>PVHT020000180.1:3689926-3772465 GCA_004024745.2 Catagonus wagneri
GCTTGAAGGGTGGGCAGTAAAGGATGAGTAGAGCCTGCAAAGCGAAAAAAAAAAAAAAGGCACAGAGACACTGCAAGCAGGGGAAGCAGCCCAGCCACCTCTACCATAGTTTTGCTCCAGAAAGAATCAAATGGCATTTGAGGAGTTCTGTGTGTGGGGGTTCTTGTATCACTGGCGTGGCTGGGGTCGTTACTGTAGCACAGAGTTCCATCCCTGGCTCAGGAATTTTTGTATGCTATGGGTTCAGCCAAGAAAACAATTGCATCTGAATTCTAGAAGAGGCCTCAGACTTGCTCGTGAACTTTTCTCTCAAAGCCCCTATAACCAAGACAATGGCACCACAGGAAATGCTATGAGCACCTATCCAGGGAGGAAGCAGGCTTGCGCAGCCCTCCTCCTTAGCTGCCTCCAAACGATGCTAATTGGGGTTTGCAGGGTCTCGGGCACCCCCCAGAGCGGATCTCACCACCCGTATAGGCAACGTTGCTCCCTGCACTGACTCCATGGGGTGGTTTTAAAATAGGTGCACGAGTCCATTGATGCCCCTCCCTTCCAAAGGCGGAGTCGAATTTCCTTCCACTTGAATGTGGGTCAGACTTAGTGACTCGATTTTTATGAATAAGAAATGACGGAAGTGATTCTCTATGACTTCTGATGCTGGTTTATATAAAGCATAAGCTTCTCTCTAATTCTCTCTCTCTCCTCTGATCCTATGTTTCTCTTGCTCTTCTTTTCCTCTCTCTCCCTCCCTCCCTTCTCTCTCTCCCTATGTATTCTTTTCTGTTTCTTTGTGTGTGTTGGGGGGGTCTGTCTGTCTCTGTCTGTCCCTCCCTTCCTATCCTCATCTCCCACTCTGGACACTGGCCTTTGTTTTTTGGTTTTTCTTTTTAGGGTTTTCTTGGCCACCCTTGCAGCATGCAGATGCTCCTGAGCCGGGGATCAAACCCATGCCAGAGCAGCAACTTGAGCCCTAGCAGTGTCAAAGCTGGATCTTCAACCCGCTGAGCCACGAGGGAACTCCTGAACACTCACTTTTGAAACCCAGCTCCCTGGTGAGGCAGTGTTTCCCCAGCTGGCACTAGCTCAGGTCTCAGCCTATGCAGTCGTAGGTGGAATCATATTATTTTGTGCATTTAAGCTGCCCCAGCTTAGCTTTACAGCCTGGTAGTTTTGGTGGTCAGAGAAGGGGGAGTGGAATAGGCTGGATAATCCCCTTGTCTTTTTTTTCAAAGCTTACGTATATGTTTCTCTTATTCTCTGTGCCTCATGGAAATAGAAACCACAGTAAAAATGCTAAGACAAACAGCACATTTCTCTGGGGGGCTTTGGGGCCTAAGAGGGCTCAGGTCTTGAAAGTTCCAAGGTTTCACCTTACACAGAGATTTAGAAACCTTTCTAGCAGGTACCATGCAAGCCCCACCTATGCTCCAAACACAGCCGTGATTGAAAATATTTTAAAAGGAGGGAGTGGTCATTGTGGCTCAGTAGAAATGAATCTGACTGGTATCCATGAGGATGCAGGTTCGATCCCTGGCCTCGCTCAGTGGGGTTAAGGGTCCGGCGTTGGTGTGAGCTGTGGTGTAGGTCACAGCCTTGGCTCGGATCCCACGATGCTGTGGCATGGGCCCAGCAGCTGTGGCTCTGATTCGACCCCTAGACTGGGGACCTCCATATGCCTCAGGTGCAGCCCTAAAAAGACAAAAATAAAAAATATAAAGGAGCTGGAGGCCTTTAGGGCTCTACCTGACACTCATCTACGTATAAATCTTCTCTTCCGAATCTTTTTAACTGGCAGGAAGTTTCTCTCCACTCCAGCCCAGCCACTCCCCAGGAGGATTAATGACAAGCAGCTCCAGTCTGGGGTGAAGAGGTTTTGGCCATGTCACTGGACGGTTCTGGAACCTGCTCCACACCCTGCCCAGTGCTGGGTGAGGTCTGAGCAAGAAATGGGGGAGCCGTTCATGACCTTCCAAACCCGGGCTGTGTTCCCACCGCAGGCGGGGAAATGCTCCTGGAGCCCACAGCCCGATGGAGACATGGCCAAGCTGGCAATCTGCAATTACGCATTGGAAGAATCTTCTTTTTCTTTTCTTTTCTTTTTTTTTTTTTTTTTTTTTGGTTTTTAGGGCTGCACCCACATGGCATATAGAGGTTCCCAGGCTAGGAGTTGAATCGGAGCTGTAGCCGCCGGCCTACACCACAGCCACAGCCATGCCGGCTCCAAACCAAATCTGCGACCTACACCACAGCTCATGGCAATGCTGGATCCTTAACCCACTAAGCGAGGCCAGGGATCAAACCCGCAATGTCACGGTTCCTAGTCAGATTCATTTCTGCCGCACCATGGCGGGAACTCCGGGAAGAATCTTTCTTGATCTTTCTCCTCGGAGGAGGGCAAATTGGGTGTACCTTTTATTAAATGCTTTAATAGCCAGGGTTGAAATTAGGAGGCTTTTCTCTTTAACCATCAGTTAAGCAGAAAGCTGAATGAGCTGGAAAAGGCAATGGCCTAGAGCATTCTGGGAAAGGGAGGGGCTTTATCTTCATCATGGGAAGGCCTCCCGCTCCCCAGGCTCTCTGGAGCTACAGCCCTGGGTTGGGAGATCGGCCCATTGTTGGGGACGGCTTGCAAATGGGTAATCGCTGCACTCATTCATTACTGCGACAGTCAGTGTTACAGAGAAGTACGGGGATTCTGAGGGTGGCTAATGGGGGTCAGACTCACTTGGGGAGTCAGGTTTCCAGCTTCCTTCCATGGCTATTTCAACCCTGTCTGAGCTGGTGCCAAAAAAAATCCCTCCTGAGTTTCGTGGCAGCCTTATGAAACTGCTTGGAGGAAGAAAGGTTGCAGCCAGCTAGCTCCCTCTCTTTGTAACCAACATCCATATCATTCCCTCACAGGCGCCTTCACCAGAGGCATGAATCCTCTCCCCCACCTCCACCGCAGTCCTCACAAATAAAATCCTAAGAATGGCCAATATATTCCGCGCCGAGTCACAATAGCCCACAAGAAGAAATGCATCAACTCATAACTTCGAACCTAGGCTATTTAGCATCCCATTAAAAATATTCAAAATATAAATCAAAATTCATGGGAATAAGTAATATTCAATTTAGAATTTATGGCATTTTAAAATAGGATGATTTCCTCAAATGGGCAATAAATTTGGTTTTGTGGAATTGCGCTTGCCACCTTATCATGACAGTTGCTTTATCTACACAGCCCACCAAAGCGGAGTCACTTTATAGAATCTCAATTCACAAATCAACTGTCGTCTTCACTTCTCTGATTCATTGCTGATGGGCCTTTCACAAGGTAAAAAAAAAAAAAAAATCCCTTCCGAGTTGACAAGAGTAATAAATGGAAGGTGAGCACTGCCCATCCGTTCGCTGGCCCGCCGGCCCGTCCGTAGTGATACATAGCGGAATAAACTCATAAACCAGCCGCATCTTTTGACCTCTCGGAATAAATGGAAACAGAAGAGGCTTTATGATGATCATTGTGTTTAAGGATTAGGATCTGACCAGAGGATGATAGCTACCCAAGGTGCACCTTGAAAACAGGCACCCAGGCCAGGCCACTGAGAGCCAAAAATCCCGAAGTTTTAGAGAAGTTTTCCCTTGATCAATTTTTACAGCCCCTGCTGTCCTGTTCTTCAGTCAGGTGAGAGAGTGCCAGTGCAGGACCTGTCACAGGGAGGGGGGACAGCTCCGAGTTTGCGGAGAAAATACTGTAGAAACATTAGGAAGAAGGAAGGAATGAAATTGACCAAATTAAAGGATGTGCTCAGATGTGATACAGATCATTTTTTATTTCTTTTTAAAATTTTTGCAGCGGCACCTGCAGCATATGGAAGTTCCCAGGCTAGGGGTGGAATCAGAGCTGCAGCTGCAGGTCCATGCCACAGGCATGGCAATAACAGATTTGAGCCGCATCTGTGACCTACACCGTAGCTCCCAGCAATGCAGGATCCTTAACCCACTGAGGAAGGCCAGGGATGGAACCCACATCCTCATGGACACTACGTCAGGTTCTTAACCCACTGAGCCACAACGGGAACTCCACAATGCAGATATTTTGAGAGCTGCCTCTGTACAGCTTTTCTGAAATCCAGATTTTAGCATCAGATAAGGTAAGGAAAACCCCCTACTTTGCCAGTGTAAGAAATCACAGTGATTGGCAAATACACAGCCATTAAGTTCTTCCCTAGAAATGTAAAATTTTTTGCCTTTTTTTTTTTTTTTTTGGTCTTTTTAGGGCTGCACCTGTAGCATATGGAAACTCCTAGGTGGGCTAGGAGTCGAATTGGAACTGCAGCTGCCAGCCTACATCACAGCCGCAGCAATGCCAGGTCCAAGCCACATCTGCAACCCATGCTGCAACTTGCAGCAACACTGGATCCTTAGCCCACTGAGCAAGGCCAGGGATCGAACACGCATCCTCATGGCTATTAATCGGGTTTGTTTCCACTGAGCCACAACAGGAACTCCTAAAACTATTATTATTACTATTTTTATTTAGCAAATCTAAAGCTTTAAAAATATGTCCTCAGTTAGTTTAAACATAGCCCATGTTTTACAAACCGGCTTTTTTAAAAGCTCAATTCATAGAAAGGAAGTGAATTTTTCAGTTCCTAATTGACAATATCCAGAACCAAACTCTTAATTACGTTTGAGAGAAAAACAAGAAATAAGTTCAGGGCATCTTAGTCATGACAGAAGCACATGAATTTCAATTTTCTGGACTCAACTCTGTGACAGAAATAACATGTATGGATTCAAAATGACTAACACGATTTTGGCTATCGGTATCCAGAAATGGATTTCTGCTCGTTAGAAGTACTCAGCGGGTGGTATATATTTAAACAAGTGCTTCCAGTCTCATATTAAGAATCTGTACACAGACGCTCTAGTGGTAAGTTGAAGGTGTTTTAAGGAACTATTTTTAATACTAAAAATAGCACATCATTAGAATGGTTGGAAGGGGAAAAAGTTCATCTCCGATGAAATCACCCTACTGCCACTATTATTAGCTTATGTATTCACTTCTATCTTTATGTTCACAAGGATGGCATATATAGCACATATAAAATTTTATATTTTTAAATTTAGTAAGTTCTTTACTTTTTGTTTCATGTTTTTGTAATTAAAATTCTAACGGCTGCACAATTACATATCAAAGAGATGCATGATGATTTAGCTGATCATCCTTCAGTTTATAATTGTCAGATATTTAGGCAGCTTCTAAATTTTCAAGCTGTAAATAATTCTCTGAAACAGACTCACAGACATAGAGAATAGACCTGTGGTTGCCAAGGGGGAGGGGGCATAGGGGAAGGATGGAGTGGGAATTTGGGATTAGAAGATGCAAACTATTATAGAGAAAATAGACAGGAATTCCTGTTGTGGCGCAGCAGAAACGAATCTGACTAGTATCCATGAGGATTCAGGTTCGACCTCTGACCTTGCTCAGTGGGTCAGGGATCTGGCATTACCGTGAGTTGTGGTGTAAGTCGCAGACATGGCTCAGATCTTTCATTGCTGTGGCTGTGGTACAGGCCAGCAGTTGTAGCTCTGATTTGACACCCCCCCCACCCCCCCACCCCACACGCGCCTGCGGGTGTGGCCCTAAAAGAGCAAAAAGAAAAAAAAAAGGAAGACAATAGGCTTATTAGAAGCAATCAAGGCTAGTAAATAATAGGATAATATCTTCAAGTTGTTGAGAAGAGTGTACACAATTAACAGCGAGGATAAGTTTTTAGACAAAGAGTGAGAAAGTTAATTTTCAAAGATCCTTGCTACTAAGGGGTGTTGTGGAGAAAGAAGAAACTGAATCTAAGAGTAATTGGAATTCCAGAAGCATGGGGAGCAGTATTGTTACACAGACTAAATCCTATGTCCATAATACAATTAAGTTAGTAAGAAAGAGACTTTTTTTTTTTTAATGTCTACGCTCATGGCATATGGATGTTCCCCAGGCCAGGGACTTAATCTGAGCCACAGCTGTGAGCTAGCTGTGGCAATGCTGGATCCTTTAACCCACTGGGCCAGGCCAGGGATAGAACCTGTGCCTCCACAGTGACCCAAGCTGCAGCATCAGATTCTTAACCTACTGTGTCACAGCAGGAACTCCAGAAAGAACCAATCTTAATATGTATTTGGAAATTAAGCAAAAACAATGAGAACAACCAAAACCTAGCTGTGGGTCAGAAAACAATGAAATAGTTAGAAGTGAAAGACAAAAGGTTAGTCATCAAACCTGGTACAACAGAGACAAAACCATACTAAGAGAAATAACTGGAGCCCTGAAATCATATATAATAGAAGAAATAATGAGCTATGTATCCAACTCAAGAACTTAGAAAATAATTTTTTTCTAAATATAGTAGGAAAAAAATAGAACAAAAGTTAATAAAATGGAAAATAAGATAGTTTGGCAAAATTAAAAGCTTCTTCTTTGGAAAAAATCTAACAGACCAAACTCTGGCAAGATTTATCAAGAAAATAAGAGAGAAGGACCAATGAACAATATTAACAAAAAGGGAACACAACCATGAATACAGTAGAGCTTTTTAAAATCATGAGAATGCCAAGAACAGCTTCATTTAAATTTTAAAAATCAGAGGGAATGGAAAATTTCTAGAAAGATGTAGAAATTAAAAATGACTCAAGAAGAAATAGAAAACCTAAGTAGTACATCCAATCCATATAAACAAAACTTTTCCAGAAACATCTGGCCCAGATGGGTTTTTAGGTTAGTTCTATTAAACTATTCAAAGAACTGATAACTCGAGCTATATACAATCTATACCACAGAACAGAAAGAGGTAGAAATTATTCCAAATATTTTATGAGACTAGTAGATCCTGACATCAGAAAAGACAAGGATACTACAGAATGGGAAAATCTCACTTATGAATGTAACTATAAAAGTCCTTTAAAAAAAAAAAAAGGAATCTAACAAGGAAAAAGGAATCTAATCTAAAAAGTCCTTTTAAAAAAAAAGAATCTAACAAGGAAAAAGCCCATCAGCCGGGAGGATTAATCCCATCAAGGTCCATGTGAGACTGGAAAAAGCACTCCTGTAATTCATCATGTTAATACATTAAAGAAAAACATCACCACAATAAATGCAGAAAGAAAATTCCAGTTCAACTCTTATTCATGACAAAAGTCTCAAATGCCCTCAGTGGCCCCAGGAACACCCTAATAAGAAATCACATTATTTCGGGGTAAGCTTTATCACAGTGGTATTCACACGAGGCAACCATATCTAGGGGTGTGGAATGAGTTCTTGGCCAAAGACCCTTAGGGGAAAGACCAGAAGCCCAGGCCACAAATACCCTGCAGAACCTTTGGAAAAAAGAGGTTTCAGCCATGATTGACAGCGCCCTCAAATGTCCCCAGATCTCATCAACACTCTGGAACAATAACAGCTTAAGAACCTTGCCTCGCTCCACTTGATAATAGATATATGGATGTAGCTGGATATAGACAAAAAGAAATACAAGGACAAATCCCTGTTGATTCATGGCTATTTATTGACCTTCTACTGCATCAAGACTTCAACATAAATTATCTTATTTAATTCGCTGAAACAACTCAGCACGAGAAGTCTAAAGCAGCCAGTTTTACAGATGGAAAATCAGGACCCAGCGAAAAGATGCAGCTTACTTGTCTATGCATTCAAAAACTGGTGGAGTTAATATTTAAACTTGGCCTGGTCTCAAAGATTCAAGCTCCTTCCACCATCCCACACTATCTTGAATGGGTTGGTAGACACTGTTATTTCTGACCCTGGGTTCTGGCCAACTTCAATGAAAAATTTTGTGGACCCTCTCTGAGCCGTCGCTTTGATTCCTCCCTCTTTATTCTTAAGCAAATGGTGTGGAAAAGGGGTCAGTCGACTTTTTCTGAAGGATCAGACAGTAAATATTTCAGGCTCTCAGGCCATAGGATCTCTGTTGTAACTTCTCAGCTCTGCTCTTGCAGCAGAATGGCAGCCTTTAGACAATAAGCAAACAAATGGGTGAGGCTTGTTCCAAGAAAAGTTTCTTAAGCAGAATAGGCTGGACTTGGCCGCTGGACTGTAGTCTGTGGACCTCTGATGTAGAAGCTGAAAGAATGGCTTCAGGATCCAAGTTGAGTGGGTTCAATCCTGGCTCAACCATCTAGTAGATGTACAGCCTATATACATAGTATATAGTATATATGTAATTTCACTATGTAAAATTGGGATAAGGTTGTTATGAGGATTAAATAACTGAATATGGATGTTATTTGGAAGCTTGCAAAATAAAAAATATTACTGTGTGCACCGATGTTCAAGATTTTTTTTTTTTTACCACTCTCATGGCATACATAAGTTCCTGGGACAGAGATCAAACCCACACCATGGCAACAGTGACAATAGAAAGTCCCTAACCCACTGAGCCACCAGGGAACTCCCAAGTTATTTTAAATTAAAACCAAAACTGAATTTAACACAATGAACTCAAAGCAAGCTTTGGAACTTTAATATCTCAAAGGAGAGGAGTTCCCGTTGTGGCTCAGTGGAAACGAGTATGACTAGTAACCATGCGGATGCAGGTTCTATCCCCGGCCTCGCTCAGTGGGTTAAGGATCCAGCTTTGTTATGAGCTGTGGTGTAGGTCAAAGATGCGGCTGTGGTACAGGCTGGCAGCTGTAGCTCCGATTCGACTCCTAGACTGAGAACCTCCATATGCCACAAGTGCAGCCCTAAGAAGACGGGAGAAAATAAAAAATAAAATTAAAAAATAAAATTAAAAAAAAAAAGATCTCAAAGGAGAGAACATAGTGCTTTGGAGAAGATAACCCTGAGTTTCTGGAAACACTCTTTATGTATTTAACCCAATATATTTACTGGGTACCAACTATGTGCCAGACATGGAAGAAGGATGGAAGATGCTAAAAAAAAAAAGTTCCTCCTGACTCAGTAGGTTAAGAATCTGGCCTTGTCACCACTGTGTCTCCAGTTGCAGCTGGGGCACAGGTTTAATCCCTGGCTCCGGAACTTCTGTATGCTAATATTATGCGTGCTCTGTGCTAATGTCTGAGGTTGAGGGAGCACCTATTTTGAATATTGCTGAAAAAAACTTTCAGACAAAACAATTACTTTAATTTAGTGCTTTTGTGTTTCAAAACCAATCCACCAAGAAGTGACTCTGAGGTCCTTACGTACAATTCACATCTGAATTTGATGCCAGCTGAGTTTGGTTGTTATAGTTGAGCCACCGGGGTATTAACTGAAGCACTAGGAAATACCTCTGGTCAGTTTCATCATCTAATGGCACTTGAGTTTTCTAATACATCCTAATAAGAGCTGTTGCATATGCATAGACCAATCCAGATTTTACAAGGAACAGTTTACACTGATTAAAAAAATTTAAAATTGGCCACATTCTCCTTAGATTTCAAGTACAGTTATTTTTCCTATTAATTTTTTCAGATATGATTGTACTTTAAAATAATGGCTGGATTTTATTTAAAGTTATTAGTATATTTTTTTGTCTATCTATAAAGTAATTGCTATCAAAATTCCCTGCGGACTTAATTTATGTATCTGAATTGAGTTCCCCAGTATTACTGAATCCAAGAGATGCATTCCCCTAAATGTTAAAGAATTTCTCAAAAAATGGTCTAGCTTTATGCTAGACAGATTTTGTTTTCCTTGACTTACTTTTAGAATTAAGTGTACCATTTGCTAATTAAATTACTCAGTATTAACTCTAAAACTTTCGGTTTAAAAACCTGATTTGATAAAAAGCCATTTGAAACGTTAGCTCACGTTGTTCTTAGAGTGTGGGAACACCGATTTTTCCATGCTTAATACACAATCTGGATTCCACAAGGTTTTATTTTTGTTTTAAAGCATATTGAAGGCATTTTTTAAAATAAAAATATTTTAAGTAGTAATCATATCGATATATTACCTCCTGACTGGGTTCGATTCTAATTTATGGCAGAAAAAGAAGGAAGCAAGAAATAACAAAGTCCTAACCTAATAGAAAGGAATTGTGAGAAGACTACTTTTTTCAAAGTTGGCCCTCGTTCAAGGTACATATGGTCACATAATCTTTTAAAAAGCACAATTCAAGTCTCCATTTAATTTTGTAATAGCATAAATGGAATTACACTGCTGATGAAGTTCAGTGCTTAAGCTTAAGCGTACACCAGGCTCACTGAGTGACCCCGACTCAATGCACTTGGCCATCGAGACAGCCTAGGGCACCTTTAACTGCTGCCTTCCCTGAACTAAAGCACAGTCACCGAGCTGGATAGGATCCTTCATATTAATGGCAGCCCAGTCACCTTGTAAACATGATCATAATGCAAGGTTAATAACTACTTTACAGGAATGCATTATGTACTCTGTTTCCCCTCTTTGTATTTCTTGGGTACCAGGGATTAGCTAATGGAAAAGCTCTGGCTCTGGCAGAAAAGTTCCAGGTTGAACTGTGGGTGGAGACAGGCTAAACTTTCTAACATTGAAATCTGCCTGAGCGCTATAATTTTCTCAGTGTCTATCTTGAAGGTCAACCTCCATAGGGCTAATAAGGAACACAAGGGACCTGCAGATCAGCCTCCTTTCTTTTATAGGTGAGGCAACTGAAATATAAGTGGGTACCTTTGGCCATGGCTAACACCCAGGTAGCTAAAACTAAAGACTGTCGTTCTGTTTTCAGCTATGGCTCTTGGATTAACACCATCCTTTGGAAAATAAATTGCACAGCTAGACTCCCTCCTTTTTAAATTATTATTTATTTTTATTTTTATTTTTTTGCTCTTTAGGGCCGCACTTGCAGCATATCCTTAGTTCCCAGGCTAAGGATCGAACCAGAGCTGCAGCTGCTGGCCTAAGCCACAGCCACAGCAATGCCAGATCCAAGCCGCATCTTAAAACTACTTCATTGCTCACAGCAACCCCAGAGCCTTAACCCACTGAGTGGGGCCAGGGATCGAACCCTCATCCCCATGGGTACTAGTTGGATTCGTTTCTACTGAGCCACAACAGAAAGTCCCTAGACTCCTTCCTTCTATGACACTGTCAACACATGCTTCAGTGATGGCACGAGTCACAGTGTCTTGGTATTTCCCCAGGAGACTTGAAATTCTCCAAGGGACTGTGTTTTATTCTCTCTGTATTCTCAGCCTTAGAACACAGCCTAGCACTTATTTAAAAATGGAACTATGATCAGAGGACTGTCCAGGCACAAGGGTGGATCTCGATGCTTTACATTTATTAATTCATGGAGAGCTGTCTTTCAGATGAGAAAATAGACTCAATGAAGTTCGATAGTCTATCCAGCATCTCCTCAGCAGGAAGGGGCAAAATGGGATTTTGGACCCAAATCTATCTCCCAAACCCAAGCACTTTGTAGCAGACCCAGAAATAATGTAACGGAAGGCAGAAAATGAGACATTGCTGCAGAGATTGTATTTGCAGTACCATGGGACTTGGAGAAGGGATCCCCATGGGCCAGGAAAATTCCTTGGCATATCTACGCTCTGGGAATCTCAGAATAACAGCCGAGCCTAAGAGCTTTCTCCGTGCTGATTTTCCAGCGGGAGTTGGTCCATGGCAGTGTGCTGCATCTTTTTGCCATTAGACCTGAGAGCCGTAAGAGATTAGTCCCTGGAATTTCAGTGGAGGAGGAAGAGAACACTGTGGTCTGGTTAATCAGAAAGCGTGCCAAGGTCCTTCCAGTAAGCCCCAAATAGCTGTGCTAATGCAGGGGTGGCAGCAGCCTGTGAGCCACTTAGCAGCTGAGATTTAGCCTCGTAGTGGTGGGAAACCCAACCTTAGCTCATGCTGCAAGCTGACTGCCAGAAAGCCACTGGCTGGTCACAGTGCCATCCCCTGCCTGCCACCCTGTGTCCTGCTCCCTCCTTGGAAAACGCTAAACTGCCCTTCAAAGTTGTGAGGCCAGTATATGATCACTCAACTCCGTTGTGGTCAAGTGCTTGCTGACCAGGCATCAGCCACGACACCAGCTTACATTGTCTAGGAAAAAAAAAAAAAACACCTAGATTTGTGGCAATATTTCAGGACTTTGAGACCAACGTGACAAGATGGATAGACACCATCTCACAATTTGCTAATGTGTTCAGACAAAAGGCCTCTGGTCCAAATGAACCTGGGTAACTTACAGAAGAAAGACTTTTGTGTTTCCAACATTATTACTTTGCCTTGGCTTTTTATTACTTTTTTCTTTTTTTGCAATCAATGTTCATATTCACTTTCTCACTCTTGTTGAGAAAAACCCTCTTAGAAATTAAAAGTCATCTCTTTTCTACTTTAAATAAGATAACACAAGGAAATTCCTCACTAGGCTTCACTTTTTACTTTGATTGCCAGAAAGCTCCAAACCAAAAATCCTTTTTTAGGAGTTCCTGTTGTGGCTCAGTGGGTTAAGAACCCGGCCTTGTGTCCGTTGTGGCTTAGCTCACACGCAGATGCCACTGGGAGCTGCCATTGCTGTGGCTGTGGCATTGGTCACAGATGTGGCTTAGATCCAGCGTTGCTGTGGCTGTGGTGCAGGCTGGCAGCTGCAGCTCTGATGCGGCCCCTAGCCCGGGAACTTCCATATGCCACGGGTTTGGTCCTAAAAAGAAAAAAATAATTTAGAAAATGTCAAAAATCCTTTTCAATTGCAAACATTTTCCATTAGCTTAAACTGAGTCACCATAACCCACCACCCCTTAAGGCCCAGCTTTGCTTTTTCTGTCCTTTTACCGTTTCCATCCTTTGGGGGCCGGTGGCGGGGAGCTACCAGTTTCCTTTTTGAAAGGCAGAGGTGTATAAATAATTGAATCCTTCTTAACCTCAATCCACACTGCAGATAAATGTAGCCTTTCAGAATTGATCCTGCCCTTCACCCTGCCACTCTCCGATTCCTGATGGCACATCCTTCATCTCAGCAGAGAATCACTGGCTGAGCCTGTAGTTTGCATTTGGCCTCCAGCCTAGACCTCAGACCCACAAGCAGAGCCAGAGCCCTTCTCTGAGTACTCAGCAGGGTCAGTCTCACTGCCACCGGCAGTTCCCCGGCCCCTCCCACAGCCTCCCTCCAACAGGTCCCAGGATCCAGCTATTTTGATGGTTGTTACCGCTTATTACGGTTGACATAACAGCGCGTCTGAGAAAAGCATCTCTTTTAATGCCTGAATTATTTTTTTTCTCAAATTAATGGGCAAGATCCTAAAACTCTCCCTATTACAAAAGACAATTTGATTAATCACAAATAAAACCCCTCTGAGCATAAACGACTAAGGTTTGAGCCTCTTCAAGTTATTTTTCTTGTCTGATAAAACCATTATCACGTTTACAGCTTTGACAATGCTGAACCACATTCCTTTGATCATCTTATAAAATTAATTGATCTTGCTTATCTATTGTTCTATTTTAAATCATTTAATTGAGGGTATTAAGAGAAGTAATGCTAACAACTAAGGCATTTATTAGGCACTGATGTACAGACTTGCAATGTGCTTTTCATAATCTGAAGTTCTCCATCACGAAGTTCTATTCTTGTGGGAATTTACATATAGAGCACCTCCAGCCACAAATAATTTTCTGTTGCTTAATGTTTTAAAGGACAGACATACGCTGTGGCAAATCACTGCAGCTATACTTAAATTTTAATTATTCTTTTAAATCAGATAGATACCCTGCAGTGAAGTTCTTATAATTAAATAGAAATTAAAAGTTTCTAAAAGCCTTAATTTCAAGTTCAAATTTAAATGCAAATGAATGCGTGGGGATGGAAGGAATCTCCCCACCCCCACCCCCACCTTCCCTTTCCCAAATTAGCAAAGAATTCTCTAAAAGCTTAGGCTAATCACAAAATCTTACACTGACCCCAAAGAGGCCGTCCAAAGCCATTCCATTTTCCAATGCCCGGCCAATGACACAGGCCAGAGAGGCTGGAAGACCCAGTTTTCCCAAGTAACAGGAACCCGAGAAAGTTACTGTATTTTGAGTTCCCCTGAAAGTAGACCTTGAGACCAGAATTCACATGTAAGACCCAGTGATTCACATTGCCATCTAAAACCTCCCAGATCTTAACCATTGACTGCTAATTTAACTATACATATAACTATATATTAACTATATATAGTTACGTGTAGGTTAAATTAGTTTTATATATATATATGAATATATATACTTTTTGTGCCTCCTTGTAGCATATGGAATTCCCTGGCCAGGGATCAGATCCGAACCTCATTTGCAACCTAGCTACCTCTGCGGCAATGCCGGATCCTTTAACCCTTTGTGCTGGACCAGGGACCGAACCTGTGTCTTGGCACTGCAGAGACGCTCCCCACCCGGATCCTGTTGTGCCACAGTGGGGAACTCCTATATATATATTTTATCATGTTAGTTTCAGGTGTACAGCACAGTGATTCAGTTCTATATCGACTCTTTTTCAGATTCTTTTCATCATAGATTATTACAAAATACTGAGTACAGTTTCCTCTGCTAGACAGTAGGTTTTATGTATCTATCTTTAAATAAATTGTTTTGGAGTATAAGTGACTTACAATTCGTGTTAGTTTTAGGTGCACAGCAAAGTTCATCAGCCGTACATATACATACACAGCCATTATTTTTCAGATTCTTTCCCCATAGAGGCTATCACAGATTATTGAACAGATTTCCCTAAGCTATATTGTAGGTCCTTGTTACCAATCAATTTTGTATACAACAGTGTGTCTATGCCAATCCCAAACTCCCAACCATCCCTCCCTTTTGGTAATCACAAATTTGGTTTTGAAATTTAATTACTTTTTGTATTGGTCTTTTTTTAAGGGCCACACCTGCAGCATATGGAGGTTCCCAGGCTAGAGGTCAAATCGGAGCTGTAGCTGCCAGTCTACACCACAGCCACAGCAAGACCAGATCTGAGCCATATCTGTGACCTACACCACCGCTCCCATGGCAACGACAGATCCTTAACCCACTGAGTGAGGCCAGGGATCAAACCTGCGCCCTCATGGATACTAGTCAGATTTGTTTCCACTGAGCCACGTCGAGAACTCCTTTAACTACATTTTGAATGCAAAGCATTCTGGATTCACACACATCTGAGCTGCAGGAACCCAGCCCTTAGACTACCAGAACATAGGGTGTGGTTGGGCCACCACTGTCACATTGTTTAAGAGTGTGAACTTGTCGCATATCAACTGTGACAGAGTTTCAAGTCTTGAAATCGCCACATAAAACTGCAGCTGTGATTGAAAAGGCCACTGCTTCTTTTTTGTTTGTTTTGTTTTGTTTTGTTTGTCTTTTAGGGCCACACACGTGGCATATGGAACTTCCCAGGCTAGAGATCTAATCAGAGCTGTAGCTGAGGGCCTACACCACAGCCACAGCAACACCAGATCCGAGCTGCATCTGTGACCTACACCACAGCTCACAGCAATTCTGTATCCTTAACCCACTGAGCAAGGCCAGGGATCAAACCCACATCTTCATGGATACTAGTCGGGTTCATTACCACTGAGCCATGACAGGAACTCCAAAAGGACACTGATTTTCTCTCCAGGTGTTCAATCATCTGTTCTTGAACATTACATGTTTCCTTTCTAATATTATAAGCACCCAAAGGAGACTTGAGCCAGTCAATGGAGTGATTCTTTCATGCAACAAAAATTTATGTTCACCTACTATATGCCAGGTCCTATTCAAGACACTGGGGAAATAGCAGTTAACAAAGAGCCCAAAAATTCTCTGCCTTCGTGGGACTTACCTCAGTTGGGAAGATGAAGTCCCTCACCCCTGAGGAAAAAGGAACCAGGGCGATCCTGCGTATAGACACTTAGAAAGTTCCAATAACCTTTGGTGCTGGGCTCAGAGTGGCCTGGCTTTGCCAGCTGCCCAGGCTTCTACCCACTTCTGCGTCAAAATCGGGAACCTCACAGTCATTTCTGGAGCCGCATGTCACCTATATGTAGCTGTAACCTAAGCTCGATTGCTTCTCAACCCCAGCTCTTTCCCAGCTTCGTCCCTGCTCGCACTTTGCAGCTGTACACGGCGTCTTTGACTGTTTCACTGAAAAACGATTTAGCAGATGAAATATCTCCCCGCAAAGAATGATGGCCCCTTAACCTGTCCTTTCAGGCTGAAGTCACTGGGAGAGGCTAAAGGGGCACAGGTGCTATTCAACAAGTTACATCTGCTGCAACAGCGGAGACTCAACCTTCAAGCTCACTGCCTGGTGCCATTTTGAACCTGTTGTGCTGGCGAGATGGCATTGGGGGTAATAGGAAACCTGATAGTTCAGAGCTGAAAGACAAGGCTGTACAGACAGCAAAACAGCAAAGCAGTTATTTGCTGTGATTCTGATCATAACCCTAATAACGGACTCAGACCCTCATTTTGCTCCAGAGATATGTGCACACAGCACGGGAGTTTTGAGCTCCTTTGTGGCCAAGAAAGCTAAAACATGTCAGTGATACACAGCAAACCAAAGTAAATCTCTCTCCTTCCCCAACTGCCATGTTTGCAGAAATAACACAAACTCATGGACGCTACAATAGAACAGGGAGCCAAGGAGCAGTGGCTGGCTCTACTAAAAAGAGTTTGCATAAAGTGTTGATTAAAGCAAGGTTTCCCTCATCGCGAAATTATTGCCTGTGGTCATAGTACTGGAGTAGGATCGAAGAATCCGAGTTTACCTTTTCTGCATAAACAGAAGTTCGTTTTTCTTGTTTGTGATGTTGCTTTCCTCTCCAGATGCCGTAGCGCTGCCCATGTGTCGTTCCCACTGCAGAACACGCAGCCTTAACAAACGTCTTCACTGGAAGCCCATTTTACAGATGAGGAGGCTGAGGCCCAAGGAGGTTAAGTGCTGTCTCCAAAGTTACACGTCAATCATCTCCTCCGTGCCAAGCAGTGCCCTAAATGCTGAAACCCAGAAAGGACTGAGACCCGGGTTCCAGTGAGGAGTACGTGGAGTAGAGATTGAACAAGGTGAGGGGGGCCCACAGGTGAGTGACCCTAATTTCAGGGAGGCTGATGACATATCCAGTGCCCTCTGTCTGCCACAGCATCCCGTTTTCCTTTTAAAATAATTACTTTTTTTTTTTTTTTTTACTTATAAAGACATTTAGTTCCACTAATCTGTCTAACACGTGCACTAGAAAGAATAATGTGTATGTTCCTGGGATTTAGAGCATATCCGTTAGTTGCTCAGTTGTGAGTGAAGGGAAACCCAACTCAACTTGCTAAACAAAAATAATAATAATTTTAAATGTGTTCTTAAAAAATTAAGACTACTGTCTTCAGGCATGGCTTGCTCCAGTGGCTCAAAAAATATTAGGACTCAGTTGAGTCCACTTCACCTCTATGCTGGCTTCACTCTCAGGCAGATTTTCTCCGTATGGCGGTTATAGGTATCTCCAGGCTCACCCTTCATAGCTCCAAGTCCCACAGAGAGAGAGAGAGAGCTTCTTTTTTCCAAGCAGCTTAAAAAAAAAAAAAAAAAATTCCCAGGCTTGACTCTCATTGGCCCAAATCGAGTAACAGGTCTATTTTAGAACCAATCACTGGGGCCAGAAGAACAGTATTCTCTGATTGGCCAGATCAAAACACATGCTGAGGGTGGAGTTAACACCATTCAGGCCACCATTGGCTGAGGATACGGGAGGGGCAGTTACCCTGGAGGAGAACTGAGATTGTTGGGCTGATTGAATGAAAGAAACAAAAGCTATCTATCAAAGGAGGCTACCCTTTGGAGAAGAAGCTGAGAGTATGAGGACTCCTGGGATGGGTGGTAGGGCTGGGGAGAGGTGGGGAGGGGGTTTCCCTGTGAATCATTTGTGCTTCATTCAAGAAAACATGTGTGTAGTTTTAATTCAAAAGAATTAAGCAGAGTTAGCAATTTCCTGTACTGGTGTTCCGGAAAAAAAAAAAAAATGACACCAGCCCAACACCAGGCACTTGGCATTGGATTCCTGCTGCTAGCATGCTGACAAATTGCCAATATACATGCAGCTCATGTTGTTAAGTACTTCACATATTTATGCTGACTTCACGGGAGCAATAGATTCCGTGGCGGAGACATTCTTACATATTTATTGGGAAGGTGCTTTGCATGGCCTGCTGTGTGCTGCCTTCTGGCCTCTCCATCTCTATTTCCAAGCTTCGTAAGCATTGATTTGAATAAAGTCCTAATTGCCACAGAGGCCTTTGTAACTTAACTGGAAGTGATATACACTGCAGCGTACAATGTACCATTTTATGTCATTCCAGATTTTTCTTAACGCTCTGTCGTTGTCTCCAGGTAACGGAGGATATTCTGGATTGCTTGGCTTTCTCCCTTTGCAGATGCCAGATGGAATGATGCTGATGAAGAGGACAGGATTAATCCGTGTTTACAGCAGGGGAGGTCGTGACGCTCATGCTGCATTGGACCCGGGTTCACCTGTGGAATTATAAACCCTTCAAACAGCTCCTTCAGTTCAAAGAGAACAACTTTGGGGGTAATTTTTGTCTTCAGTTTTCCTGTTGGAGAGAAAGGGGGTGGAGGAGCAGACGCAGGCAGAAAACCAGAGTCCGACTGTGTGAAAAACCTACTTCGGTTCTGGAGTTTCCCACAAGGCTTGACATAAACAGCATTCGGACGTGAATCACCACGCCACCAGCCCCAGACGTGGGTCTCCTGATGGATTCAATCTCCACTGAACAAAGGCACACACTGTTCTATGGTTCGAAAGATGACGCGCCATTCCTGGGGCACGAGTCTGCCCCCGGGCTTGCAAAATCCGCACCGCCAGACCGTGGCCTCCTCGTGACCAACCTCACGGGCTGTTAGAAGTCTGGCCGGGGCTGGGCAACACAGAATTTCAGTGTGAGGGTAAATGGCCTACAGAGGGACAGAAGCGACCATCCTGATCTTTGTCAGCACTGTCAGAGGGACCGGGACTCCGGGATCATTTAGTATTCCCAGTGTACACCGATGACAGCGGATGGAAGACCGAGGCCAGGAGTGACAAAGCAGGAAAAGAAAAGTTTGTTTACTGCTTAAAAAGTGAGCAGTGTTTCCTAGACAGTTCGAGCCACCAAAAAAACCAAAACAAAAACTATCTAGATGGACTTCTGTAATAAACTTCCGAGTGTTACAATAACTACCCCCCCCAAAATGTTTGCCTCTGAGGGTGTTTACTTCTCTGAGTATTTCTGGTCTTCCGTGGGCTGCTGACTCGTTTTCCCAGCGAACGGTGCTTTCCTGAGACCCCTTATGGATGTTGCTTGAGTTTGCACCTCCCTCTCTGTCCCACTGCTGCCAGTTTCAAATCCTGAAGCTTAAACAACCAGGACTCAGTGTTACATGCACTTCGGGGGCTGGGGTAAGGGGGCTGCCTCTTAGACCTGGCCTTGAAGAAGAGTAGCTTGTGGTACACACCATGGTACTATTACGAATGCTATTTTTCAGAAGAGGACAGGGAGGCAGAGGTGGGCCTGGGCTGGGAGGAAGTGCTGGCAGAAAAGTTATGAACTAGGCCTTGAGCCACCTGCCAAATGATGAAGACTCTGCCAGGAACTGGTCCCAGTGCTTTGTATCCATAAAGTCATTTCATCTTTGTGAGCCTACGACCCAGTATCATCCCAGATGAGGACACTGAGAGACAAGACCAGTGTAGAGGAGCAGAACCTTATGGAGTCTTCTGGGACATACCCCTCCCCTCCCCGCCCCCTCCCCCAACCTCTGCTTTAGCTCCTCACTGAAGCACCTAGATAAAGTATCTGATGCACACTTCCTGATTAGCTTTACTGATGCTAAAACCCCCACCAAACGGAAGAGTTAAGTACTGATGACTACCCAGCCCCCAGGCCTCCTGGAAATGAAGAACTGATAATGTTAAACCTGTGACACCGCCTTGTGACCTCACCATCAATCAATCAGAGAATTATGCACGAGCTGATCGCGTACCCTGCATCTCCTCTTCCTCACTTGGCCTTTAAAAATGCTTTCCTGGGAGTTCCTGTTGTGGCTCAGTGGGTGAAGAACATGACATAGGGTCCGTGAGGATGTGGGTTCAATCCCTGGGCTTGCCCAGTGATTTAAGAATCTGGCATTGCTGCAACCTGCAGTGTAGTTGAATTGCAGCTCCAATTCAGCCTATGGCCTGGGAACTTCCATATGCCACAGGTGTGGCTGTAAAAAGAAAAAAAAGAAAAAAACAGCTTTCCTGAAACCCATCGGGGAGTTTGGGTGTTTTGACTACTAACTGCCTTGTACTCCTCGCTCAGTGCCTTGCAATAAACACTGCACTTTCCGTCACCACAACCCAGTGTCAGTAAATGAGCTTTGCTGCACTCGGGTGAAAAAAAAGAGTGGATGGAAGAGTTGGAGAGAAACTTTCCTGAGACAGAAGCCAAGGGTAAGGAGCAGTCATTGGTGACGTTAAGGGGGAACAATGACCAAGAGGTGACCACCAGCTGGAGGTGGAAGATGAGGGTGACCACAGTGATAGCTCTCCAAACTTCTTTGTTGAGCCATCCTGCTGAGTGCTAACATAACCATAATGCTATTCAAACAAGGGTGGTCCTAATATGTATTTCTCTGATGAATAATAATAATATTATTTAATAATAAATATGAAATAAATTTTCATATTTATTCCCTTTTTTTTTTCTTTTGTCACTTTTTTAGGGCCGTGCCCACAGCATATGGAGGTTTCCAGACTAGGGGTCAAATTGGAGCTACAGCTGCCAGCCTACGCCACAGCCAAAGCAATGCTGGACCTTCTGTAAACTACACCACAGCTCACGGCAACGCCAGATCCTTAACCCAGTGAGCAAGGCCAGGGTCTGAACCCGAGTCCTCATGGATACTAGTTGGGTTCTTTAATCACTGAGCCACAATGGGAACTCCACCTTTTCATAGTCTTATGGTTATTCACATGTCTTCTCTTATGAAGATCCAGTTCAGGTCTTCTGGCTGTTTTTTAGTTTGTTTCTGTTTTGTTTTGCCCGTTTTAAAATTAGATTGTTGAAACTAGCACAACATTGTAAATCGACAATACTCTGATATCAAATAAAAATTAAATTATATTGAAAACAATAAAATAAAATTGGGTTATTTATATTCTTTTGTTAATGATTCATAGGAGTTCTTTCTATATTGTGGACAAGAAAATATATTTTGTCAATATTTTCTCCTGGTCTGTGGTTAGCTTTTTAATTTTCACAATAGTTTCTTTCAATGAGAAGAGGTTTTCATTTTGATTCAAGTTCAATTTATCAAATCTTCTGTTTTACAGTTAGTTCTTCTTGCATCCTATCTAAGGAATCTTGGCCAACTCCAAGATCCTAAAATTATTCTACGTTTTCTTTTTTTTTTTCCCAAGTTTTATTGTTATTTATTTATTTAATCGGTAACAATAATTTTTTTATTCTATGTTTTCTTTAAGAAGACTTAGGGTTTCATCTTTCATATCGTGGGCAAGTCCTGTACTGACATCCTGGGGCTGGTGAGAGGGTAAGTGACATGAAAGGTTTGGGGTGGGTTTTTCCTTACAGAATGCCAGCTCAGGTCCTGGTTCCAACCACCCTGGAGCCAAGGACCTGGTTCCCACCTACTTTCTGATTCCTGCCACTGGTGATCCACTCAGCAATCAGGTAAGCACGGGGCCCCTCCAACCCTGATTTCTGGAGGCAAGAAGCAGACATCCTGCCTCCCAGGGAGAAAATGTGCATGCGTTTTTGGTGGATGTTAATGACTCCTGGCACAGAGCGTGGTGCTGGTGAAGTCTTACTAGCTTCATCTTTATAAAATATTTAGTCTTTTAATTATACGAACTGCCAAGATTCAGGGCCATGCTTTAGTCAGTTCCCAATTGAGCTCTCAGCACTACCTCTCTGATGGCCTCTTCCGAGCATCTATCACATGTTTGCAATCTCTCCAAACCCATGAATCATATTTAAATGCTTTCCATATCCCATAATTCTCCTTTTACCGTGCTATTCTGTTAATTACACTTGCTCCCTATTCATCTGAGACGTACAGTTTGGGATTTGGAGAGAGAGAAAAAAATGAAAACAAACTTCATAATGAAAGTTCCTTCCTATTGGTGAGGTTTAATCCAGGTTTGTGTTTCAGCTTGCACTTTGAATTCCTTCTCTAACTACTTCTAAGTAACTCCATCTGCCGCTGGGTTGGTTCCCATCTTTAAACCCACTGGTTGAAATCCCTTTGTACAAGGCTTGCCTTCATATTTAATATGTTTCTTACATATCATCATCTTCTCACCCACTCATGTCAACCACATCAGGCCATATCGCTCAATTTCTACAAAAACCTGAGAACATAAAAATGTGCACCAGCACAGCCAGCTAGTGAGTAGCAAGACTACCTTAAAAAATAAAATATAAAGCATTTGCAAATACGTGTGTGTGTGTGTGTGTGTGTGTGTGTGTGTGTGTCTGGGGAGAATAAAGGCATGAGTCTAATGTTATTAAAGCTGATGAGATAGAAGCAGAAATATTTACCCAATGCTGGCAATCAGTCCATAAACCTGATATTTCATTAAACAAATAGTGAAATATTTAAATGGAGTATAATCTATGAAAATATTGAATCACTAAGTAATACAGTTGAAACAAATATTGTAAATCAACTCCACTTTGATCTAAAAAAAAAGACATAGTAAAATAAAGAAAAAGCTAGAGCTTTACTTATTATCTAGTAATTCCAAGGAAGGATACAAGGCAAAATAATGAGAGCTGATGTCCCTTGCGGGGTCTCCGATGCTCAAGTGATCAGTTCCCTGCTCTCCCTGTGATTTATCACCCACTATTTTCCCTGCTCGCTCCTTTCCATTCTTCCAACATACCACAGACACTCCCACCACAGGGCCTTTGCACCTGCAGTTTCCCTTCCTTGAAATGCTCTCCCTGGACCTAGCTCCCTGACTTCCTTTTGCCTATATTCTCCAAATCAATGAGCTGTTCTTGAGCTTTCAAATCTAAAATTTCAACAACCATTACTCCAATGCTTCATTCACACCCCTGTGCCCTCATGTCTTTTCTTTGCCTTTGCGTTTGTGACCATCGAGCACAGAATTTATTTTATTTTTCTTAGTTATCGTCTTTTCTCTCACTAAAATGAAACTCCATGAGAATGAGAATTTTTGTTTAATTTTGTTCAGTGTCACATTGCCAAGGGCAGCCACACGGTTGGTGTTCAACAGATATTAGTTAGATTAATAAACAAATGAAATCACAAAAATAGATGATTCCAAGGCAGGGAACAGAGTTACATGCAGCTATGGGAGAATAATTGATGTAAATATGGAAACTGAAGAATGTCAAAGGAAGCAAAGTGGTTAAGACAAGCTTCTGGTTACCTATTCATCATCCCCATCTCTTCTTTTTCACAGAAAATTTGAGGGAAAAGACAGCATAGCAGCCAATCAAAATCTCTGTTTTCCAGCCTCCCTTGCACATAGAAGTGGTCTCATGACTAAGTTCTAGAAACAGAAATAAGTAGACACTGTTGGGTGGAGTTTCTAAGAAACTTCTTAAAAACGTGCTGACTCAATTGGTAGGGGCCCTTTTGCCTCTCCCTCTTTCTCCTCCTTCTTTTCTAGAACATAGATGTGATGGTTGGCACAGCAGGGGCCATCCTGTGATGCTGAGGCAACCTTGAAGATGGACATAGTGTGCTAAAAATGGCTAAAGAGTTAGGGTGGAGATAGGCGGAGACAGCCAAAGAGATAGTCTGGGCACATATTGTCACTGCTGCATCAGCACTGGGCTCCTTTCCTCAGGACTTCATTTTATGAGAAGAAAATGAATCCCTGTCTAATTCAAGTTATTGTTATTTGTGAGTCTGAATTACTAATAGTTGAATGCTGTTACTAAGTCAAACCATTGGGCAGAATAAGAGCATCTGCTTTGCTTTTGTTGAACACTCTATGGTCATCATGGAAAACTCTCTGTGTTGGCTGCGATTTAAGAAACTGCATTGTCACCTGATTATGAAGCATTTTCTACTCTGATGCCTGACTATTACAATATGCTCTTTCAAGGCCAACCTACTACAATGAAGCTACAACAAATCTGCCCAAGTTTCAAAAAACAAGTTATGGTACAAACTTGCACTTGTGTTGAAAATAGCAGCATCCTATAACAATCAGAGATGACTCAACAGCTCTCATTCCCAAGGCACAGGCTTGATCAAAGGGAGCTTGAATCAAATCATGCTAATTGTTCCTTAAGATAGTTCGAATGTTTGAAAATTAGCCACTTTCTTCTAAATTCAGAAGCTTTGGACTATTCCTTTTTAGAGAAAACTAAACTTATTTGCCAAGTACCCACCTTAGTTCACACATAGTTCAAGGAACTGCTCTTCCCCCACCCACTATGTATACATCCTTAGGTGAATATTGAGTCTTAGTAAAATGTAACAAATGGTTGGTCCAAGCTGGAGCAGCTGACGCAGTGTGGAACAGTCAGAGCCCTCCTCTAGCATTTCTCTTGGAAATGGAACCAAGATTGGAAGAAACTGAACGTGTATAAACCTGGGGACTCTTGCTGGTCATGTTTCAACACTCAGAATGAGAAGTAGAGAAATCCACAATGCAGATACAGAAGATATTGAAGCAGACATAAAATGTGTATGTGTGTGTGTTAGGGAGAGAGAGAGAGAGAGAGAGAGAGAGAGAGAGAGAGGGAGAGTGACGGGGCGGGGGAGGTTGGGGATTGAGTGGAGCAAGGAGAAAGAGCAAAAACTAATAAACCAACAGACCTTCTGGGTCCCGCCACCCACCCACCCCAGGACAATTCAAATGCCTGGTTCCATCTGATTCCCAGCTCCCGATTTTCTTGACTTCTACTAAATTCCTGAGGCTTCCTCCAATAATTCACTCTTTTTCACGTAAACTCACTGGAATCCATTTCCGTAACTTGTAACCAAAACTTAACCACCACATAAACCTCCAAATAATCTTTTGGAATTTGAGGAACAGTCAATGATTTGTGCATAGTATCTTAAAATAATATTTTAAAGACTTTTATGGTTTAGCTCTAATATTTAGGTTGTTGATCCACTTTGAGTTCATTTTCCTCTATGGAATAAAGTAAGGGTTCAACTCCATTCCTTTGTAGCTAAATATCCAGTTATCTCAGCATCATTTCTTGTAGAGACTACTCTTTCCCCATTGAATGGTCTTGGCTTCCTTATCAAACACCAGTTAGCTGTAGATGAAATTGAGACACTTTCTTGCCTTGGCTTTAGTAACTTTACACTCACCCTGGTCTCTATCTCCTTTGCAGGCTCAACATCTTCCCAGCCAGGAAGGCTCAGTCCTGTGCATATTTCCCTTATCACACCACACTGGGTACTGTCTTGCTTCAATTACCACCCATTTGCGGATGACTCATAAATGTGGATTTTCTACTCAGCCCTTTCTGCAGAGCTTTAAACCTTTACTTTAATCCAGCTGCTAACTTGCATGTATCTACTTGGATGTCAAAAAGTCATCTCAAAATTCACATATCCAGGAGTTCCTGTTGTGGCTCAGCAGTAACAAACCCGACTAGGATCCATGAGGATGCAGGTTTGATCTCTGGCTTCGCTCAGTGGGTTAAGGATCCGGTTGCTGTGAGCTGTGGTATATGTCACAGATGCAGCTCGGATCTGGAGTTGCTGTGGCTGTGGCAAAAGCTGGCAGCTGTGGCTCTGACTGGACCCGTAGCCTGGGAACTTCCATATTTCTCATTTTTTTAGGTGTAGCCCTAAAAAAAAGCAAAAAAAAAAAAAACAAAATTCATACATCCAAAACCAAGCTATAGATCTTTCCTTCACAAACCTGGTTCTCTTCTGATGCTCCTTATCCTAGTGAATGGTACCATTCATTCTTCTGTTAAACCTCCCATGACTGATATTCTAGCAAAGCCTGTGAATTGTAAATCTTATCTATCTCTCCAATCCATCCACGTCTCTCTCTCCACCAGCACCACACATTATTTGAGGCCCATGTGGAAAAAAAAAATTATTGACAAACACAATTTTTTAAACAAAAATTAGGTAACATATCAGGTCCATGGATAGGAAAGTTAATATCCCATAAACGTATAAATGGCACTACTTCCCAATTAGAGGTTTTCATTCAGTTCCAATCAAATTAATTACTCACTAGCACAATCAAAAATGTTTGCTGGTTAAGTACTAAATGTTTATTGGTAACCACCAAATGACAGGAAATGTTAAAATTCATCTGCAAATTAAATGTGCAAGACTATGGAAAATGTTGTGGAAAGGAAGAATAATGACTAACAAACTGACAAATGAGAATTATAGAACTACAATTATTAAACCAGCACGTTGTCAACATAAGCACAGACAAATCAATGAAACAGGACACGGGTTTTTAGAATTCCAAATTCTTGAGAAAAATGAATGCAGTTAGCAGTTTTAGAAAAATTGGTTTTCTATTGAGAGAAATACAATTTGTTTCTAATACTATATACAAAAAGATTCTGAATCAACACAGTCACATAAAGTACCAAAGGAGAAGTATCTGACTAGAATATGAAATAGCTATATGTTTTTAGGTTAGAAAAGATATTTCTAGGAATTCCTGTTGTGGCTTAGTGGTTAGCAAACCTGACTAGCATCCATAAGGACACAGGTTCGATCCCTGGCCCTACTCAGTGGGTTAAGGATCTGGCATTGCCGTGAGCTGTGATGTAGGTCACAGATGTGGCTCGGATCTCGTGCTGCTGTGGCTGTGGCGTAGGCCGGTGGCCTGGGAATCTCCATATGCTACGGATATGGCCCTAAAAAGACAAAAAAGAAAAGGAAAAAAAAAGAAAAGATGTTTCTAAATATAAATGCAAATGAAAATATCACAAAGGACATGAATGGTGAGCCTGAATGCATAAAAGTGGAAAAAACATTTTAAAAATAATTAAAATCAAAATGTAGATATCAAATTAGGTTAGAACACACAATACATACAAAGGATTAATATTTTCAAACTCTAAAGAGGGTTTACAAACCAGTGAGCAAGAATGAAAACCCTGGTAAACAAACGGTTAAAGAATCCAAACAGCTGAGTCATGAGAGAAGAAACACCAATAACCCATAAACTAATGACAAGTGTTTAACATCACTGTAACTAAAAAATGCAAATTAAAACAATGATGACTTCTCTCCTCAAATTCGAGGAGTCAGCAAAAAGGAAAAATATAATAGACACTCTGAAATACTGCTGGTAGTAATATAAATGAATATACTGTTCCTGGAGTTTAATTTGGCAAATTGTATCCATAGTCTTGAATATGTTCCCTGCTTTGAACGAGTCCCTCCCCTTCTAGGAATTTTCTCCAGCCTAAGAAAATGACCTGAGATGTACCCAGAGGTGTCTACATAAGGATGTTCATTACAGCCGTCCCTTTAGTAGTAACAGCGAATCAGAAACAGCACGCAGGTTTTAACATGTCGAAATGCATCGGGTATGCGTATGTGATGGGATACCGCACAGGCACTGAAGACACGATTTTAAAAGGAGATTTAAGGAAACGGAGAGTTAGAGTTAGAAAAATTTACGGGATGGCTGTGTGGGAAGGAATGCCACAAAACGTCGTCATTTTCCCTAAAAGGTAAGATAATAGGTGGCTTTTATTTATTTGCTATCCATTCTGGCATGGTCTTAGTTTTCCAAAACAATTATTTTTGTTTTTTTTTTTACATTGTTTAATATGAATGCATTGTTATTGTAAAGCATTCAAATAACGGGTAAATACATGGAGTCCCCTTTTCTCTCGGAGCCTTATGTCCGTCCCCAGAAGTCATTACTGGTAAAGGTAATCATTTTTCTGTGTATTTACATACGTGAATGTACATGGTAACTAATTTTGGAATCAGAAAAATAGAGTTACTTAACACAAACAGGAGAAAAAGCGTTGGCTGGATATTTTAGTAAATGATCCAACGATTAAAACTTAAGGAATGAGGGAGCTCCCGTTGTGGCTCAGTGGTTGACGAATCCGACTAAGAACCATGAGGTTGCAGGTTCGATCCCTGGCCTCGCTCAGTGGGTTAAGGATCCGGTGTTGCCGTGAGCTGTGGTGTAGGTAGCAGACACGGCTCTGATCCCACATTGCTGTGGTTGTGGCAAAGGCCGGCAGCTACAGCTCCTGTTAGACTCCTAGCCTGGGAACCTCCATATGCCGCGGGTGCAGCTCTAGATAAAGGCAAAAAGACAAAAAATCAAAAAAGTAAAATAAAATAAAAAAACTTAAGGAATGAGGACATTGATATGATTTCAGAGGAAAAATCATTCACTTCCATTTTTAAATGGCCAGGAAAAAAAAAATGTCCTGGAATCATTTTTAAAGTGGAGATGGTGGGCAAAGTCCCTGAATGAGGAAATTAGCTTAAATAAATTAGAAGCAAACTATCTTCTGTCTGTCTTTTTTTTTTTTTTTTTTTTTTTTTTAGAAAACGTTAAACCTGTCCATGATCTTTCGTCAACATCTTTGAATAAGTACTTTCTAGAGAGTTAAAGTCATGGGTGAAATACAAATAAATCCAAGGGAAAGCCCTCCCCCTCCCCCAGCACAATACGAGGGTGTAACAGTCCACCGGGAGTGTCCCTGTCACCAAGCCAGCTCCCGTCGGCTCCCGCCGTCCCCACGGTGGGCCACAAGGTGAGGGCGAGGATATTAAACGGTTCTAATCCCATTCTACTTTATGACTAGCTCGAGAAATGACCTCTAGCGAGATCTGGCCCTTGTTCTATCCAGCGAGTAGATTTTTCTTACAGAAAAATAAATTAAAAAGGTGTGACCTTGCTGAAGGCTGGCTGAGAAAATGAGGTACA
Organism: Catagonus wagneri; assembly: GCA_004024745.2. Classification (NCBI taxonomy): domain Eukaryota; kingdom Metazoa; phylum Chordata; class Mammalia; order Artiodactyla; family Tayassuidae; genus Catagonus; species Catagonus wagneri. The sequence continues at coordinate 3,718,787 of PVHT020000180.1, forward strand.
TCTTGTCACGGCCAGAGGAACCTATTTGTTCAATTTGAAAGGCTGCTGCTTTGCTCCGATTAGAAGTTAAGATAAAGGCTGGGGTTGAAAAGAGGAGAAACATTTCTAAGCGAGGAAATTAAAGAGCTACACTGGAGAGCCTTTCAGCGCTACAGTTGGCTTTTTGTGTGGGGTTTATCGGGTCCCATCAGCCACACCTTGTCCCTGTGCTCCAAGCTCGCTCTCCTCTGAGCACACAAAAGCCTGCCATGTAGGGTGTCGAGGAGAAGCCCCCCCCCTCCCCAATAGGCATGGGCTGCACCCACCCCCCTCTCCACGGCAGGTCACAGCAGTGGAAAGTGACCCACCCAAATTTTATCCATTGTGTAAAAAGACTCAAAGTCACTTCATCGTTTGCACTGAAAAGACCCAGTCAGGAAGCTTTCTACCTTCCCGGGCCAATAAACGTATCACATTTTGGAGAAGGCCCCAAAATTCACTCAAATAAATGGGCACCGAAATGCCTTTGTGTCCATAAAAGTTTCGAGCCAACAAAAATTTCCACTCAAAACCCCTGCAGCAAAGAAACCTCCTTTCAACTTCTCTCTTCACTTTATAGACATTTTTTTTTTTATGCTCCAGAATGTCTTTCAACTTTTAAAGTAATAGCTTGTATGGGAAAAGAAGAGGCAAGAAAAAATGCTGTGTTTTTCCTTATGCTCTAAATTTACATCCAACTTCTTTTCTCCAGTTCTCTTGGCCTCTTGAGGGTCCAAAGAATATCTGGACAAGTCAGACTTCTCCACCTAGAAATCAATGTCCTTGATCACATGAGACCAGTTCACCTTGCCGGCTTTACTGCTCTTTATTCCCTTCCAAATTCTAGTCCTAAATATAGTTTCCTCCTACCTCCAGATCTTTGCTTGAGCTCTTGATGCTACTGGAATTCCTTTCCAGTATTTTTTTTTCCCCCTCCAACACCAGCTATCTACATGGTTATGTGTTTTTATTTGCAGACCATCTACCTGTTTGCGGAGCGTGTCAGCTTGCTAAGCTTGCCAGAACAAAGGACTGCAGACTGGGTGGCTTAAACAACAGAAATGCATTTGCTTACTGTTCCAGAGGCTAGAAGCCTGAGATCAAGGTATCAGCAGGGTTGGTTTCTCCTGAGGCCTCTCTCCTTGGCTTGTAGATGGCTGTCTTCTCCCTATGTCCTCATGGGGTCTTCCCTCTGTATATGTCTGGGTCCTAATCTCCTCTTCTTACAAGGACACCAGTTATAGAGGATTATGATCCACCCTAATAACTTCATTTTAACTTAACTGTACTTCATTTTATTTTATTCTATCTTATTTATGCTATTTTATTTGCTTTTTAGGGCCCCACCCACAGCATATGGAAGGTCCCAGGCTAGGGCTGAATCGGAGCTACAGCTGCCGGCCTATGCCACAGCCACAGCCACAGCAAATCGGCATCCAAGCCACATCTGCGACCTACACCACAGCTTACAGCAACGCCAGATCCTTAACCCATTGAGTGAGGCCAGGGATCGAACCCACGTCCTCATGGATGCTAGTCAGGTTCGTTAACTGCTGAGCCACCATGGGAACTCCCGTTTTTAGTTTCGAGACCATGATTTTAAGAAAAGAATTGAGCTTCTTAACCCACCCTCCCCAAAGTATTCTCTCTAGATAAATAGAACCGAATAGTATGGAATCGAAATGATTCCACTGAGTGATGCCTCACATTTTTCACATCAGCAAGACGATCCCTGGACTTGACCTCACGTACGTTTGTATTACTTAGCGTTCTAAGAGTGCTGGATGCTTGGTTACCTGCGAGAACAAGGATGAAACACTGCCGGTTACCAGGAAACAATTATCAGAAACGCCCACTTATGAGAACAGCCTCAATTTCTAGCCAAGCACTTGAAGTATTATTCCTACAAGCGAAGATTCCCACCCCAAGATGAAATCCAATGGATAACAATTTCTCTGTTTCATTAGCTGGGGACTCTCTGAAAACTGTCTGGTCTACAGAGAACGAAGTGGAGGAGGATCAGCTGTGCCCTCACGAGGCTTCATAAATCTTGGAATCAGTCCCCCAGTTGGATTTGTCCTTCACTCTGTGTCTTTAGATCTCATCTCACGGGAGCCAGATTTTTGCTTTTTGATTTGAGTCAAACCCTTTCCTCCTTGGGTTTGGGGACATGACCATCGCAAAAGAGCGGTTTAGAAAGTGCCTCCAACAATCTTTTGCTCCCCAGCTCCAAATGCCTCGCCTATAACCCACTTCTCCCTTCAAGATCCAGGTCTAAGGTGACCGTGGGGCTCACCAAGACCTGCCCGCAGCTAATTATACACTCAATACACGGCTGGGGCTTAAATAGAATATTACAGGTACACACGCAGTCTCTCTTGGCTCATCCAAGTGTGCACCAGACTAATTCATCCCGATAATGGAGTCAATAGGCTAACACTTCATCAGCTACACTCACAGGGAGCACTGCTCTGAGCAAAGGAGGGAGCTTTCTTTGCCCCATCTAAAGGTTGATTCGAAAGCAGCCGAGTTCTGTTTTCTATTTTAAATATTCCTTGTGGAAACCACGTTGTAAATGACCTTGTAGAGGGAAGGATGATGAAGTGGAAGAAGGGAAAAGCAAGAGAGAAAGGCAGGAAGCGCCCTCTTTTTGAGGACCTACTATGTGCCAAGTACTAAGACAACTAATCCCTAGAACAAATAGAAGCTCCTGAAAAGTGTGTGGGTTGTCTTTTTCCGTTTGAGTTTTAATTAAATGTTTTTTTTTCAGTTCTACAAATTTGGGTTGCTATAAAAGGGGCTTTGCAGTTATCGAACCGACTAGGATCCATGAGGATGCAGGTTCGATCCCTGGACTTGCTCAGTGGGTTAAGGATCTGGCCTTGCTGTGAGCTGTGGTATAGGTCACAGATGTGGCTCAGATTCCGAGTTGCTGTGGTTGTGATGTAGGCCAGCAGCTGCGGCTCCAATTCAACCCCTAGCCTGCGAACTTACATATGCCTCGGGTGCTACCCTAAAAAGCAAAAATTAAAAAACAAATTTTTTTAAATAAAAAGTAAATAAAAGGTCCTTAGCAACATTTTTTGGTCACACTTACTAAAGCTTTCTTTTCCGACCCAATTTTTTATGTTCTCATTGCAAACTCCATTTCAAGTTCTTGAAACACACTCATAATTATCACCAAACAAATGCAGCAATTCTACAAAGCCCAAACATGTGTCGCATTAATTCTCACAACTAAAATTCTTTCATTTTTTTCTTGGACTTTAAGCAAAATGGACCATCAGCAAAAGTGTTTGATAAAATGACAGGTGGAATTCCATCCAATTAAGACATAAATATTTTTCCAGAGGCTAAGCTCACTGCAAAATAATAATCTTCACTCAACACATCTTTACATGTCTCTGGCAAAACACCTGTCTAAAACTGTTAACACTAAATATTTGGGGAGCTCTGTACTTCAAAGACATCCCTGAAAACGTCAAGCATTGTTAAAACGTTGAAGTAATTTTGGTTAAATGCTTCTGTGACAACTGTCTGACTTGATTTGTTTTAGCTGAATACATTTTGAATATTGCTTGGAATCTGTGAATTGGTCATTTGCCAAAAGATGAGAATTGGGCTGAAGTCAAAAGAATTACATGCATCAAAGAAATGAAAAAAATGGGGGGAATCTTCGGGTATTTTAAAAATGCAATTTATCTTCTGGGTTGGAAGCTTCAAAAGAATATTCCTACCAATTGATAGCATTTGCAGTAAAACTACAAGTATATAGCAGAAGTCATTCTGATTTTTGACCAAATCCATACAGACAGAGTCACACTTACAGTTCCTCGTGTGGAGAATAATAAACATATTTTAAAGTACCTTGGCAAAATCAGTGATTAAGCAATACAAAATTGAGATGTTTTCGTAGGGACTTTTCGTTGGTTACCTAGTGCTTTGAGTGATTGGAATCATAGAATATTAAAAGCAGTAAAAAAAAAAAATTAGTGAACATGTAGTCCTTTCTGCCCCTATTCCCTTCATGTTTAGATTTGTAAATTGGGGGTCAAAGGCCCTCCATAGTTGCCTATTGCAAAGAGGTTAAAAGTTTGAGCTGACAGGTGGATAGCTGGGGAGACATTTATGAAGCATATCAACATATGATAAGAGTGGAACAAAGAGGTTGAAGAGGTGTAATGATGTCAAAATAAGAGGAACTGAGTTACTATGAGTAATTACTATGGGCCAGGCATTGTGATAAGTGCCTTACATATATCACCGCATTTAATTCTTGCACAAGGATGCCATTATTATCTCTTTTTATGGACAAAATGCTGAAGTTACTTGTCCAGTTACGCAGACAGCAACTGACAGAGTCAAGACTTGGAGTCAGTTCTGTCTGACTCGAAATCCTTATTCTTAACCATCTATTGAACTTCCTCCCAATGTGTATGATTATGGAGCTTTTTCTTTTCCATGGATTTAAGTAGGCACCATTATAACTTGAGAAATCTACCATGATCATGATTTGGAGGGTCTGAGTAAGCTACAGGTCACACCTAAGCTGTGGAGTCCGGACAGAGTCTGTCATCAGGGCTAAGGATACAATGACCACAGTCTGAAATTTTTCAAGAGACCCCAATTTAAATATTCTGTCCCTTTGTCCCCATAAAGACCCTCATTCTGGACATGAGGTGTTCAGAATTATTTTACAGAACGTTTCGGGGCTTTGACTTAGTCTGAGACTCTTAGAGTCAACCCAAGAATTGGCCACGCCCCTGGGTTTCCAGACATATCTCTGTTGAATACCACTAGCATACCCCACACCAAAACCAACGTCCAGCATGGAAGAGATCAGTTATTTTCATTTTCTCTCCCTAACAGGGCTCTGTCCAGAAACCCAAGTCAAACTGCTAGAAACAGAAAGGGAATAGACTGTCTCAGCGACATGAAAACTCTTGACACAGGTCTGTCTGCAGATACATGTGAATCTTCGGACTCAAGAGAATCAGCAGTATTTCTTATGCACCCGCGGCATATGAAAGTTCCCAGGCTAGGGGTCAAATAGGAGCTGTAGCCATCGGCTTCCTCCATAGCCACAGCAATGCCAGATCTGAGCCATGTCTGCCACCTACATCACAGCTCATGTCAACCCCGGATCATTAACCCACTGAGCAAGACCAGGAATCGAACCTGCATCCTCATGGATACTAGTCGGCCTTGTTAACCACTGAGCCACGACGGGAACTCTGATACTCTTAGTTAGAACCCATCCACACGGAGGCAAGAAAACCCTGCCTCTTCCCACCCTCCCGTCCCAGCAATAACAGCCTTACATCATTCTGGTTGCCAGCAATCCCAGGAAAAAGAGAATTTCTCTTTCTGGGCTTTTCCAGCAACAGCCCCAGATTGGGTCTCATAGGCCTAGCTTAGCCATGTGTCCGGCACTGGACCAATCACATGGAGTCAGAGGGACAGAAGGCGCTGATTGGCCAGGCCCGTTCCTAGCCGCGTGAAGATGTAGGTTCTTGTCTGGTCATAGGAATTAAGAGTAGGAGATGGGTGGTTCCTCTAGAAGAAGGTCTGAGAGCTATTACCGGAAGTGGGGGGAAATCGATGCCAATCAGGCAAAATCAGCACATGCTCACATCACCTGCCATGTCTCAGACTCTCTAGGGGAGAAAGCAGGGACTAGAGAAGGTACCTCTAGCGGATATACAGAGCTGAAACAGGGGCAGGAAACTGAGAGATGTAGTTTTCAAACTTCAGTTACTTACAGAATCACCCGAAGAGTTTTGTTAGACAGGTAGATTCCTGTACTTGAATCCCAGAAATTCAGCAGATTTGGAACTTTAGATTTCACATTTTTAATTTCTCCCCTCCATATATTCTAGGTCAAGACCCATGAGCTTATTTCAAGAGGCAATGGTTTAGGTCCTAGGAAAGAAAAGCAGTTAAGTATTAAGTGAGTTTCACTAAATCCAATATAACAGCCAGAGGGAGTCTTTAACACAAACAAAACAAATCTTGACCACTGCTCTCCGTGAACTTCTTTCTCAGTAACGGCACCTCTCACTACCTGTTGGGCGGTGCCATGTGCTTAAGAAATTAATGTCTGGGAAATGAGGATCTTCATCAAGGCAGCTTGCTGAGGGGCTGGTTTGTTTTCCAGTAACACAAATGACGTGGGATTTACAAAGAGCTTTGAGTATCTAGCTTATCATCAAATGTATGAGCCTGACAATGGGAATACAGTATTTTAATGAAATAAATGGGGTCCTAAAGTCTTTTCTAAAAGAGAGAGAAGAAAAGGAAAAGAGAGAAAACAGCTCCACAATTAGGAAAATATTGAAAGACTAGAAAAGTAGAAACAATATATTGTAATTTGAATCCTTCTCAGCTCTTCTCTCCTCCTCTCCCTTCCTCTCCCCTCCCCCTTCCTGTTCCTTCTTTTCTTTTTACTTTTCTCCTTTTTCCCCCTCCTTGTTAAATGCAGCATTGGTACCTATCCAAGCCCAGAGCAACAATGGGAGCCCACAAATCTTTTTGAGGTGTTCCCCACAATGGTGATGGGGCAGGAATCTCAGGGAAGGTCAACCCAGCCTGGGTCCTAGGAGAGCCTTCTTGAAACTTGAAACTTGCCAAGTGCTATCACTTCAAGGCACACAGACCTAAGAGGATTAAGGTAAGTATCCCTCCTAAAAGCTTGAAAAAACAAAGCTTAGTTTTTAGCATCACAAAGAAACCTGTATTTATAAGGGATCTGAAGGAGAGGAACTATGTTAAGACTTTTGGAGTGGGGGTGGAGGTCAGGAGAGAGGCTGTGGACAGAAAAGACAGATCACTCCTCTTCAAGAGTGGGAACAGTGTTTACAAAGAAATAGATTGAAATTGAGATTTAGGCAAAAGCAACAAGACATGTAAAACAAAACCTTATTTAGTTTAACTTACTAACCGAGCATTTGTGATTAGACCAAACAGTGGATTTTTTTGGCTTTTTTCCTCACTGTGTAAGGGTGATGAGGATTATTAGGATAATTAATAGTTAAGTCAGCACTGCAAGGACTTGTCCATCTTCGCGAAAATATATATATTCCTTTCAATAACTCCAAAAGTACTTTCCTGTATAATCACTTAAATTCTTTCCATCCTCAGTTTCTGATATAGTTTGACCAAATCGGTAATTTAAGAAAAAAAAATTGGGGAGGTTGCAAAACCATTGAAAGTCTCAAGGAATCCTTGAACCTCAGGAAAAGGCACTTATATGTAAAAGTATGCATAGTGTTATTTTGCTTTGGAGATAGATTCCTCTCATATTGCCATCAATAAGATCAATTTTCAACAAACTTTTTTTCACTTTTTTTTCCAGACAAAAATGAATGGCTACTTCACCCTCTTTCAAAAGGAGACAGACAGCAATTTCATAAATAAAAAGTGAACTTTAATTCTACTTGAAATTATATTTCAACTGGAAGCTTCTTTTGTTTGGATTGACTCCAGAGGCAAACCTGTAGATGAGTCTTCGACGTGGCCATAGTTGACATCTGACCCGTTTAATTTCTCATTCATTCTGCAAGGGACAAGTGCTGACAGTGCAGACATACCATCATGAATAGTGGCAAAAGGTGTCCGAACTCCTTTGCTCCTATGTCCAGGTAAGAGTGGGACTCATCAGAGAAATACTAGAATTCCCCAAGACTTGAGTAGAATGCATTTTACATCAGTACCTGTGTCAAGTCAGAGGGGTCATCTGTGCCAGGATCTGCCTCGCTGACAATGTCTACAACAGCTGAATGTTCCATATTTCAATGTTAAGGCTCCCTGAGCATACGAAAATTTTAAAAGCCCCTGTAGCCTTTCCCGGTGTTCATCAATTTCCACCTGTCCACAAACTGACAAGGATCTGCCACCATCAAGTGCACTTGGGAGGTCATTCCACTAGCCCTGACCTGATGCCCCTCATAATTCCTCCTTTCCCAGATGCGTATATTAACATTTTCCCTCTTCGAGCGGATGAGCATATTGGATATGGGCAATGGTCCTTCATCTACCTGTTATTAAAGTAAGGGCATATTTTACAGTAGATTTCATCTTAAATTCCAGGAAATAGGGAAATTCTCCACCACTATTCCCCTTTCTCAGAGCAGAAGTATGAAGTCTAAAGGGTTCAGAGCGTTTTTTTTGGCAACAGCTTCCATAGCACGGATGGCAAGACCATGAATTAAGATACTTATCTTCTTCATCTGGCTTAAAAAAATCTGCCAAGAATGCCAAACCTTAAAGAAATTCTTCTGAATTGTTTTCTGAATCGGCACTTATCTTCCGCCCAGTGTTCAATCAAGTGTGTTAAGATTTGCCCCTGGAAACTAGAGAACTTCAGGATTTTGGAGGAAGACTTCACAGTCTGTTTCCATTTCCTGACAAGCCCCCTGGAAAAGTGGTGAATCAGAAGCTAGCTCTAATGTCGTGGAGACGCTTCCCTGTGGTCGACCAGATGTCTGTCAGCATTGTTGGCAGACTGTTTTGACACTAGTGGAATCCTCTGAAAAAAAAAGGTAACATGTTAGGATAATGCATAAAACTTCTTTATTCACCACATAGTAAAACCAGATGAGATGTCAAGCTTTGCAGGTGTACAGCATCTTAGGTCGGATTTTCCCCCAAATAGTCCCTGACTAGGGGATATGAATTCAAGTGGTTTATTTTGGAGGCGATCCCAGGAAGCACCTGTAAGGGAGTGGGGAAATGAGTCAGGGAATGGAAAGAAGACTTAAAGAGCGCATTATCAATCTGGTTAGTGCTGTGGGCCACTCGGATGCAGTCTTGCTGGCAAATCCTGGGAGAGAGAGGAGAACATGCTTCAGCATTGTCCCAAGTGAGGGACGCTTAAGCATCGATCCCCATTCATCACTGGTTAGGGGCTGCTCCCCTAGAAATACTAACTTTTCCAGCATTTCTTCTTTTTTTTTCTGTCTTTTTGCCTTTATGTAGAGCCACACCTGCGGCATATGGAGGTTCCCAGGCTAGGGGTCTTACAGGAGCTGTAGCTGCCTGCTTTCGCCACGGCCACAGCAACGCAGGATCCGAGCCGCGTCTGCAAGCTACACCACAGCTCACGGCAACACCGGATCCTTAACCCACTGAGCAAGGCCAGGGATCGAACCCACAGCCTCACGGTTCTTAGTCGGATTTGTTAACCACTGAGCCACGAAGGGAACTCCTTTTCCAGCATTTCGATCCTGCCTGGTGCATGGGCTGAGCTTACTCCAACACCAAAAATTACTCTCAGGTAGAGAGAATGACAGGTGTTTCCAGCCAGAAGTCATCAGAATTCAGGAAATGGTGAGTGCCAAGGAGATACAGGCAAGACAAGGACAGGGTCTGCTACACACAGACACTGCGAGTTTTCTTCCAGACAACATATTCATCAGTTCCAAGAGGCTGTTGCAATTTCTAAAAACTAAATGTTCACCAGCAACAAGTTTTCTTTGTTGACATCATCCTTTTTATAATGGACAAAAGCAAGGCTGTATAGAGGACATCTCTAATCACCTCCAATTGTTTGATGAAGGGACACAGGGTGGCTGGGGATTCCTCCATGCTCTGCTTCAAAATAGTGAAAAACAAATGAGTGATTCTGGAAGGGGGAAGGCCACTAGACCAAAGAAGTCCTACAATTTTATTCTTCCTTGCAAATCATACCCTAGTTCAACCATTTCCAAGACACAAGGCTGGAACAAGGCTGCCACAACTACGTGGATTATTTCATTGAGGCTGGGATAAACATTCTCATAGGATGCTTTGAAACAAGGTAGGCTTAGCGTGGGAATAAAGTTCCAGTATTTTCAAAACAAGTCTCTGTTCCACTTAACGCCGCTTGGCCTAGAAGATTTTCAGGCTGGACAGATGGAAAAGACTCCTTTAACTTGTTGGTTTCCTGTTTTCATTGGTCCAAACTTCGCTGCACTAAGAAGTATGGCTTTTCACTAGGTCTTTTCATATCAAATGCTGCAAGGAAAATAGTCTCAGTATATTTTCTTTGCAGAGTTCCCCTCATGGATCAGCGGAAACGAATCTGGCTAGTATCCATGAGGATTCAGGTTCAGTCCCTGGCCTTGCTCAGTGAGTTAAGGATCCGGCATTGCCGTGAACTGTAGTGTAGGTCTCAGATGTGCCTCGGATCTGGTGTTGCTGTGGTTGTGGCGTCGGCTAGGGGCTACAGCTCCGATCTGACCCCTAGCCTGGGAACCTCTATATGCTGCAGGTAGGGCCCTAAAAAGACATATACGTATTTGTTTTCCTCTTTTCTTTAAGATTTTTCAGTTTAGGTGTGGCCTAATGAAATCAAAGATGGATATGCATCAAAATGTCAGAGGCTCTTAATTTTTATTGATGGGCGAAATAATCACAACAGTGTTGGTCAGTTCACGTTACTGTGATTATTTGAATGATTGTTTAGCACATTATCTTTTCTCTGCTTTCTTGCATTTGGGGCAGAGCACACTTCCTTATCCCACTGATCTTAGGCCGGGTCATGGGACTGACTTTGGCAAGCAGATGTTCAGAGAACATGACACTAGCCGAAACCTTATGTGTCCTTGTGCATTTTGATTTGGCTCTTGTGCTTCTGCTGTCCTCTATAAGAAGAACACGTTGAGGGTAGCCATTGGTCCAAAGAGGATGTAGGGAGAACACCTGGGTCTGACCTACATCTTGGATCTTGGAGTTACGAGCCTGACATCTAGCTTAGTCCAATTAGGTTGCAACAACCCACAGACCCAGGGGTGACAAAGAAATGCTTGCTGTTTTAAGACATTGGTTTAGGGAGTGGTTTGTTATGCAGCATTATTGCAGCAATAACTGACTAACATATTACTTAATTGTATCAACTAGCATACTTTTTACCCTCATATTTGCTTAGAATGAAAAATATCTTGGTACAGGTGGATTTAAAACTTTTTTTCTCTAGAAAACCAGCATTAGAAAAAAAAATAATGAATGCACTCAAGCAAATAGAAAATATATTCTTCTTCTTCTTTTTTTTTTTTTTTTGGTCCTTTTAGGGCCTCCCCTGAGGCATATGGAGGGTCCCAGGCTAGGGATCCACAGCAACGCAGGATCCGAGCCGTGTCTGCGACCTACACCACACTCATGGCAATGCTGGATCCCTAACCCACTGAGCAAGGTAGGGATCCAACCCACATCTCCATGGATGCTAGCCAGATTCGTTAACCACTGAGCCACGACAGGAACTCCGAAAATATATTCTTTACAGCATGTTTTATTCTCATGTCAAACCCAAAGTGTATGATCTGTGAGAACTGGCTTGTCATTCTACTCTTCATTTTGGTGGTTGGCACTAATTAACAGCCCATTACAATGGCGTTCCCCTGGCTGATGCCTTTTGATGTGAACTTTTTCAAGTTCCATCTCCTTTTTGCGATAACCTCCAACTCCTCACTCTGCCACAGTTTAATTTGTAATCAAAATTATGAACTAATGAAATAACACAATCTTGTTTTAATAGGGTGGTTTGCTTGTTTGTTTTCAAAATTATACCAATTTGCCATTTTACCAAATTCATATCTTTTTTTTTTTTTAATGAAGACTACATCTTCACTATCACAATTTGAAATGAGAAGCCTCCTGGACTTGTTGCATACAATTAAACCACAACAAAAGGGAGCCGAAGTCATTTCACTTTTCATAAGGCTGTAATTATTCTTTAACTATTGGAATATGACATCCCTTAGGAGCTAATTATCGAAAAGCTCTCATCACACACAGGAAACACACAAACAAATCCTTCAAGCACAAAGTAGATGAAGTAGATGTTCAACATTAAAGAGCCGCATCCAGGAAGTCATACCAATCAGTTGGTCCAGCTAATTACTCATCTGATTTTTGGAGTAGTTGCATTAGATAATTATGACGCCCATTCACATAACATGAAAAGCACAGCTTTTGACTAACTTTAATAAAGATCTAGCTGCAAGAAAAAATGTATTAAAAACCATAATATAAAATTTGCATTGCAATGGAAACAAATGTGGTAGACATTTTTTAATAGAAGACATTTCATTTATCACGATAGATGTATTTAATACACCTTTTGGTAGATGTCACGTTGAAAGGCAAAGTGAGCTATTACATTGATATGATCTCATATGAGCCATGCAATACTGTTTAAAGCCCGATTCGTATTTTAAAATGTGTATTATAAGGGGCTTTTCTGAGTCTACTGAGATTCACATTAGATAAACAGAGCATATTAAGGACTATGTTCTGGGAGTTCCTGTGGCTCAGTGGGTTAAGAACCCGACTAGTATTTATGAGAATGCATGAACCCTCTTTCAGTGGGCTAAGGATCTCACTTGACCATGAGCTATGGTGTCGATCACAGATGTGGCTCGGATCCCGCGTTGCTGTAGCTGTGGTGTAGGCCGGTGGCTACAGGTCCTGTTAGACTCCTAGCCTGGGAACCTCCATATGCCGCGGGAGCGGCCCTAAAATGACAAAAGATAAATAAATAAATAAATAACCTAATCGCCAATGAATAAAGGACTGCTTTCTGATAAATTGATACCAAAGAATAGTAGGCAGCCACTGAAGACAGAGAGAGAAGGGACCTCACAACCCAGCCACTTACCTCTTTGAGGCCAGCAGGAGAATCTCTCTGTCTTCCAGAAGGATTGGTCCCTCTTTTTAAAGACTCATCTATTTAGATCAGTGCCATGTAGGATAACTCTCTCTTGGCTGATGGGTAACTTAGTCATATTCACAAGTTTCTGCCATACTCTAAGGGAGAGGATTATACAGAGTACACATACTAGGGACGTGGGGTGAGGGAGAGGGAGCTTGGCTGCCAGATTAAACTATTGCTTACCTCAGGGGCTGATAAAAAGATCCTGCGGAGCGGAAGTGTCAGATGGTGGAGGACTTTGCCAGACGAGGACTTTGGAGACAAAGAATGTCTACGTTGGGTAAGTAGCATAATGAGAACTAGAACAGAAAATGGCATATCTTTATCAGAACGCTGGAAAGAGTTGGGTAAAGTTATTTCCCCAATAGATAGAAATGGAAAAGTTTTAGAGCAAGGACAGAACTCAGTTGCATTAACTCTGATCAAATGGTTGTGGCTGCCTGGATTGGGGGCCATTTCCGGGCTTAGCAGGCAGCAGCGCTGGGGTCTGTTGGTGGATGAGGGTGGATCTGAGCCCCACCTAGCTCTGGAGCTGAGGGCCGGCCACCCTGGCATTTGAGAGAGTTTGCTTCAGACCTTGTACCTCTGCAAAGGCAAATAGCAAATCTCTTTTTTCAGGATTCTGTGGTTTAAGATAGCATCCCACAAAGCAAATCAAAAATAACAAACACGAGGAAGCTCTTCAAGCCTTTTCCAAATGTCAGGAGCTAGAACAAAATACAAATAAATTAATCCACGGGGAGCTTTATCTATCCCTTCCTCTCTCCCAGTGGGGGGGAAAAAAAAAAACGGCTCCAAAATTTAGGAATTTCTAGCAATCTCTTTAAACGCCAGAAAACAGGTCGGCCATGCAAAGAATTCAAGTGCTTTTGCTTTGGACTTTGATGATGCATTCCAAGGCTGCATGGAGACATGTGTTAAGGAGAGTGATGAGAAAGCTAATCCTCTAATGATAGGTCTGAGGCCCAGGGAAGCCCAATCACAGGGTCATGTGTGTAGGCGCAGGGGCAGATATTGGCCGGGGCGCGCACACATTCACCTGCCTTCTCCTTTGCTTGGGCTCCCCCGCGCTCTCGCACATGCTTTCAGAGCAGACTCAGGTCTTCCAGCTCCGAAGCAAAAAACCCGATAGACTCCACAGGCGTTGTGTCCTATATGTCCATAAGCTCTGCCCTGGGAGTTAGAGAACCTAACTCAAACCAGCACCCCCCCATCCTCACCTCCCCCCCCCCAAATCAGGCCATCCCACCCCCAGCCAGGGACGATAATAACTGCTCGAATCAGTTGTCTCAGGACAGGAGGTCCTGGTAAGGAACACAAGTGCTGCCACCGCCAAAAACCAACTGGGAGGATCCAAGGGGGGCCAAAAGAAGGGAAGGGACGCCCACCCATAAACGCCTGCCAAGCTCCCAGCAACCCTCAGACTGGAACCCGTCTTGGCTGAGAGATGATCACACCACCGGGAAGAACTCTGAGTCAGACCAAATAAAGGCATGAGCGCGATGACCGGCCAGAGACGACCCGGAAACTCACTCCGCCTCCATAAAACTGAAGACTGAGCCCCGTGGCAGAGCAGTTCTCCTGGGCTCCCTCTCCCTGCCGCTCTCTGCTCGAGGGTCCCTTCCCCACAAAGTCTTTTGCTTTGTCAGTATGTGCCCCTCCTGGGACAGTTCGTTTCTGAGCGTTAGACAAGAGGCGGCTCTCGGCCCCAGGAAGGGGTCCCCCTTCCGGCAACACGCGTATTTGCTGCTCCTCAAAAGCATGCTTGAGAAGAAGCGGCTTCAGAGCTTGGAAGCCCCGAGGGGCTTCTGCCTCTACCCTTCAGTGGGTGCGGTAGAGGAGGTCGCTGTTTGCTGGACGGTCTCTGTGGGCCCTTTTCCCTCTGCCCTTAGAAGGACCACATTGCCTTTCTCCTTGATGTGAGGCTTGGCCATGTGACTTGCGTTGGCCAATGGGACATCAGTGGTTTTGATCCGGTTGGAGGTTTAAACTGTGTTTGAGAGATGAGGTTTGCTCTCTTGCATCTCTGCCGTCACTATGAGAAAAACAGGCCCAGACTAGCCTCTGGCCCAGTGAAGATGAAAAACATACGGAGCAGACCTGAACCAAAAGGCAGCTTCGAGTTAAGTCTGTAAGAGTCCAGATGAGATCAAGAAAGCGAAAGGTAGAAGACCCCGTGGCGGCACAGCGGGTTAAGAACCTGACTAGGATCCATGAGGACACAGGTTCAATCCTTGGCCTCACTCAGTGGGCCGAGAATCCGGCATTGCCTTGAGCTGTGGTATAGATTGCAGCCACGGCTTGGATCCCGAGTTACTGTGCCTGTGGCGTGGGCTGACAGCTGTGGCTCTGACTCGACCCCTAGCCTGGGAACTTCCATATGCCACAGGTTCGGCCTTAAAAGCAAAAACAAAAAGTAAGAAAGCTAATGGATAGATGGGTAGGAATAATAGATGACGATTATCTTAAGCCACTGAGCTTGGAGTAGTTTGTGACAGAGTTATCGTGACAGCAGTTGATGGGTGCCGTAGGAATGGGAAGTTGCTTTTTCTCTATTTCAGTTTCTTCGTATGATAAAAGGACGCAGTGGTGGTACCTCCTGACTGGGCTGTTTTGAGGATCAACAGAGACAAGGCAATTAAGTGGTTTATCATAGTGACTCAAGCAGAAAAAGCACTTAACAAGCATAGTTTATCATCATCGTTAAGAGAATGAATTCTGGATCCAGTTTGAGAGGTTCCTGGCACTACATGTCTGCTCTAAACTGGAGTTGGGGGGAGAGTCAAGTGTGAGAGCAGTTACAAAACCAACACCATGTCTGCACTAGCAAAGGAGCCTAAACCTGGACCTTCGGGTTCAGTTGTGTATTCTTGCAGCACTAAGACCCTACTATACCCAAGGTCTGGGGATAACTCTCAGGACACAGACTTGCAGGTCTCTAATCTTAGAAGGGTTCCAAGACATGGGAGAGGCAGGAGTGAGGTTCCCAGGGTGCAGGGAGGTGCCCGATAAGGGCCTACAGATTCAGGGCGCACATGGCAGCTAGCTCTGGGGCTGGGCTGCGAGAGGCAACTTGCGCTCCCGAGACTGTGCCTTGAGAGGAGTTGAGGACCACCGATGTTTGCAAGAAGTTCTGGAAAATCTCATTCCGAGAAGATAAAAATCCAGCACCAACTTGATGCTGGTAGCTTGAAGCTCTGAGTTAAGAATTCAGGGTCAGAAAGAGAGAGCGACAAGCCAGATGATAAGTCTGGACTGAATGCTAAGACCAACTCCAAGACTGGGTACTCAGAATAAGTACAATGTAGCAAGTAAGAGTTTAGACTCTGCCAGATTGCCTTAGGTTCAGACCCTTGCTCCAGGATTTGTGCGCTGTGTGACCTTGAGCAAGTTATATACCATCTCTGAGCCTTAGTTTCCTCATGGGTTAGGTGAAAATAGGATCATTACTAAAACTTATTTTCTCAGGTCCTTATGAGGATTAAAATCATAAAATATATAAAGCACTTAGAATGAACTATAGTAGTGTCTATTATCATCATCATCATCATCATCACTGTTATAGGTTCATCACCGCATATCCCAATCTTTACATGGTGCCCATGTAAAGATTTGAGAGCAGAATACAATGCACATAATAAATCACAACAGGACTGCACTGTCTTCTATAACCCAAATACATGAATATTTATGTAGTGAGTGAAATATGTGAATATTTAGATCAAGCAAGAACTAGAAATAGCTTCATGTCAGTTCAGGTCAGGTTTTTCTACTATAGAAGTTTTTTTTTTTTTTTTTTAGCAAAACAAACAAATGAAAACAAACCCCAAACTCTTTTGAGTTTCTAGAGCTTTGAGAATTTGGGAAATGCAAAGACGAGACTGTGGCTTTTATCGCTGGAAGTGATGGAGGCTGCATAAGTGTGTTGGGCCAGGAGCAGGGCGGAGAGAGAGAGGCCTCCTCCGCCCACGCTGCTCCGGAAAGGCTGTGTAGGAGATGGACTTGGAGCCGAGACGCTCAAGGACTGGCCGGGCCCCAAAGACGGGACTGAGGCAGCAAGACAATTACTAATACTGGGCGGGAATCAGAGCCCAGGATGGATTGCTCAGAACTTGCCAAGAGGTGAACTAAGGCTGGGTCGTGATAGCCTTGGATGCCAGGTTGAGAACATGAGCTTTGTATCATGAGCAGGAGCTGATTTCACTGGGACTGAATTTGGCATCTCAGGCAATGTCTGCCTCGGGCATAGAGCCTGGTAGTTCTTTTAGAGATGGCTGGTCTGAAGTTATACCCCTCTGCGGATGGGGACCGTGCTCTAGAAATGTCCTTTCCTTCGCCTTTGAAGTCTTGCTCAGCAACACCGCCCACTCTGGGACACACCACGGTGGCAGGCGCGTCAGCTCCACGCCCGCATCACCTTGGCCCTCACCTCTAAGTACAGAAGGATGCTCGGGAGGAAATCCTGCAGATCTCTACCAAGGTTTTTTTTTTTTTCTGGGCTCATGCACAGAGGTCAACTGGAAATGCGAAGTGTTAAAGCCCTTAGAAGCAGCCCTTAACCAGCGATGGCAAGGCCCTGAGGATAAATACCCCGGGTCCTTCCCCCGCAGATCAGGTTAACACTGAGGCATGTTTTCTAGCACCTGCTAGACTTTCCCAGGGTAAACGGCCTCCGTATGTCCTTGGCAGTAAATTTCAATGCACCCTGTGTTGGCTTCCTGCCCTTTTTGTCTCACTCCTTACCCTATATCCACGTTTGCTGGGTTCACCTTGCAGGTCGACCAGTTGCCCTTGAATCTTTGTCTCAGGGTCTGCTTCTGGGGCAACTCAAACTGAGTCCCGACGTCACAGGCGTGGTCTCTCTGCTGGACTGACCCATCTGTGTCTTGGCTCATGGTTTCTGCCAGCAGAGGATAAGCCCCTTGGGGACAGAGAGGACAGGAACTTTTCATTCGCCTTTGAATCCCCGTGGTGCACTGCAGAGGGTAGACTCAAATGTTGATCGTGGACTGACTTGGAAAATTAGGTAAGTTCCGATTACTTGCAAGTAGCTGAGGTCGTCAGAGACTTCGGGGGTCAAAGCTTAGCTTCTGGGTTCTAAGCACTGGCTCTGCCACTTTCTGGCTTGGTGATCTTGAGCAAGTCCCTTCATCTCTCTAAGACCTAGTCTCTATCTATGAAATGAAGATGAGAAGCTACTGGGAGCATTAAATAAGATCATGTGTGTGAAGCACCAAGCTTATTTCCTGGCTTCCTGTATTAGTTGTAGCTTTATTATTCTTTTTTCTCTTTATAGCAATACCTGAGGCACATGGAGGTACCTGGGCCAGGAGCTGAACTGGAGCTTCAGCCGCAGGCCTACACCACAGCCACAGCAACACCAGATTTGATCCGTATCTGCAGTCTACGCTGCAGCCTGTGGCAACGCCAGATCCTTAAGCCACTGAGCAAGGCCAGGAATTGAACCCGTATCCTCACGGACACTATGTTGGGCTCTTAACCTGCTGAGCCACAACAGAAATCCATAGTCATAGCTTTAGACCCATCCTGTTCCCAAATGTCCCCAATCTTCACCTCCTTCTTATCCATAACCAATTTCTCAGAGTCATGGTCTTGAGGTTCTCTTACTTACATTTTGAAGTGGGTTCAAGACCACATGCATGTGATCGATTGCATCTCACCCCCAAACAGAAAATCTCCATCTTTAAATGAAGACTTTACGGCAACATTTTCATCTTTCATGATCAGCCACCAACACAGACACAGGCAAACACACATACGTACGCACATAGACGTGTTCTTTACAACACACCTTCTCAGCTCCATTTCCTTCTCCTTCCGCACTTGCCACATAGACACCAACTCAACTCGCTGTTTAACCAAGATAACATTTTTATCCCCTAGAGTAAAAAGATTCCTAAGCTTGGAGCCTAAGAATTAGGTTTTTCCCCTCCGTTATCATCATCCAACATTTCACAAGGCATCATGGCACACATGACCCCAGGCTAGATCCTTGAATGCCTGGATGCCTGGAATGATCCAAGGATGGGTGGTATCCAGGTAGGTTACCCCTGGAGACTGTAAACCTGGAGTAGACACCTGCTAAGCTCAGTTCCACAGTCAAGCAACATGTAGCACCTGTGTAGTGTGTGTGTGTGTGCGCGCGCGCATGTGTGTATGCGTGTGTGTGTGTGCGCGTGCGCGTGCATGCCTATGCAGAGATGCACGCTTATACAGGCACAGATCTTACGTGTCTTGCTTTTCTAGTTTTCCTGCAGGTAAACGTGGAGACAGAAGGGAGTTTAGTTAGACTGCAAAGAGTTCCAGCCTCCGGTACTAAAAATAGTAGAGGCTGGATAACTCTGAAAATCTTAGTCTCCTTTCTAGGTATCAGTTTCTCTACCTGTAGGAGCAGGTGAGAGTGAATGTTTTCTAGGACTCTACTTCTAAAGCTCCTGTGTTTAGAAAGTTAAATTCAAGACAAATCTGAAGGCAGAAGGAAGGCACCACATGGTTTCATGTTTTGTTTTCCTTTTGCAAATCCCCAACTGAAAACTGATTTGTTAAAAAAAAAAAAAAAAGTCTGTGCTATTACACCCATCGTGCTTTCTTTATGAACCGGAGTAAAGAGGAAGGATTTATTTGAAAGTCAATAGACTAGAGTATTTATGGCTGTACGGCTGTTCTGTAGGTGCTAGTTTAAATTCAACATTTTGAATGGGGTAGAAAGAATCACATCGGAATTTGACCAAGAATGCATTCATATGTCAGTTTAATGCTCCAGCTGTTTAATCAAAATATGAATAAAAGGTCTAGAGCCCAACAAGCAAAAATATCATAGTTGTGGGATTCAGCGATTGCTTCCCCATTGTCAACCAATTACTGTGTAATTTTTCCCTGTGACTGAATAACTAACTGTTAGCAAATAATGAAAAGGCAATTACAGCGACGCTTTGTTCCTATTACTCCCTTCATTTTATTCCAGCTATAATTATTGTCAGAGCTGGGGTTTACTGTACCATGGAAGCAGCACCAGGACAGAAAATGGAATGGGCTGGTGCATGGAAAATTGCAAATGTCACAGCTACCTTCATCGCCACTGTTGGACTTCGGAGATTAAAAAATCAGAGGAAAAAGCTCTCCATGTGGGTTTTACAAATTCTCTACCTCAAGCTGTTGTGGCAGCTGAAGTGGGGCTGGAGGTGAGCGTGGGGGCGGGCAGGGAGTCCAGCGGGATGTTTGCTCTTTCTTCCTGTGTGTAAATCCCAAAGGACAGCGCGTTTTCGCAGCACTCTGCCTGAACCCGACTCGTGGCTTCTTCTTTTAGCCTTTGCCTCTCATTAAGGGTCTCCATGCTGTTTCATAATGGGGAGTGGCATATAAATGATGCATTTTATGGGGTTTGATCTTTCTTCAGAGAGGAAATACGCCCCATATGGACAGCTATCTGGAAAAGAGAATCGCTGTACCCTCTTTGTGCGTTGCTGGGACTGAATTTTAGAAGCTGATTTTCATTGATCAATATACTTTCCTATTCGACTTTATTCTCATGAACCAGAAGCTGTAAAAATAAGACCAAAGGGACAAAGGTATGTTCCTCATCTTATTATCTTTTACTTACTTATTTATTTATTTATTTAGTCTTTTTACAGCCACACCCAAGGCATATGGAGGTTCCCAGGCTAGGGGTCGAATTGGAGCTGTTAGCCAACGGCGTATACCGCAGCCACAGCAACGCCAGATCCAAGCCTCATTGGCGAACTACACCACAGCTCATGGCAACACCGAATCCTTAATCCACTGAGTGAGGCCAGGGGTTGAACCTTTGTCCTCACAAATGCTAGTCAGATTGGTTTCCACTGAGCCACAATGGGAACTCCTCTTATTTATTTAATGAACGTATCCTGACTACCTACTGTGTGCAAGGTACTCGATTGGTCTCCGAGAGATCAGACAGGAGTGAGATATTGTCCTTGACCAGAAAAGGCTCCATCTTGAGGTATTTTCACATCATAAATGTCTCTCTGCATTAAAACCAACTTAGCCGAATTGAAAGTGTGTAGAATGATACGTTTGAGGATCTGGATTCCAGTTCCAGCTCTACAACTTACTGGTTGGTTTATCTTGGTGTATCAGTGAGCTACTGTTGAGTAACGAACTATGGTCCAAACTCTGTGGCTTAAGCCAACAATCACATTTAATTAAGTGCATGAATCTGTTGGTCAGTGGGAAACTCTGCTCCAGGTTGGGCTTGTCTGGGGTATCTTATCTGGGGAAGCTTTGCTCCAGTGTCTCTTATCTTCCTCCTTAGAATAGCTGACCAGCCTGGACTCTCCTTAGGATTATGTCTGAAGAGCAAGAGAATAGGCAGAAACAGGTAGGCAAACCCTCTAAGCATTTTCAAAACTCTGCTTTAGCTATGTCTGCTAATAACCTGTTGGCCATCATCAAACATGGAGTCAGTTGGGAAAATATACTCTGCCTCCCAATAGGAAGAATTTGAAAGACAGTTGGCAAAGAGAATGAATACAGTTCAAGGTAAGTGGCCAACGCATGCAATCAGCTGCACTTGGGTAAAACTTCATGTCTCAATTTCTCTGTCAAATGGAGTTTACCTGCTTTAAAAGATCACTGGAAAACTCAAAAGAAAGAAGGAGCATTAATATGCTGACAACAATAAAGAACTGTGGCTATGTAATCTAGTATTGCTCTTATTTCCTTCTACTATTTTTATACCATAAAAATTTTTATGATTTTTTTAGACTAAAATGGAGATTCTCTCTCAACTTCAAATTTCTTAAAGTTGAGCCATCAGATAGTCTTGCATTTATCAGAGGCATTAAAAATGGAAAGTAGACATTACTTATAGAGGCTATTCATTTTTTGTTTTGCTTGTAAAATGGGTCACTTTTCCAAGTCCCTGATCTGATTTGAGGAGAGGGGGAAGAATCTCAAAGCTATTGTTATTGGTTCCTGTGGCAGCAAGCCATGAGATTCCCCTGAGTTTAAGGCAGAAAAAAAAAAATTTATAGGCAATCAGGCTACTTTGGCAACTACTAACCTTGGGTTATTTTTGTAGCAAAAGGAAAGCAGGTTATGAGCGGTTGGTTGATCATGAACAAATACACAAGTCTATACAGTCACAAAGACAGGAGCAAGGCAGATTTAGCAGTACCAAAGACAAGGGTGCAGTAACAGTAATAAAAAATCTCAGAGAATCAGACAGATCTGGGTTTGGATCTTTGCTCTACCGCTTAACAACTGGTCTGTTTAGCTTCTTTGAGCTTGTGTTTCCTTTTTTGTAAATTGAGGCTATAAGAGCTAACTCACTGGGTTCTTGTGAGGACTAAATGAGCTGGAGAGCCCCTAGCATAACATAGGGCCTGGTACGCAGTGTGTATACAAGAAATAAATTTCCTTTTCCCATCTTGAGTTTCTGGAGCCATTCTGGATCTCTTGCTGGTGACCAACCCCCCCCCCCACCACCACCCCGTCATCTCCGTGATTTTGTATGTACTTCTCCAGCTGAAGTGCCGCCACCCTTCATCTGCTAGGGGAAATCCCCGGTTACCTTCCAAATTAATGCAAACCTCGCTTCTGCTATGAAGTCTGTTCCCCCTCTACCCCCACTGCATCGAAGGAAGACCTTGCTGGGGACATTTTCCAAAGGCTTTTTTGTGTATCTGAATGCATGACTGTTTTGCTCATTAGAATGCAGCATCTGGATGGCAGGAACTGTACCTTACTCATCGCTATAATCCTAAACTCTAGACTAGTATCTAACCCGTGGTCTAGAACAGTATCTAACCCGTGGTCTAGAACAGTATCTAACCCGTGGTCTAGAACAAGGCAGACAGGCTCTTGCTGAATTTCAGGCAGTCTGAATCCAGCGAGAGAAGACAGGTTCTGAGCAGGCACTTGTGAATGTGGTGAGCTTCTCAAAAGGGGAGCATAGGGAGTTGAGGGACTTCTAACTGTGGCAACAGGGTCCCCAGGTAGGAAAACAACATGCGTCTGCATATGCAGCTACACCAAAACCTCCCTTCTCCCATTTTCTCCTATCTGGATGTACCATAGACAATAGAGTTTCCATCTGCTAGGTCAAAAATGGACCCACAGAAATGATCATCCTCATGTTCTGAGCTACCCAGGTCAGTCAGGGGGAGGAGAGCTGGCCACACAGGCCCTAAAGGGAAGAAGGGAGCCCCATGTTGCGTTTAAATTAGAAATACCCTGAACTTTTCCGCCCCCAACCAGCCATCACTGGGCTTTTCCAAACACTTCCTGTAACTTCCTCCAGTTCCTAAGAGAAAAAGACCACGTAACATAAAACAGCGATACTAAATCTAAAGGTAAAAGGAGAGACATCATTACCAGATTAATACATCGTGGAAAAATTCACATTTCTGATAGATAGTTAACAGCGCATTGGTGATTAAATTAATTGCGCGAGGCGAACGGAAAGATAGCTCTTTAATGCACGTTAAATATTAACAATTTGAGATAATAGGAGTCTACGCATCTTCTCTTTATGGCTTCCTTTGTCAATGAAGTGGACTTTTATGAAGGAGGAAGAGACAGTTTGGAATGTGCCAGACTTTCCCGACGGAGGCCAGCCCTGCTCCCCCGCCCCGCAACACCAGAGCCACCAGCAATCAGCTTAATCATAAGTGACCGGAACCAAATGGATTCAGGCAGCCATGCTGACTACTGAGTTAAAAAGTTTTATATATCAAGAGTCTGAATGCCAACTAAATCAAAACCTTTCAAGGCAAATCAAAGGGCCAGCAGCCCTCTCCCTGCTTCTGCCAAAAGCTTTGTTTCGCCATTTCCTCCCAGGGCTGTCACGAGGTGGCAGCTGCTGTGGTTCAGCTCAGCCTCATCTGGGGACATCCATACATGTCCCATTATCCTCAGAAAGTCAGCCCATCACCTTTACATTAAGAGCATGGTGGAGGGGGGGCAGACGGGGAGCAGAAAGAAGCAAAACAAACTGATTGATTGCAAACCCAGCTATGATGTCAGCATGAATTAATGTTTCCCACAGGCATGCTAATCAGCTCCATGACATAATAACGGCTTCTATTACACCGGTGGGACTTCAAAGTTCTTCCAAAGATAACATAACACAACACTTGAAGCCCCAGGAAACTTCCACCACGCTTTCAGATGTTTTATAAAGTTACCAATCTTTTCATTGCTCGGGAAACAAAAAATAAAAAGCTGAAAGGAAACAGAATATTGAATTTGGGATGAATCAGGGCTGGAAAGTGATTTCATTACAAATTCCAAATGTTCAAAGAGATAGTGGCAATTAAAAAGCTGCGAGGGGTCGCCATAGAAAAGCAGCTCTACGCAAACTTTTCTCAGGCAGGTAGAGGGGCGTAACACCCAGTTTGGGAAAAAAAAAAAATCTAAGTCTGCATGAAACGTGTTTGTTCAAATGAACAAGTGAACCGACTACAAGTGTGGAAGAGAGGAGAGCACGGAGATCAATGACCTTTGCAGGTCTGACCTCTTCTAGGTATTTGTCTTTGGGCCAATTAATTAATATCTCCGAGCTTCAGTTCCTCCTGTATAAAATGGAAATAATGATACCTACCTCACGGTAGGGTTGGCAGGTCTGAATCAGGGACGGTATTCACATCGCTGCATCAAAGTGGGCACCCAGTAAATGCTCCTTTTATTAGTCTTATCAATAAACATTTGATGTGCTGACCACTGGTATGGGATTCCTCTTACAGACGTAAGGACTCCCACACATGACCCTTCTCAGCGCTCACAAGCCTGGGAGCGAAGTACCACTGTGCCCAATTTACAGATGATGAAACTGAGGTGGAGACAGGTGGTAAGTTACCTGCCTGAGATAATACAGAGATATAACGGCTGGATTCAAACCCGTGCCATCTGGCGCCGTTTTATAGACTCACAACTTTCTCTACACAGGTACACACAAGAGGACACATATGTACACATGCCCACTCACACAGGCACACACTCACACACTCTCACGCGCTGCCTGGAGAGTCATGCTTTTGGATTATGCATCTGATACATTTGGATTTTTAGAGCCATTGTGTTTTTAAAAAATAAAAAAATAAATAGAGGAGCTCCCGTGGTGGTGCAGCAGAAACGAATCCGACTGGGAATCAGGAGATTGCGGGTTCAATCCCTGGCCTTGCTCAGTGGGTTAAGGATCCAGCGTTGCCGTGAACTGTGGTGTAGGTCGCAGACGTAGCTTGGATCCCCTGATGCTGTGGCTGTGGTGTAGGCCAGATGCTGTAGCTCTGATTAGACCCCTAGCCTGGGAACCTCCATGTGTTGCGGGTGCAGCCCTAAAAAGCAAAAATAATAATAGTAATAATAATAATAATAATACGTGGCCAGGAAAAGGTGTTTTTGACTTTTAATCCCCTGGATCAATATGGCTTTTTCCCCAAACTGGCTAACGGTTCAAAATGAAACCTGTCAATGTGAATTCAGTTATTGAACTTGTTACTTGTTTTTGCTAGAAATGTGATTAATATCATAAACATCAATGTGGGAGATTAAAAAAAAAAAGCAGCACGCAAAGCTTAACCACCTCCCGTGATGATTAAGGACTCAGTTTCTGCAGTGTGACTTGCCTGGGGGTGAGGCCCACCAACTCCCCTTACTTGGTGTGACCTTGCATAAGTCATTTCCCTTCTCTGAGATTCAGTCTTTGATCTGTGCAACGGGAATATTCATAGAATCTGGGAGACATACCTGGGAAGAGCTTAGCATGGTGTCTGAACTTGATAAATACCCCTTTGGTGTGTCAGAAGTTCCGAGGGATCACCCACTGGCAGCTTCCTGCCCTGAGCTGTGGCCCTGATTCAGGCCCTGCCTGGAGGACAAGGCTTCCCCTATACCACCCCTGCAGGCCCACTGACTCAACATTTCCGTTTTCTTTTCTTTCAGTTTTTCTAGGTATTCTACTTAAAATGGTCTCCATACATCTAGCTTTAATATTTTATTTATTTATTTATTTTACAATATATCCTCATAGCTTATTTATTTGATTTTATTTCTTTGGCCGCACCCACAGCATGTGGAATTTCCTGGGCCAGTAGCTTACTTATTTTATACATAAGTTTGTACCTCTTAATTCCCTGCCCCTATCATGCCCCTCTCCACTTCCCACTGGTAACCACTAGTTTATTCTGTACATAGGATTTTTTGTTTGTTTGCTTTTCTTTTTCTTTTTTGGCCATCCGAGGCATATGGAGTTCTTGGGCCAGGGACTAGATCCCAGCCGCAGTTGCAACCTAAATCTTAATCCTTAACCCACTATGCAGGGCCGGGGATCGAACCTGCATCTCAGTGCTCCCAAGATGCTGCCAATTCCATTGCACCGCAGTGGGAACTTCCATTCTGCACATCTGTTGATTCAACACTCTCTGATGATTTCCTGCTAGCTAAGGATATGTGGTTTGCCCACTTGCTGGGAGAAAATGCCGTAAGTGTCTCCAACCATGGCCTTAGCTGTTACTCATTTAACTTAATTTATTTGAGGCTATTCCTTTGAATGAAACCAAATATCAGCTACAATTTTGCCTCAGAATTTGCTATCTTCAAGTGGAGAATCTCAATGAACATAGTTTCCTTTTTTGCTGCTGGCAGTTTTGTAATGTATACATGAATTTCCTTGACTCACGTACTTTCTCCCAGCTTTTTAGAATGGACAGAATTGGGGAGGAAAAGAAGGCTAAATGAGAGAGACCAGCTCTTATGACTTCCCTAAGCTTAGTGATAAGAGCTTTGCCGAAGCTGGCGCTGAACGAAATTCGGTATCTGTTGCTTTCATGCGACAGAGTATCAGCAAACACTATGTCTAGCTGGGGACCCAGCGGTCACATAGCCCCTGCTCTCTGGCTGCTTATGCTCTAGAAGAGGAAAGGTGTGCGATACAGAGCGGTGAGTGCAGTGCCAGACACATCTGGGGACCAGCTCACCTGCTTGGCTCTCCTTCTGATTTCAGCCAGGGCTGAGTGGACAGCGCCGGGCAGGTCACTGCCAATAGGAGTGACACACGGCTTGTTTTTTGGGTGTCTCCTCCAGCTCTGCAGAAGCCCTGGAGAGCTTGGTCAGCCCGTGCAGCTGCATAGCTGGAAAGTGCAGGCGAATTAGCAACCCTTGCGGGACCCTCAGCTAATGGCCACCATCCCGGTGGGTAAACGCCCCCGTTTGCAACCTCCAGGCAGTCATGCTGGAGCCATTTCTCACACTTTCTAGGAGGGTCCTGTGGAATTGAGCTCCCTTGCCAACAACAGCAACCTCAATAAGCCCCTTCTCCCCAATATTGCTCTTCTCGCTCTCTGATTTTACTCTCCCAGCTCCCTCATCCCTGCACCGTGGGACCCCTTCCCAAATGCACTGTCTACACCCAAGTCTCTGTCTCAAGGGTTGCATTCAGGGGAATTCCAGTGAAACACGGTGACGTAGGAATTCACTCTAAGCGCATGGAAGAAGGCATCCTGGTGAGGTCTAAATGGTACACTGGTTGTGGAGTGTATGTTCAGGAAATAGAGATGCAGGGAGAGGGGAGGGGAAAGTAACTCAGGTAGGAGAAAGCACAGGTAGGAGTTAGAAAAAGCGTGACATGTTTGCAGGGCTGCAGTTAATTTACACAGAAAGGAAGTCCACCCACTTTGGATTAATATGCTCGTGGACTCAGATGGAAAGATTCTTCCCTGTCCTCCATGGCAAACCCAAGAGCAACCTCTTCGGCATCGCAAATAATTTCATGAGCTATGGCAAATAATTTTTTTTTAATAGAGCACCTCTGTCTATTGTAAAAGATACACGTGAAAGCCTTTTGTATGGCAGATGGAGGCCTTTGCAGAGAAAGTAAGCAAAGACTGGGAGTTCCCATGGTGGCTCAGCGAAAACAAACCTGACTAGTACCCATGAGGACGCAGGTTCGATCCCTGGCCTCGCTCAGTGGGTTAAGGGTCCGGTATTGCCGTGAGCTGTGGTGTAAGTCACAGACGCCACTCGGATCTGGCATTGCTGTGGCTGTGGCGTCGGCCGGCAACTGTAGCTCTAATTCATCCCCTAGCCTGGGAACCTCCATATGCCGTAGGTGTGGCCCTAAAAGGCAGGAAGAAGGAAGGAGGGAAGGAAGGAAGGAAGGAAGGAAGGAAGGAAGGAAGGAAGGAAGGAAGGAAAAAAAGAAAGAAAGGAGGGAGGGAGGGAGGGAGAAAGAAGAAAGAAGGAAAGAAAGAAAGAAAAGACCACAACATACCAGGCAGGACCTCTCTGATCCTCAGTTTCGTCATCTGTAAAATGAGCCCTTACGTCTCAGGCAGAACTGAGCAACTGGTCCCTGTGGCGTCACAATACAGCTAGTTTGCACGACCAATCCAGTCTGGAAGAAGAAATGTGTCTGGCCAAACCTTTTTGGACCCAAAAGACAGACCCTCCATCCAGCCGTCTCTTCACAACCCATTCATAAATAGCTTCCAACAAGTGAGATATTCCAGTTTAACACAACAGGGCCAGGGAGGGGCATGGGGGTAAAAGGCAGAGGGGCTAGAAGAGTAATTGTACATTTTGACATTAAATGAATTACATGGAAATTATATGCAAATCATTATGTAAATGTGGCATATGTTGTTTTCAAGTTAACAGCTTGGACACTTTTAATAATTACAGCATTTTTCAGGGTGAATTAAGAGCCCCACTAAACTATATTTAGGATCCACTTCAAGCGAGCAGGATCTGATGGCCTTTGCTTTTCATTTTAAGTGGCTCAGGTTAAGAGAGAAACTTGAAATTCTCTCCCTCAGCCCTGTGAAGGCCACTATATATTATACAATAATCTTTTGATGGCAGTGACAATCTGTGACAATTAATAAGCACGTTAATGTCAAAAGCCTTTGAAAATAGGCACCTCTCAAGAGAGCACTGCTTTATCTTATTTTATCCTTCTGTACCTTGTGAACAGATGTAAAAGATTAAAATGAAATATCCTTCCGGCTCTCGCACTGTTCTTCCATAATTTAAGAAAAAGAAACCATCACCTCATGAGATGTCGTGCGAGCCATGCCATTGTCCCTTCAGAGAGGTCAGGGGTCCGAAAACACCTCTCACTTAATTTCTTTACCTAAAAAGGAGACATCGGATTAGCTCATCTTTCTTCCTCACTCTTTGAAACCTCCTCAAAAACGCTTATTTTCTGAGCAAACTCAGCCCTGCCCACCCAGGGTAGGTAGAGCCAGTGAAGAGGGGGCTTTCAGTTTCTTTTGCAGACTTTTATTTCTAGGAATATTTTGGACCAGATAACTTACTGAATCTCTGATCACAAAACCTGTAGGACTATGGGATGACATAGAATGAATAGCCTTTTAAAAGCAGCAAAGCTGAGTTTGCATTAAAAAAGAAAAAAAAATCAGGGAAATTCCCAAGGATTTGGGATTTAAAACAAAAAAAGGATTCAAAGTTTTGAGAGTTATGTGTGAAATGATATTGCTAGAGTTCCCTGGTGGCCTAGTGGTTAAGGATCCAATGTTGTCACTGCTATGGCTCGGGTTCAGTCCCTGGCCCTGAAACTTCCACATGCTATGAGTATGGCCAATAATAATAAGACTGTAGCTGGCTCAAGGTGGGGTTCATGGCAGCCAGTCTGAACTGAATAGGAGCTTGGACTTTTATCACTACAAAGGGATAGGGGTTAAGGTTTAAGAAAACATCAAGCCGGGACGCTCAAAAAGTAGTGTGACAGGACAGACTATGTCATCTTTCCAGAAGCAAAGACAAAGCAGTTTGACTGTCTAGACTTGGACCCAGGTGGGGGAAAAAAATGTCAGTCCCTCCTGTGAGCTTTCCCAGTGACAAGGCTTTTCTTACTCTGGTTTGGGGTCCCCCGGAATCTGAGCGGTTTCAGCTGGAACAATCTCTAGGGCTCCCTGTCAGAGAGAAACAAGCACCCTCCCAGACCAGCTGCCACAAGTTTCCCTCACATAAAGCTCCACTAAAGAGGAGGTCACCGCGCAAAATTACAAAGCGCAGGAAAGAGGAGTTCGCTTTAGGGATCAGTGGGTCACGGACCTGACTAGTATCCATGAGGATGTGGTTTCAATCCCCTGGCCTCGCTCAATGGGTTAAGGATCCGACGTTGCCTTGAGCTGTGGTGTAGATTGCAAACCCGGCCCGTTGCTGTGGCTTTGGCATAGGCCGGCAGCTGCAGCTCCAAATCAACCCCTAGCCTGGGAACTTCCATGTTCCATGGATGCAGCCCTAAGAAAACAAAACAAAACAAAACAAAACGAAAACACAGGAAAGAAATATCAGCCTCCCGAGGGACCCAAATTTGGGCCTGTAGGTCTTGCCTTGAGAAATAGGCCGATGGCCTCAGCAGCGAGCCATCTCTGCACCGCCTGGCTTTACAGACCCTGCTCACTGTTACACTTGCCTCAGGCGTGCGGTTTCTGGTGGAAGAACTTTCCTAATCTCCACACGGGGAGTCAGGCAGAAACAGGGAAAAGGAGAAACACTCATGCCTTTGTGGATGGGAAGATGACTATGAACTTCAAATCTCCAAACCCTCCAAGCCTTCGCCCACTTGAAAGCCCAACTCTCTTTACCCAACACAACATCCAGGAACTGAAAATATCACCCCGGCTAACATTTTCAACCTGAATGAATGGTCCCAGAGGAATGGATTTATACTGATGGGATGTTAAGCAGCGGGAAGGGCATTTTGGACAAGACTCCGAGGCATGGGAGTGAGGCTCGCCTCGTAGACAAGGTAAAGATAAATTAAGGGGAACTCAGGTTCCTGAGGACACTGAGAGCTGTGAGCAACCAGTCCTAATAATCCGCACACCCCATCAAGGTGCCTTCGGAGGATTTCAACCCCATTCTGACATAAGCCCCATCTTCTTGGCCTGTTTTTAAGGATCTTGATGACGATTTTGCTCCAAATTCTTCCAATCCCATGTCCCGGTGCTCAAAGCTCACTGGACACTAGCCATTTCCCAAACCCGGACTGCACTTCTCCACTTGCTGTCTCTCTGCTCCCTTCTCCCTCCTCGATATCCGGGTAATCCATGGCTACCCGTTGCTCGAAGCCTGATTCAACCACTTCCTCCTCCAGGAAGCCTTCCTGATTACTTCTTCCACGTGCTCCATCCAGGCCCCATTTCCAAGCTTTAGCACTCTCTGCCTTCCATGGTAGTTCTACTGGGGCCCCACCTCATCCCCGCTCCATGAAAGACGGAGCCGTGGGAAAATGTTTATTGAAAGATTTGAAGAGCTGTGTGACTCAATTCTGTCAAAAACCGCGCGTATCACAAAGCGGGGCCTGTGCATCCAAAGCGTCAGTGACCGTGTGTCCCCAAGTCCGACTGTGCCTCATGTGGGCGTGGCTTCCTGTAGGGCACCAATAAGCGCAGTGTTGAGAAGAGCAATGCTTCCAGCTTTTCAGTCTTCGGAGATCAGTTTTACATCGCTTCTCTCTGCCTATGACTCATACCCTCATTTACTTCCCATTTTTCTTGCAGTTGGCTCACTTTGAAAAATCTCAGTTGAGGTATCCTGAAAGGAAACTTTTCATCACTACCACAAGTGGGAAATTAATATCACTTGGAATAAAAGGAAAGTTGCCATACAAAATAAGTACAAGTATAAAAACAACACCGCTATTAAATTCTAGTTGGACATAATTGCTCGCCCAAAGCGCAGTGCTGGAGGCCACCGTCTCTTTATTAAAAGGGGAGATTAACCAATGTCAGGCAGGGGTGAGAGGCAGGGGGTTCCTGCTTCACGTAACCTGTGGTTTTGAAGGAGCTTAGGAAGGGAAGTGGCTTAGTCACCGCTGTTTTGAGGTCACCCAGAGAAAGCGAGCCCCAGATTAGAAGCGCAAATGGTCACAGAATGGATAAGTGACCTTAGGAAAGTCTCAGTGTCCCTGAGCTTTGGTTGGCTCATCAGCAAAATTAAGATCATAACAACCTGGTTTGGGGAGGTTTGCCCTGAGCTTGGACAGAGTGTATGAAAGAAGGACCAGGGGGTCCCTGGCACGTGGCAGGGTGCCCAGCGCATGGCAGCACCGCTCGTTATTGTTGCTGCAGTGATTATCAGACACGGGTAACCTCAAAGATCACCTCCTGAGGAAGATGAACAGATGGAACCAAAGCAAATGTCACTGTGAGCCAAAGAGAGACACAAAAGCTGTGCCCAGGGCCTGAGAACCAGCACTCTTCTAGTTCCTGTTTGTCCTGCTTCCCCGGCAGCTTCATTCAAGCTAAACTTAAGAGCCAGGAGAACCTGAGTTCAAATTCCTGCCCCACTAATGACAACCAAATGTCCTTGGACCAGTCTCGTTAAAATCCCTGGGTCACAATATCCTTATCTGTAGCGCAGATGAGCAATATGAAATTTAACCCTGAGTAAATACGTCTTATGTGCTGGATATCATGTTTGGCCCTTAATCAGTGTCTGCATTATTTATAGAAGTGTCACTATAGTTGTTCCTCGGTATCCAAGGGGAACTGGCTCCAGGACCCCCAGGAACATTAAAATTCATGTATGTTCAAGTTCCTTGTATAAAATGGCATAGTATTTGCATATAGCCTATGCATAGCCTCCTGCAAACCTAATACAATATAAGTGCCATGTAAATAAATAGTTACTGGTGTGTGGCAAATTCAAGTTTTGCTTTTTGGAACTTTCTGGAAATTTTTTTAGTATTTCCTTTTTTTATTTATTTTATTTTTTATTGCTTTTCAGGGCCGCACCCGCGGCATATGGAAGTTACCAGGCTAATGGTCGAATCGGAGCTGTAGCTGCCGGCCGACACCACAGTCGCAGCAACACAAGATCTGAGTCGCATCTGAGACCTACACCACAGCTCACAGCAACGCGGGATCCTTAACCCACTGAGCAAGGCCAGGGATGGAACCCACAAAATTATGGTTCCTAGTCGGATTCATTTCCACTGCGTCATGACAGGAACTCCCAAATATATTATTCTTACTATAAGTCATAATATTGTAAACACCAATGGCTCTTCCCGTGGAAGTCTCTATGACACAAGCTTCAGACAGCCAACTTGAGAGGCATCAACACAAGAACCCTTTGTAAACTTCAACATATAGTTACTTGAGGAAATAAGACTGCGGTGTAGGTTGAGGACACAGCTCAGATCTGGTGTTGCTGTGGCTCTGGCGTCAGCTGGCAGCTGTAGCTCCGATTCAACCCCTAGTCTGGGAACTTCCATATGCCTCGGGTGTGGCCCTAAAAAGCAAAAAAATAAAAAATAAAATGGGCACGATTAAATGGAGTATCTAGGCATGTCAACTTAACAATTAAAACTATAGAGGAATGCAAAGAAGTGACACAAAAGTTAGGATTGTGGGGAAGAAAGATACTGTGATTGTAATGTGGTCCATAAAATGGCTTTGGGGTGACTGACAAAGTCCTGGTTCTTGATCTGAGTAGCAACTTCAAGGTCGTTTGTCCTATAATAACTCTTTAAACTGTACTTTCGGTGTGA
Organism: Catagonus wagneri; assembly: GCA_004024745.2. Taxonomy (NCBI): domain Eukaryota; kingdom Metazoa; phylum Chordata; class Mammalia; order Artiodactyla; family Tayassuidae; genus Catagonus; species Catagonus wagneri. The sequence goes on from PVHT020000180.1 coordinate 3,752,014, forward strand.
GTTTTTTTGTTTTGTTTTGTTTTGTTTTTTTCGCTGTGTGTCTTATTCTACTTTAAAACAATTCACCAAAAATAGAGGAAGAAGAAAGAAAACGGAGTATTCTAGTCTTCAAGGAAGCTCAAGCAGTGAAAAGCAAGTTACATCCACTTAAGAGTCACGAGTGGTAAGTTGAATATTTCCACTTCACACAGGAGCCAGCGATATCAGATGAGGCTTATATAGCCCGCGGCAGGGCACGCATATGTCCTTGCTCTTCAGAAATCCTAAATGGATCCTTTGTGACACTTCATTGAAATGATTATTCCAAGAAATTAGCAAGTGGAGGGAGAAAAAAAAGAGGGAGAGAAAAAGAAATGAATGCAGAAAAAGACCCCCAATTCAGCAGCCTACCCTCTTGTTTTTTGCAAAGATCACTCTGAGAGATTTTTCAAAAATCCAGAGAAATTGCAAACGTCTCCAGTACAGATGATCAAAGCCCTTCCTATGGGATACTTCTTCATAATTGAATCATGCAAACTGCCAGGAAGTTTATACCCAACCTACATTTTCTGTGATGTTAACCTATTATTCCTGGCCCCCTTGTGTACTTATATTATTCTCAAAGATATCTTTAAATAGTCCCTTACCTTCCATCTTACCAGTCAAACAAACATGTACAGGAGAAGTTGAATGCATAAATAGTCTCGGCTCATCTATTTGCAGTTCAAAAGATTGGCCCACAAAGGGGAAAAAAAAAACTATAGTGGAAATTTGCTCTTTAGAAGTGTTTAGACATTCACGGGAGCAGAGACAAAAACATTCATTGCAGAGGGAAGACAGCAGCTTTTAATATGCTACGGGCAGCGATTCCACTGCTGGTGTTTTAAGACTGGTTGTAATTTGGCTAGCTCTCACAGACGCATAATACATTGGCATTTTTTCAGAGATAGGCAAATCCATTGTCTAAATTTGGGTGAGTAATAATCTCTTAAAATGGATTCATCTTTTGGGTTTGTTTAACCTAGACCTTAGCTAATACCTTCCATTTTATAGATGGGGAAAACTGAGGCTTGAAGAAATGGATGCAATCTCCCAAAGTCAATTGGGATTTGAATGCAGAATTCTTGACTTGTTTCTAGAAGGTCTGAGCAAAGATGAACTAAGAGGTACCTGTCGAGTACCCTGGGACCCGGGTAGGGGTGGGGGAGCCAATGAGAATTTGGCAAGTAAGGCCTTCTCTTAGGTCATGTGACTCTCTGGGGCTCAGGGACTGAAAGACACAGCTCTGTTGGGCTCTCCAAGGAAGCGGATAAGCCTGGGAAACACATGTTCAGAAAGGATTGAAGAATCTACCTTTCAGTAGTTGAATCTGCTGGAAGTCAGGGACCCGGGCAGCCCTGGGATCACACTCAGTGTCACCCTGGACAGAAATAGTGTCACAGCCAGTTCCACTCCCAGGACCAAGCTGGGAAGAATCCTCAAAGCTGTAAGATCTTGGGTGCATGCTGTTGGAGCTCGGGGTCAGCCGGCTGCCGGGCGGATTTATCTGGATGCCAAGAAGAGAGTATTTCACCTGTGTCCTCCGCTTGCCCAAGGAGTTTGGGGGAACATGTCCTACATAATTAAGATAGATTTCTGAGACCACAAAACAGAAAATAATTTCACCTCTGTCGATAGGGGATGATCTTCCCTCCACGCCTGGGCGTCCAGAAAGTCAAACGTTATCAGTGGGAAAACTGCACACGGTAAAATCTTTCCAACTTTAATGTTGTTCCAAAGGAAACGACATCATTTATTTCCCTGTACTTTGGAAGCAGCCAAAATCCCTCCAGGTCAGAACCAAACAGCAGCAATTAGCCAACTAATTTGGACAAACGAGAGCAGATCCATGTGCCCAAATTACCCAGTAATTGGAACTTTGCAGTCTGGGGTCTGACCCCTAAGCCTGAGTCTGACTTTTTGTGGTTATCTTACTAAAGGGAACAGTGTATGACACTCTGTAATTTGGGGAGATGATCTTTTTTTTTTCTTATTTTTTTGATGTTAGATTGATTGGAAACCCACGGCAGGAGAATTCCACGTGGATAAGAGAGAAAGAGATGCAATTCAACAGGAATGCTAACAAGCAGCCTGAGTTCTAAGGCATGCCGGGATAGCACATGTCCACACACACACAAAAATACTAATTTTAAGCTCAAAGAAAAACAACTAAAAAGGGGAATTCAAGGGATGTGGGGGGGAAAAGAAAAAAAAGTGTCAGGATATTTATATAAACTGTCATGCCTGTGTTTTCGAGAAGGCTCATGCCCTCTGCGCAGTCAATCAACACTCTCGCTGATCACAGACCCCACTCTGATTGAGTGGGGAGATGTCAGCCGAGGAGAAAAACATGTGGAAAATCTGTTAACCATGTGTGTCATTCCTGATGTCAACATGTAAGGAAATAGGGGAGAGACCTAGCATGTGTGCCTTTCCACGCCGGCTCCAAGGATGCGCGAGAACGCCGCTGGCTTTTAAAACGATGCATTTCTCACCACCGTTGTTGTCGTTGTGATGACGATGGGAAGGACGACGAAAATGCACGGGAGTCAGGGCTGGATTCAACATAAATAAAACAAGACCACCCGATGCCTGGGGTTAATGGAACACTGGCAATGTGTGCGGTAAGGAACTATTTGGGTTTTAACCTTGCATTTCTTGTCAATGGAGGGCGGAAGACAGGCCCTTTTTTGGAAACACTGGGAATCTTTTTTTTTTTCTGGTCTTATCCTAAAACCTCACTCCTGACAAGGTACAGAATTCAAGACAGCTTCAGACGAAGAGATCAGGGAGAGCACCCCTGGCAGTCTTGCTTCAGGAATCTTGTGTTGGCAGGTGGATTGAGGTACCAGAGGGAGCAAAGTTCCGGTGGTTAGCAGCACTTAATCCGGGTGACACTGGAGAAGTCGCCACAACTTCTGAAGCCAGGTTTCCTGCAGAGTGACAAGGTGCGCCTAGAGGAGCACTTCTCATACTGTAATAGGCATGCAGGTCACCTGGAGAGCGTGTCAAAATGCAGATTCTGATTCTGGAAATCTGGGAAGAGATCTATGATTTTTTCTTGCTTTTGCCTTTTTTTTTTTTTTTTTTTTTTTTTTTTTTTTTTTTTTTTTTTTTTTTTTGCTTTTTAGGACTGCACCCATGGCATAGGGAAGTTCCTAGACTAGGGGTCGAATCAGAGCATCAGCTGCCGGCCACAGCCACAGCCACAGCAATGCAGGATCTGAGCCTAGTCTGTGACCTACACCACAGCTCACAACAGCACCAGATCTCCAACCCACTGTCCGAGGTCAGGGATCAAATCTTCATCCTAATGGATACTAGTTGGATTTGCTTCTGTTGCACCAGAATGGGAACCTCCATCTGCATTTCTAATAAGCTTCCGGGTGATGCTGGCTTATGGACTCTTTGAGTAGCAAAGGTTTTGAGGCTTAGATGATCTTCACAGTGGACATCCGCTGCTTCTTCCTGCCCAGCACCCAAAGATGAGAGCGTATTTGTTCTCTGATCAATTGCCCGATATTCTTTTTGAGAACTACACATATTTCCTCTCTCTCAGTTAGTGCACCCAGGTGAAGGTGATGCTGACCCGAACCCCCAGATCTTAGGACCCTTAGGAAGGGTCCATGTCTTAGGACTACCCAATCAGGGCACTCCATTTCTGTGACTGGTTCATACATGGGCCCATGACCCATGGCAGGCTCATACAACACAGGGCTTTTGCTGCTGCAGCTACTGTAAAAGTAACATAAACTATGGTTAGAATATTAGCCAGGGACTTTGAGAAGCCATCTTATCACATCATGGAAATACAGTTAATAGAGAAGAAAGCAAAGCTGAGAGATCCCATGACATCATTTGAACTCCTAGATACAGCCATGCCTGAAGGTGAACATCCATGGTTCTTCAGTTACATGGTTCTTGAGTTACATAGGAAATGGCTACAGACATGCTACACTTCTGAATTGTGGCTGCATTACCAATATTTTCCCCATCACCTTCTTAATATAGACCAGAGGCCGGCAATATTTCTGTAAAGAGTCAGATAGTAAATATTTTAGGCTTGCAGAACATATAGTCTCTGTAGGAACTACTCAGTCCTGTGGTTGCGGCACAAAAGCAGCCACAGAAAATATATAAACAAATGGGCATGGCTAGGTTCCAATAAAGGTATTGACTAAAATAAGCATCCAGCCCACAAGCTCTAGTTTGCCAACCCTGGTCTAGACAATTAACAAAGCCTTGATTTGTAGTATTTGCCAACTTCCATGGCCTAAATACCTGCACGATGGCTGATAGCAAGCCACCAGTGTCATGGCAGCTCTGACTGCAGAGCTGGGAACAGACGAAGCATCAGGTCACCACTGTGTAATCTCTACCGTAGAGATTCAATAGCGATAACCTCAGTAACATAGATAATAGTAAAATGCAGCAAAAGAATTAGGAAGTGATAGGCTTTAAGCACAGTCTTTCCCTCCTTTGTCTTGATATCATTCCTTTAGTTAGAAGTTTATCGAGTTTCCTTTTTTAATAATAGCATGCCTAACCCAGTTGACAAAATTTCTGGAAATTCAGCAGTTGGCTCTTGGGAGGTGGCACAAGCTGGCATCGTTTCACCCTCTGTTGCCATTTTGACAAGTTCAAAAGTGAAACAGAGAAATCAGGGTCCAAAGACATCACAACAGCAGATCAAAGTTTGCAAAGGGATTAACGGCATCTTCAGGAATTGCCGTTTAAAATTCCAATGTATGAGACGAGTCCTTTTTGAAATGGTAATACCCCATACCTGAGTAGAAAAGACAATTAAGATAATGTGTTAATTTTCCCCTCGAATCTGACAGTAATATTTTGATCCTGTTAATTATCCAGAGAACAGAAAATGTATATAATGCGATAGCTCAGTGCAGAGCTGACATGCTTGCTGCCTGGATAACTAGAGACACTTATCCTCTAATTAGCTGTTTGGAATGCAATTTCCATTCCTCCCTAAATACACCCACTAAGAAATAACCAATGCGGTGTTTCAGTGCCACTCCAGCTTGGTTTTCCCCCTGGGAAAGCAGCCAATGATTATTTACTAAAACTTATCCTCCTTTCAAAACTATCAGAAAATAGCGATCCGGGTGCTAATGATTTCTGGCAGGTGAGGGTTAATCAATGCCTTAAGAACACGGGAAGACCATGCCATTATAGGCCCAGCAAGCTTGCCTTCTCCAAGGGATAAACTTATCGATGTCACTAGCTGAGCATTTTAATGAGAGTTCGTTTCCAAAGGGGGACCTTTTAAGTGGGCAAGTCAATCCGCCAGGGGGAGAAACGGGGACCCCAAATTATTTTCGTAAACTGGCAAAGAGGGGTTTTTAGCTAACAGTATGAGGTTCAGGACAATACTTTCTTTGGAATGGAAATCGTGACTGGTTTAATTGTGCATTTTACACGGCGTTTTTATATCCTTTTAAACCAGTGCACTCCAACACATCTCCAGGAAAGCTGATAAAGGAGGTGAGTGGCATTTTGGCTGTTACATCATGGTAATCTGTAGCTATCCATGGTATTTAATATGTTCTGTAAAAGCACAAACCAACTTTCTCTTGTTTTATTTCTATCCCATGTCTGTGTGTCTGATCGCTTCTGGTGTTTTAAACAAGCTTCTTAAGGGGGGAAATAACATCGGGTCTGCGGTCAGAACATCCAGGTTCAAGTTCTAACTCATTCTTTTTCTAATCACATGACCTTGAAGAAGGCACATAAGTTCTCTGGGCTTCAGGTGTCCACATCTGTGAAGGGGATCGCTGGACCGTCAAGGAGATACTTTCGAAAACACTGTACAAGGGTAAGGAATTGCTATTTTTACCTTTGGATCCCTACAGAGAGGCTCTCGTTTATAACAGATGCTTAAAGATCTGCAGAATAAATAAATGCCTGAATGCATGAGTGCATCTCTTCAATTATGAGTCTTCAGACTTCAGATGAGGCCGCGTAGTAGAGAGTTTGAGATCATGCCCTCAAGGGGCCTGGCTGCCTGGGCACACACCTAGGGCAACACACGAAATGACTGATAAGTTGAAATTGGGATCTTGAGGATGTATTTGCACCCCCATAGTTATTGCAGTATTTTTCACAATAGGAGACATGGAAGCAACCTAAATGTCCATGGTCAGAGGAATAGATAAGGAAAATATGGTATATGCACACAACGGAATATTATTCAGTCTTTAAAAAGATGAAAATCTTGCCATTTGCAGCAAGGTGGATGAAGCTGGAGGACATTACGCTAAGTGCAATAAGCCAGACACAGAAGAACAAATACTAAGTGATACCACTTACATGAGGAATCGAAAATATTAGTTATAAATATTAGTTACTCATGAAAGCAGAGAGTGAGGTGGTGGTTGCCAGGGGCCGAGGGGAGGGAGCGATGGGGAGGTGCCAGTCAAAGGGTAGAAAGTTTCACTTATGCAAAATGAATAGTAAGTAATAATAATAAGTCCTAGAGAGCTATGGTACGGCATAGTGCCTCTTGTTCACAATATGATATTGTACATTCAAAAATTTGCTCAGAGGGTAGATTTTAAATATTCCTATCAAAAATAACAATATTTAATAAAGAGAGCAGGAGGAAATTTTTGGAGGTAATGGATATGTTGATGGCATAGATTTTGGTGACGGTTTCGTGGGTGTATAATTATCTCCAAATTCATCAAGTTGTGCATGAATAGCTTTTTTTATGTCCAGCATACATCAGTAAAGAGGTTTGAAAGCAGTAAATCTTTCCAGAGGTCTAACAGGATCCATAAGACCAAGTGTTGGGCTTCAAGTCCCCTTGGAGAGATTGAACTCAAAGCCTCTGGCCAAGACAAGAATTACCAGACCCTTATCTTCGCCCCGCCCTTGTCATTTTAACGGCCCTAGCCCCACCTCCAGCGAACTGGCCTACTCCTTCCTGGCCCCTACTAGGAAAGGTACGTGACCCACTCCTCACCTTGCCCTTGCAGGACCTTATATGCCCTCAGCCAATCAGCAGGTGTATCTTAAGGCCCTCCCTCCCCCTTTCCCCAACCAATCAGCAGGTCAGCAGGTATATCCTGAGACCTCCCCTTTCCCTGGGCTATAAAAACAGACAAGAAGCACGCACTCGGTGTCCCACTGTGTTAATAGTGTCTCTCGCCTCAGTAAACCTGTCTTCCCCTTGCTTTGAATCCAGAAAATTCTTCTTTCCGACCGGGTGCATAGACCACGACGCCACGCACTGGCGCCACAAGTAGGAAATGGGAATCTCTCCTTAGATGTGGCTGATGAGACTGGAAGTTGGTGTGATCATTTTGGAGAGCAATTCAGTAGTACAGGTCAAGGAGACCGTGTCTAGAGGTTGAGGTCTCAGAATACTCTTGGTTTGAGTGCAGAGAGACCTGACTTCCACCAGGCCCGTTTCAGCCCTGTTTCCACAACCAAAAAAAACCAGCAACCATTTAAATGTCTATGAGGAGGGAGAGGGTAGTGTCCTGGGCGCCAGGAAGTCCCAGAAGATCCAGCTCAGTTTCATCCAATCAGAGGGAGGAGAGTGTTTTCCCCACGGTGGTTACCACAGAGATAAAGGCCAGATAAAGTGTCTTGTCCCTTTAGGGATGTCAGCTGGGAAGAGTGATGCCACTTACAGAGGGCATGGACCAGACCGCCCCAACCGTTCACTTACCCTCTCAGCTGGTAGTCCTGACAAGCCTATCAAAAGCAAGCCTGGCATCGGTATTCAAGCTTTTGCATTATCCTCAAGTTATGTCATCCTGCTTATATTTTAAGATCTAAACTCCCTGTCAAGGAATGCTTTCATTACAAAGTGGCATTTGTTTGCAAGCCTCGCATCCCCAAAGAGCGTTTGTCCCAGAGACTCTAACTCGTGCACACAGTATATCGCGAGTGATTATAACCATAGCTCCGGGTTATCGAGAGAGGTTAAAACCCAAGCAAGCAAGAGGGAGGAAGGGAGAGAGAGAGAGAGAGAGAGAGAGAGAGAGAGAGAGAGAGAGAGAGGGAAAGAAAGAAAGGCAGGCAAACAAAAAGCAAAGAAAGGAATGTGTAACTATCAAAAACTATTGAGAAAAAAATTCCCAGTTCTTAAATATCTAACGCTGAGTTATCTGGAAATTTTACTCATGTGAAACATCTTACTCCCATTGATACCAGATTAAGGAGGTTCTTCTTTACATTATCTCAAATGAATAAAGCACTGTCTCATTGTTCCTCAAAGCATTTTGTAGGAGCGTGGTGACAGAGGAAATGTCTGCATTTGAAAGGAAGTCTTAAGGGGTTGTGAAGTCTCAGAATGGTTCTTAAATGACCTAACCAGATGTTTTGAAGTCTGATACACCCTTAGCCCAAACTGAAATTCATAACAAAGTCAAAAGCAATCCGGTCAAATTGATTCCAAAATGCCTTTTCTAACAAACCTAACTGTTTACACCAACTGATTTTATGGGAGCCTCATTCCAACTTGGAAGAGACTGCGGGGCCTTAGAAACAATGGGATGCATCACAAAATCTGGAGAGGAAATGAAACTTAAAATTCAGGTAAGTCCTTAGCGATGGCTAAATTAAGACTCCTCATTTCTGAGACTCTATGGAATCATGGTTGAGAACTAGAGCCTATAACCAGACTGCTAGCGGTTGGCCTCCAACCTCTCCACTTGCTAGCCGGGTGACCTTGGGAAAGTTATCAGCCCTCTGACACTCGGTTTTCTCACCTGTAAAATGGGAATAAAAATGTTTCACTGGCATGTTGTGTGGATTCAATGAGATAGTACAGTAAAATGACTAGAACATAGTAAGCGACTGATAAATTTTACCTATTGGAATTATTTCTTTAATAGTAGCAATATTAGGTAACCAGTGAAATTACGGACAAACTGACTTTTTATATTTAAATGTAAGACATTTAAATTTTGTAAAAAAGATATTATTTTAAGGAGGAGGAAGAAAAGTAAGAAGTTATCTACATATCTCTACCCAAGAAATAAAAATCCCCGGGAAAGTGTGATTCCTTTAGTTGGTTTGTTTATTCTGTGGAGGAGGAGGTTATTTAAATTTGAACAGGTTTAGTTTGTTGCACACCATTTGAGACACCAACCAAAAATGTATAGACAGAGTCATATAAAACGGTACTGAGCTGCCTTCACGCCAGGTCTAGGACCATGCAAAATCAAAAGAAATCCAGGCTGGGCACTGGAGATCTGATTTGCCTGCTTAGCATGGTTTGATTGCTAATTTGATGGGGACCCTGAAGAAACGAGTCAGTTCTCCTCTCTGGGTTTTAACTTCCTCATCCACAAAATGAGTGGATTGAACGAAATAACCAGTAAGATTTCTTCAGGCTGTAACTGCTTCCACAAAGCTGTGGTCCCTGACTGTTCCAGTGAGAGACTTTGGACTTGACCCTGGACTTGACCTCTAGCAGTAAGATAGTTCTGGTCCAAAGCCGGCCACACATTCCATCTCCGCCAGATGCCTTCTCCCTTCCTGCTGTTGGTGTTCAGGCCCCTAGGTATGAGGATGTGAATGGATGGTCCAAACGCACTGCACCTCGGAGAGAAACTGCTCAAAGTACCTGTCCTGCTGCCACCTCCAGTTCAAGTCACATCCCCATCACAGGCAAAGCCCTGCTTCTCCCAATGGAGGGGAAGGTGGGAGCCACTTGATTTAAAGCAGAGCTACAGAAATCAATATTCGAGAAGCAATAGCTCATTATTTTGGAGGACTCTGGAATGAAAGTCCAAGGTAGAAAAAGCAACACAACAACCGCTAGCATTTCCATTCTGAATAGACAATATATGCCAGGAGCTCTGAAATAAAGATAGTGTGATTCGTTTATTATTCCTTCTCTTTAAAACCTGCATTAATTCTGATTTCTATTTAAATAAGAATGATTAAATTTTATCAGCTGAGATGGAAATATTGTGATAAACACTGGCTCGTGGCCAAACTAATCTCCCAAGCCCACAGCTTAGGGCCATTGTCTTGTATAGATATTTGAATGGCAATGGGCTTTTATCAGTATTTCTAAAGGCACTCATTTAATTATGTGGTTGTAAGGATTTTCAAAACCCAAAAGAATACCATCAATACATATTCATCTCTTGGATTAATTCAACATTAACATCAGAAAATATTGTTATTTAAAAGATGCTAGTACTTGTTTTTGCAAAACAGGAGGCATCTAATTCTGGTGCAAGGGTGTCTTTTAAAAGGTTCTATTGAGCTGAAACTAGGAAATGCATCGCACAGTGAGGTGAGGCAGGAATTTAGAATTATAGGGATTAGGAAGAGGACTCTACAAGTCTTTAACAAAGAATACTTCATAGAGGTTGGACTCTAGCAAGGAAAAAAAAAAAATCTCTGAATTAGGAAGTTTGTACACATGTGCAGATCTTGTCAATCAAGTGTAAAAGATTTTAAAGCTTCAGGAAAAAAGGATTCAAGGGCAAGGGTGGTCTAAGTGCTTCCTGCCCCCAATTTCCATACCCAGAAACTTGAGTGATCTAGATTTCATCACCAAAGGGGATAGTATATTTCTTTAAGAATTGATAAAAGATATAGGGAGTTCCCATTGTGGGGCAACAGAAACAAATCTAACTAGTATCCATGAGGATGCAGATTCAATCCCTGGCCTTGCTCAGTGGATCCGGAATCCACAGTTGTCTTGAGCTGTGCTGTAGGCCACAGATGTGGCTTGGATCTGGCATTACCGTGGCTGTAGTATAAGTGGGCAGCTGTAGCTCTGATTCGACTCCTAGCCTGGGAACTTCCATATGCCGTAGGTGCGGCCCTGAAAAAAAAAAAAAAAAGAATTGATAAAAGATATAAAAACACATCTGACCTATTTAGCATCCATATTTCCTCCAAAGCAGGTTTTTATTTTTCAACATTATGATAAATCTGTTTGGGAAGCAAAGACTCACACTCTTCCTTAAGCTTGGGATGTCTTGTATCAGTTTGGCTGAACAGGACAAGTCCTTTCATTGGGACTGAGGACCATAGGGTTTGTGTCTGCAAACTCAACCCCTACTGCTCTTTTTTGCTTGTATCTTTCAATCTGACCAAACCACCAGGCAATTCTTCCTGTGCTGATCATTGAGGGGGGCCAGTTGGGAAGTGGACCAGATAGGGAAGGGAAGAGAGAGAAGGCGAGTGGATTATAAGCCATCTGTCAGTCTTGTGAAGACGGATCTATTTTTAGGATTACCAGCTACCCTGGTCTGAGGGGTTTCCTGGGAGGGAGAGCTTTCAGTGAGGAAACGAGGACAGTCCTAGACGAAGCAGTGTGGTTGGTCCCCCTACACAATTTTTCTTTTGACTTAAGCTTCTAGGTCAAGCCTAAAGGCTCACATAAGAGAAGGGAGACATTTAGATTTTGTTGACGATTACAGGCAGGACCAGTCTGTCACAACACAAATGCTAACAAAAATTCATAGAGGGCAGGTGTTTTATAGAATCAGGTAGGTGAAGAGGACTTTAAAAACAATTAGTGGAACACTAATTCCATGGGATGGTATTCAATTTTAGTGAAAAGTGGTTTAGAGATCAAATAACGCTGCTTTCAAAGTTTCCTTTATTGCAGGACTTATCAGTGCCTTTCTTAAGCTAATACGTATTATTCATTATGCTGATAAACATGTTTGACCACAGAACCCTTTTTGCCAAGGAGTACCTTATGATGCTAGTGCTTGGAAGATCCAACTTTTGGAAGAACTGCTTTAGGCCAAATTCCTCCCTTTAAAGTTGGAGGATACTGACAGCTGTCTAGTTACAGGTAAGGCTGGTGCTGCAACAGTTTCTCAGACTTTCATGTGTATAAGAACCTCCTGGGCCTCTTGTTAACCTACACTCTGATTCCATAGGTGGAAGGTTGGGCCTGAGATTCTGCATTTTTAACAAGCTCTCAGAGGATGTTAATGCTGCTGGTCTCTGGGCCACACTTTGAATAAAAAAGTAAGTCTCCTAAGTTTACATTTGCCCACTGCCTTGTAGCCTCCTTATAAGTGGAACTAACTGATGCTTCTATCAAAGCAGCATTCTTGTTTTATTCTGGGTTCATTTGCTGAGCTGATATCTCCAGTTCTTCAAAGCTACTCCCTGTAGGCACAGGACACATCAAGAAGAAGGAAGTATTTCCTGGTTCCTAAAATAAATTTTCTTTTTGCCCTATTATAAAATTAGAAGCAGATAAAGCTTGTCACCAAAGTGTTCTGTTTGGAGGCCCCATACAAAAATGTAGATCAAAAGTCATTTGAAAGCATGATTTAATGGAGTCATATCAACAAAGGACAATTTTCCATGACCATTTTCATGTATTTTTTAATTGTTCTGGAAAAAACATGGCATGCATTTAACTAATTTGCCCAGCAATGGTGCCACTCTCTGGTTACTGCCAAAATAGGAATGGACAGTGACTAGCAGATGTTCGCTCAGCAGGCAGGTTTTTTATACTACAAGGAAAACATACCATCCTGATACTTCAAGAGTTCTTGGACTCACCTGTGTACCATCCCCATGTTATCTCATGTTGTTGCTGTTGCCAGGACCAATCAGCTCATTGAGATGGTTTCTATGTGACAGCCATATGCCTTGTCAACCTAGGGTGGGAGGGGTCAGGAGGAATGACCCAAATTAAGAAAAATGACTTCCCATCCTTTTTGCTGACTGCCTTTTATTAAGAGTGAGTCATTACATCCAGCCAATAGCCAAAGAGGAGATCACGCAAGGGCGTGTGAACACTGGGAGACTGGGAATCTTTCCCTCTTAGAAGGCAGGCTGGGACAGGGAAGAAGCAGGCTTGGACCACAATGCAGATCTGATGTCAGTGAAAGGAAAAATAAGGAGGAAACAGAATTAGGAAGAAAGCGTCTCAGAAGATAATGTTCATCTAATAAAATCTTAGCCAATTCAATAGGCAGCTCCAGAACAAAAAGCGCCACTGGCAGAGCTCTGCCTTGGGCAAAAATGGCCAAGACCTGGGAATTGCCTAGGAAGAACATGGTCTTGGCTGAAAGTGGAGGTGGATTCTGAAGACCCAACAACTGGATACCGTCAGGTAACTGCCTTCCTTGCAGCTGGATGGCAAGTTCTTTCTGGAAGGGAGATGCGAGTGGCACACCTTTGTGGCCACCACATCTGCAGCATGGAGATGAATGTTTTGTACAATCTGAGCGCTCATCAAATGCTTCCACCAAATGCTTATCAAGGGCATACATTATTAATGATGCTTATTAAAAGATCAATTATTTATTATTTATGAGATGAATATTCATAATCACATTGAGACAGTAGCCAATTGATGAGCCAGACAGGCAGTCAGCTAACAGTGCTGTCTGATCCTTTGCCACATCTTCAGAAGTTGAGCTGTTTCCTGATTCTTCCAAATGACCTCGGCTTTGTTCATACAGCCTCAGAAGAGAGGCCTGGGTGGCCCAAGGTAACCCTAGATCTGATGGGTCTCTCTGGCTCTTGGTCTTATAAGCTTTTCACTGAGCACAGAAAGACCCCAAAGTGCTAATGGGGGGAGTGTGGTCATGCCTCCTACCTGTGGAAAGGACTTCATACCCTGTTAAACTCCAGGACATATGTTATTAAATCTGTTCAGCTCTTTTTCCACCAAAGTTTGCTAACTAAAGACACCATTTAGGAGTTCCCATTGTAGCTCAGCAGTAACAAACCCGACTAGTATCCATGAGGACAGAGGTTTGATTCCTGGCTTTGCTCAATGAGTTAAGGTGGTGTAGGTTGCAGATGCGGCTGGGATCCCATGTTGCTATTGCTGTTAGGCCAGTAGATACAGCTCTGAGTCAGCTGCTAGCCTGGGAACTTACATTTTGCCACGGGTGCGGCCTTAAAAAGCAAAAAATAAATAAATAAAAGACACCATTTATTTACCAGTCTTCACATGTCACATCCTGTGGCACAGCCTTTTGTGAAGTGTAATTACTTTGTTGTACTAGTTCATGATCATCTGTTTAATGTCAGTTGCTAGACTATCAACTCCACGAGGGTAAAATCAACATTTTGGATCTCCAGCATTTAGTACTGTCCCAGCAAAAATGTAGGCACTCAATGAATGAACGAATAGTGAGATTCACCCTTTTTTGATCTGTTCTAGGAACGTAGATTTTCATGCAACAGACTTGGGCTAGAAGGAGGTGTATTTCCAGGCTCTTTGTGAGAAAAGATAGAAGAAAGTTCATCTAACGCAAGGCTTTGGAATAATGCTTCCTGTTTAGTCAAGTTAATGGTCAGGTTACATTCTGTAGCAATTTTGCATCTTGAAAGCTTTCTAAAATATGTTAATGACTATGGGTCGGCAGGAGAGTTAGATTAAGCACCTACTGAATTCCATCCTAAGCGATTAACACTTGTTGATTGACTGTCTTCCTTTTACTCAGCCTTTTACTCACTTTTATGTACTTTATTCATTCATTCATTTATGCACACCTTACCTTTTTCCCATACGGATTGTAGGTGGTTTATAGAGATTCATAAAATAACCTACTCTAATATAAATTATGAGTAGGTGAAAAACGGAAAGAAAAAAGCATAAACTCAGTATGTATGAACTAATCCACTAATAATTTAAACTCTTACTGGCAAAAATAATGATGGACTGGACTTCACTAATTGCAGCAGGGGCTCATTATAAGATACTGGGGCAGGTCTACCACAAAAAAATTCCCCGTGGAGAATTTTCTTCATTTAACCATTGGAATCAATCTTTCTCACGTTTGTGTGTGTTTAGAGGAAGGGGAAGGGATGAACTGGGAGTTCGGGGTTAACAGATGCAAACCATTACATCTAGAACGGATAAAAAACACGTTCCTACTGTACAGAACAGGGAATCATATTCAATATCTTGAGATAAACCATCATGGTTCTTTTCCATAAATACATATATTTGTATATAATATATATATGTATGTATAACTGAGTCACTTTGCTGTATAGCAGAAATTAACACAACATGGTAAATCAACGCTACTTCAATAAAAAAATTCTATGGCAATAAATATTTAACCGTCAAGAAGCTTAAACTGCACTTCTACTTTGGCTGTCAGCAAGCAGAGGTCTGGGCCATTGTCTATACTTGTTTTGAAATTCGAGCCCAAGACAAAGGAAAATATATTCTCAGATATCTACAAATGCACACTTGAAATATAGGTGTATTTTAAAGAATAACCTGACAGAAAGTACTTTAAATTTCACAGCCGCTGCTAATGCAGTCAGCTAATCCTATTTACATTCATATTAGCCTTGGTATCTTTTTCCCTAAGATTTACCTATTTGTATGCTTGCATGAGTTAAACTGCCTTTTGCATGATATCAGTACTTTTGTAATTTAAATCTATAAAAGGCAATTTCTTTTAAATATACTTCCTAACAGTGGGTGAAAGAGGCACCCAAGTTATTTGAGGGCTGTACAGCTCGGTGAACATGTGCGCTGAACTCCAGGCAATATGCGGAATGTGGGAATTAATCTTATACTCTAGGAGCGGAACGGAAAATAAAATCAAGGCTGAGAAAGAAACAGCCTTTGAAAAAGGACCAGTTGGTGTTATTGAAGGAAATGGTGTGCTTTAGAATTAATCTTTGCACAGGTAAAATTTTCTCCCCTTCTGCAAGAGCGAAGACCCTTCGATTTCTTCATTGTGATTTTTTTCTTGTCCCCCAAAACTTTAGCCACCTGGTACAGCAAGTTCTACAATTTGATGTTAGTGTTGGCTGATAAACAGAGGACGGCGGATCATTTAGTGGCCAAGGGCAACTGTGATTTCCCATGGAACATAGGAAGAGGGGACAGCAGGTAGGTAGTGGGGGCTGGAATGTGAGACTCCAAAGAGACAAATTGTATCCAGTTGGAGCTCATTTTTTTCCTTCGTATAATTCCTCTGATATGTCCCCCCTTTCCATCTCCAGTTGACATAAATGAGATGCAAATAGGTTAATGTATAATCTTGCCCCAAAGAAGTAGTGTCTTCCGGTATGTAGGGCACACACATCACCCAGATTCTTTTCTAAGCAGGGCTGGGATTTTCTGAGTAAAAAATCCACGCAGGGTGAAATCAGAGGGGAGGGACTTCGTGATGCGGGCGCTCACCTCCAGCTCCATCCCAAGGGTACTGGCCCTCGGATTACCTTCCTCTGATGCTGTTCAGGGCACGTCTCCCAGAGCTGACCAGGTCATGGGCTTCAAGGGCCCAATTCCAGATTTCAGTATCGCGTAGAAAGTCATCACATAATGAAGCCAGGAGAAAACAGTGTTCCCAGCTGGGCATCCGGAGCTGTGGGCTCCATCAGACTCAGGATCTGAGACCGGCACAGAACTAGCACCCACTTCTCACCTCCCCCTTTTCAGGTGCACCCCAGGAAATGAATGCCCCTCCACTTAATCTCTGCACTTCCTCCTGCTCTCCTTTCTCCAGCTGTGTAGTCTACACGACACCAAGTATCTGGATGGAAATGGGGCACCTTGTTCACTACCCGGGTAATTACACAAAGCTTCAGCCACTGGTCTCCTGAAGGACACTTACGCACTTGTGTAGACACACACACACACACACACACAAAACCAAAATCCACCACCCTGAAAGGAGCCATTATAAATGTTTCATGTGGAACTTTCACAACCCATCAGACTCACCAGAGTTTTCAAATTAACTCCCTTTCTGCCCAAGGGGATCGCCCTGAAAGAGCCTCCAACCTCTGCAAGAAAATTCTGAATTTGAAACAGAATGCAAATAATGCATTTTGACTCCCTAATCAACAAATGGGATCAACTTGAATTGATTAAGAACCTTTGAAATTAGCTGTCTTTAATTCTCTCCATGGCCTGCTGCTGGTATTCTGAAGATAGGAGGGGCGGGTGTGTGTGTGTGTGTGTGTGTGTGTGCGCGCGCGCACGTTCATGTGTGTGTGTTTGGGCTGAAGCTGGAAAGTTTGGTCTCATTTTCTTCTTTCGGAACTCACATATCGGCCTTTTAAACACACACACTTTTTTTATTTTAATGGTGGCACAACTCTAAGAAAGCAGTCACCTGGCGCAATTATACGGTGTGCCGTGAAGTACATTTCTAATATTGACTTGACTGCATGGAACCTGCACAACTTTAGTGGAAAAAAAAAAAACCGTAAAATCTGAAATGAATGTATAAATAATATGCAACTGTCTAGACAGTATAGGTCACTTGCAAAGAAAGCAGGTCGGGAAAAAATTGTCCATCAGTCAGACAACCATAACTGATTCTGATGCTAAATAACGGTGGAGATATGCAGCCTTCTCTCTCAGGCTTCACTGAGCATCCTGCTCTCCCCAAGTCAGTGGTCTTCTGCTTATCCGCTGCTTTATGCAGCCTTTGGAAAATGCACTAGCTATTTAAATATTAAAATTAATGCCCAAAGAATAGTGCTTAAGCAAGGGGGGGGGGGTGCCACTGACCTGTGTGATTGGCCTTTGGTAAAGCAGAAGTAGCCCTTCTTTCTTGATCTAGAAAGATCAACAATATGAGCTTTCCCTACCCACGAAATCTCAAACAGATGTAGGTATGGAAAGTTTAGGCTAGCCAAAGACCCAAACACACACACACACACACACATTTCATGGAAATTTGTACTCTCTAGTATTAATGTAGAAGGATGGATTCAGGTTCTTAAATCGTATCCTGTTTTTTGAAGTGATAATAATCTGTGTATGAACCCAGAAAGGGGCTTGCAACTCAACCAAAATTTTCAATAGAGATCGCAGCTTTTTAGCACCGTAGAGTGCCACGTCACAGAGCCGGACGATGGCTGTGGCCATCGCTGCCTTTGCAAACTAAGAACACAGGTGAGGGTGGTCAGCTTGTGCCCGGCGGGGCAGGCGTGACCACCCGCCAGCCCTCCAGCCCCATGGTGCCACCACGCCTTTGAGAGAAGAACCCAAAGCCAGGCTACCATGCGTTGGGCCTGATGCCCGCAGGAGGAGAGACCCCCCGGGCACCTTGCTTGGGTGGCAGTCAGTGGGCAGGCTGAGCATCCACCCCGAGCACGTGGGTCAGACCCTCGGGGAGGACAGCGATAACAGTGAAACAGGAAGAAGAGTAACAGCCGCCCTGAGCCCCTGTAAAGGCCTCACCCTGGATCCCGCCTCATCCCTGCCTCACCGCAACGCGATGGAGTCGATCTGACTTATTAGCCTCTTTTTTACCTTGGAGAAACTTGAGGCTCAGCAAGCTTGAATAACTTGCCTGAAGCCGAACGGGAGTAAGTGGCCGAGTGCCAGTTCGATCCCGGGTTCCTTTAAAGGGAAGCTCACCTCTTCACCTCTGTGATGTTTGGCCTCCCCAGATCCGCACACCCCACCCCGCTCGGGGCCGACGTCACCACAAGATGCTGCCCGCCCCGCGCCCCTGAAGAATGTCTGCTTCTCGCAGTAAGCAAGGTGCCGCCTTTCACTCTGTTCGTATAAAAACAACTACGATCCAGACCTGTTTCTATTTCTCTTCTACCAGACAGCAGTAAAGTCTAATTTTCTTTTTCTTTTAAATGGAGGAAGGGGCCATGAAGACAAAAGGGCTTAAAACCCATGAAACTCAGAAAGCCACTCTGAACCCACTGGATCTGGCTTCTGGCTTTACCTGGATAGGAAGTGAGGCCAGGAGAGGGGACAGGTCCGAGGTATCCAGCAGGAGCATATTAGACCTGGACCCTGGATCCTCCCGTCCCAACTTGGAGCCACTTCTCTACCAGAAATGAGCCAGAAACTAAGATGCTTCTTTGTGGTTCTTCTGGTAATTTTCTAGTGTGAGTAGGTAAGTGTGTCTGTCTAAGATGGCATTTGATCAGCCTTTGTGTTTTGCTGTTCAGCATTTCACAAGTTAGTATCTTTGTGCCTCTTTAAATTATGTACAGGTGAAAAACACCATGACTCTGGGAGTTCCCATCATGGCTCAGCGGTAACGAACCCAACTAGTATCCATGAGGACACGGGTTCGATCCCTGCCTTTACTCAGTGGGTAAAGGATCTGGCGTTGCTGTGGCTGTGGTGTAGGCTAGCAGCTGCAGCTCCAATCTGATCCTAGCCTGGGACGTTCCACACACCGAGGGTGCGGCCCTAAAAAGACCAAAAACAAACAAACAAAAAACCCATGATGACTCTGGGTGGTTCTTTACTTGAGGGAAGTCTCTCTCCTTTTATATTAAACACAACCCTGTATGTGAAAGGGTCCTGAGAAGGTTAAAAAGTACTTGAAGGGCTCAAAGAGATGACTATGGAAAAAGCGTGTCCGAGGCTGGATGTTTAGAACTGAAAAATGAAAACAATTTCCTTGAAAAACTGCCAGTGGACATTCTAGAACACCCAGCTCAGTAATCTGCCTTTGGGTTTGAAAGCTGTCAGAAGCACCCTTGCTCAGCCCCTCTCCCCGAGAGGTGGCACCGGGCCCCCATCCCCCGAGGTCCCCCTCTGCCACCGCTTTCTTACAACAGGCAGATGTCTCTCCTCCAAACCCCCGTTTGGTCCTATAACCGGGGCTATTTCATCCTCTCAGCTCTCCCTCCTGGGCTGCCAGTGTTATTTATTTTTAATGCCTTTGATTCATTTCCCTCTTGTTTTGACCAAGCAAACAGCACACATCTGCTGCCACCAGGAGGTGTCAATAGTTCATACTGTTCAATTTGAATGCCCCAAACCCACTGTAGGGCTGATTCTGCCTTTTGCCTCTATCTCAAGTTTCAATTTCAAAGTATTATGCTGCGTTCTTGGCATTAAAGATTCATAGGTTGAATTAAAGATTTATTTTTTTTTTGGGGGGTGCCTTATTATAAGGCAAATCACGTTCTTTTCATTTTAGACATACTGGCTATTACGATTTCATCTTTTTTTGCTAAAAGCTCAATTACATCAGTATCGCTCGAGACCCTCCAAACACGAAGCAAGAAGCCAGGCTTCTCAGCAGCCAAGTGCCTATTGCCCTGGAAGGATTAAGTTTCCTAAGAATGAATCCCATCCCTGCGATGCAGAGTTATCTCCCTAATAAAAAGCTGACGGAGTTCCACCTCTGCTTAAAACCTCGGCCGGCTTCCAGTTACTGGCCTAATGAAGTTTAAAGTCCTTCTTCCGTCCGGCAAAGCCTTCAGCCGACTGGGCCCAGCTTGCCTTTCATGATTCCTACTGCACCTCCTTCTCTCCTTCCCATCGAAGGCGATCAGGCCCTGCCCAAATGGTTCATCTTCTACACGGCAGCCCCCTCGCCCCGCCACCTTCACACAAGACCCAGGTTCAGTGACACCCAAGTGTCCCTCGCCCTAGGGCAGAGTGCTTACACAGGAGTCCGTGTGCCTTTATAATTCAGTTTATCTGCTATCTTGTAAAATATCCGTTTGTCCAGCCCTAACCGAGTGCCCAAAGGTGGTGGAGACTGAG
>PVHT020000180.1:3773465-3786031 GCA_004024745.2 Catagonus wagneri
TCTCTCTCTCTCTCTCTCTCTCTCTCTCTCTCTCTCTCTCTCTCTCTCGGGTCCGTCTGCCTGGAGGAAGTGCGTCCTCCTTCTCCAGCAGCCCCGGGAGAAGCACACCTCCCTGGGGCCTGGCATCTCCTTTCTGGAGGCGGGATGGAAGCCCATTCCTATTGGCCCGAACTCATGAGGTTTCTCAGATGGGAAACAGTGACCCCATCTGCCGTTGACCAAGGCAGCGTCTGCTTCACAAAGGGGCTGTCCTGATATCTTGTCCTGGAGGAGGAGCCGGGAAGCAAGATGTGGAAACTCAATTATTGGAGCACTGACTCCAGACACATTTTCTAATTGAATGAGGCCAGCCATAAAGACGGCATTTTGATCTTCATCTATCTGATCCAAGTAGGTATCTCTTGATTAATGCTGAACTTTGAGGGGAAAGGATTTCAATTAGCCATTTCTGAAAACAGAATAAGTTGCTTGTATTCTTTTAGCTCTGAATTAAGTGACGGCCCCCTGGACCGCTCACTGCAGGAACCCAGGGAAAGATTTTTCTTCAGCTGACACTTCTGATTTAAAGGGTCTGCTCCACTTGATCTCATTTGGGATCTTCAATTACAGTTCCCGAGGTGAACCCTGAGTCCCACAAGAGCTGGAGGTATGAGCTAAAACCAAAGTGTGACAACCACAACCACACCACCAGAATGAAACGTGCAACCTTTGTGGACCACAAGCTGAACTGAATCCAACCGCTTATCACCCTGAACCTGAAATAAGCAAAATTTTACTAAAGAGAAACACAAGCACAGCTCAGAGATACTGCAGGCTCGGTTCCAGACTACAGCAATAAAGCGAATATCGCAATAAAGCAAGTCATGAATTTTTTGGTTTCCAGGTGCATGTCAAAGTTGTGTTTATACTAAACTACAGTCTGTTAGATGTGTGACAGTGTTATGTCTAAAAGCAATGTAGACGCCTTAGTTAAAAAACACTCGATCACTAAAAATGTTCACCATCCTCTGAGATGTAATATTTTTGCAATAGTAACATCTAAGATCTCTGATCACCAAAACAAATATAATGGCTCCAGTGGACTTGCTCGAGGCAGGGTTGCCACAAACCATCAATTTGTTAAAAAACAAACAAACCAAAAAAAGCTGTATCAGTGAAGGGCAATAAAGCAAAGTGTGATAAAAAAAGGTGTTCCTGCCTGTAGAGAGCTGGTATAGGATCATTCATTCAAACAGAATTGAACTAGCTGTTTTCTTAGAAAAAAATAAAAGACCTCATCTACTGCATTGAAACAAAATTACAGCTTCAAAATATTTTCTGAATCGAACCGCTATTTAATTCTGGTCAGATATCAAATACATATTAGTTAATATTTTTTCCCAGCAGAGAAAAACATTCAGCACATTCAACCATGTTTATTGCTTCGCTCTTATCTTTTTAACTCCCCTAAATTAAAGTTACCTTCCCTTTGCCTTACCACCTTTCAATTCTGTTTCCTCTTTAATAGCGTATAGGCGTGAATGACCAATAAAAGTAGTCAAAAGATTGTATCTACGTCGGCATAATATTTCACATTTTCTCAAAGAAGAAATTTCGGAATTCATGGCTGAAGCACATGTGATAATGGAATTTCCTCTTCTTCAGACATTTTAAAGAAGCCTTCAAGAATCATCTCATAGACTGCAAGTAGATGAAACCGGTCCCGCTGCTCTCCAGGGAGTTAGCCCCTGGGTTTTCTAGTCCTGACTTGCCACTGCTCAGTAGAGCACTATTTAAATAAGAGGGTTAGAGAGTTGTATGTCTGTGCGGTTATTTGTTCACTAGCTCATTCATTCATTCATTCAACACATATTCTGTGATAGGCCCATCGAGGATCCAGGAAATTAATAGTGAATAAATCATAACCCTCTTTGGAGTTCATGGATTAGTAGAGGAAACAGAAACAGCAGCGGATAAATCACCATAGAATAAAGGCTACAGAGAGGTAAGAGGGACCTCTGAGAACTCTTTATGTTTCTGATTAATGGCAGTGATCATTTCTTTTATCTGCAGATGAAACATCTATTTCCAGAGAATTGGAGTTCAAGGAAGTAAGCTTACCAATGCTATTTTTCTGCATTCTGGCATGCAGGAGGTATTTCTAAACCTCACAAGGACTTCTGCTCCGTGTCAGCTATACAGCTGTGGGTAGGTTGGGCCATGGTTAGACATGACATGAAAAACTCCTCCAAGCCAGTGGTTGAACATTTACTTGTATTTATTTAACAGAATATAACCTAGAGAAGCTCTCTCAAACTAACTCCCTGCTACTGGTTCCTTCTCTTTCTCTCGTAAAAATAACGTGCAAAATTTTAAAGCAAATAAGCAACAAAAAAATTGTGCTTCTTGAGTTTCAGGGTTCTCAGGCAAAAGAAATTTTCTGCTTCCTCAAAAATTGAACTTTTTATCTTCTATGAATACTCTCATATAGGTCTAAAATATACAGCTTATTTTTTTAAGCAGCAATAGGTAAAAATTTATATTTATAAAAGATTAGCTAAGATATATAAAAGTAATCCTTAAATGTTTCTTGCAATGAGACAGAGCAAATTTGAAACAAAATCAGTAAAATCCAGGTCCCTAAATTCATTTAAGAAACATGCACATAAAATAACTGCAAGAATCATAGGTTATTCAAGAAAAACCTTAAAAAACAAGGCCTTCCCTTACTTGTCAAAGATAAAAGGAGATAGGTTTACTGAACGCTAGTGAAATGAAGATTTGAGCATTCGTTCTGCCTGAGGGACTGTATCTTAGTCATCATGCCTAAAATCCTCGCAACTTGAAACAATCCTTTGAATTAAAACATCTGCAGAAAGCCTCTATACCCTATGAGAAGAGGAAGTTCCTTATAACATATTACCATCTTGTGATAAATTATAACAGCTTAATTTGTAATATTAGCCAACTACAACCTTGCAAAGCATTCAGTGGGATATAAAAGAATAGG
The DNA here is from genome assembly GCA_004024745.2 of Catagonus wagneri. NCBI lineage: Eukaryota > Metazoa > Chordata > Mammalia > Artiodactyla > Tayassuidae > Catagonus > Catagonus wagneri. The sequence goes on from PVHT020000180.1 coordinate 3,776,455, forward strand.
ACTCAGAAAAGTAAACTTTAATTAATGACAAATCATTCTGGCTTTTCATGGATTTTTCAAAATACTATCTTATCGCTTTGTCAGAGCTCTTTATATATGTTAGTGAAAATCTACCAGTTTTTGCCCCTTAAGGATTCCTTCTCCCTTCTTTTGATAACAAAACCACTTTATATTATTAAAAATGCATCCCAAGTATTTGTGTGACACTGACCTGTCCCTTTCCCTGCTACAAATGCAGCACATGTCATGACTGGCCAGAAATACCAGTGGGTAACACACTAGAATCTTAGAACAGAAGAGAAACAGGAGAAAAGAGAAAGAAACCTCCCTTCAACCCTCCTACACTGCTGGTGGGAGTGTAAATTGGTACAACCACTCTGGAAGACATTATGGATGTTCCTCAGAAAACAAAACATAGAACTACTATATAATAATCCCACTCCTGGGCATATATCCAGATGAAACTTTCGTTCAAAAATATCCATGCACACCTATGTTCATTGCAGCGCTATTCACAATAGCCAAGACATGGAAACAACCTAAATATTCATCAACAGATTAACAGATTAAGAAGAAGTGGTACATATACACTACAGAATACTACTCAGCCATAAAAAGAACAAAATAATGCCCTTTGGAGCAACACGAATGCAACTAGAGAGTCTCATACCAACTGAAGTAAATCAGAAAGAGAAAGACAAACACTACATGGTATCACTTACATGTGGACTCTAAAGTATGGCACAGATGAATCTCTATCTGCAGAACAGAAACAGACATAGAAAACAGACTTGCAGTTGCCAAGGGGGAAGGGGAGGGAGTGGGGTGGACTGCAAGTTTGGGGTTGGTAGATGCCAACTATTACATTTAGAATGGATAAGCAATAAAGTCCCCCTGCACAGCACCGGGAACTGTACCCAATCTCTTGTGAGAGAACATGATAGAAGATAATATGAGAAAAAGAAGGTGTATATATGTATAACTGGGTCCCTTTGCTGTACAGCAGAAATTGACAGAATATTGTAAATCAACTATAATTTTTTTAAAAAATTAAAAAGAAAAAGAGAACCTCCTTTCAGCCACAGGGTTTATTCAGTGATGGACCTGTGAACCAAACTGGGTCAAAAATCCTTCCAAATAGTTCTCTGCCGGAGCGGTCAGAGAAGCAGCACTCTTTCCTGGGGGACTGTTAGGCTGGTAGGAAAAGAGGGGCTGGGCTGCAGGCAACCAACATGACTTCCTCACGAAGGGAGCTTCCTGTTGCTCCAGCCCTGGGCTCCCCAGTTACAGAAGTTGCATACTCCCTTGTATGTTTAGCAAGTTTGAGCAGGACTCTTCTTCAGTTGAAAGCAGCCATCCTAAAGTACAGATTGAAGATCTTAACATTTGATCTCTCCCATATGCAGTAAGTGTTTTCCCCAGTTGTATTCTTTTTAAATTTTTGTTTAAGAAGGTTTCTGTTGTATGGAAGTTTTTTGTTTGTGAGGAGTCGATCGTTTCCCTTTTTTAGAGTCTAGCTTTGATGATATACTTCAAAAATCCTCCTTAAACTTGTTCTCTAACCAAAATTAACAAATAGGTATTTTTCCTAGTGCTTTTCTGGTTTGCCTTTGCATTTAACTTTCAATCCAGTGTGAATCTGTTTTAAGGTGATAATAGGTCGTCATTTTTATGTGTCGATAGATAGTTCTTTTCCAAATTATTTCAAAGACGCTTTTACATTGTCCCAATCCATATTTACGCTTCGATTTTTTTTCTTTTTCTTTTTTTGCTTTTCAGGGCCACATCCATGGCATATGGAGGTTCCTAGGCTAGGGGTCTAATAGAAGCTACAGCTGCCAGCCCACACCAGAGCCACAGCAATGCCAGATCTGAGCCACATCTGCAACCTACACAAGAGCTCACAGCAACGCGGGATCCTTAACCAACTGAGCGAGGCCAGGGATTGAACCCGCAACCTCATGGTTCCTGGTTGGATTCGTTTCCCCTGTGCCACGACAGAAACTCCTGATTCTTGTTTTGGCTAGTACCTTCCATCAGCATTCCCTTCTTTCTGTCCTTGTTCTGCAACAACATTAATTAATGGATTCTTATACCAGCTAGAATAAATTTCACCCTTCTTCTCTGGCTATTCTTACATTTTACTTCCAGATTCATTTTAGGATCTTCTATTTTTTTCAAATTGTATAAAAATCTTGCTGGGATTTGCTTGGGACTGGATATATGTATGAACTTAGAGAGAAACAATATCTTTATTATTTTCAGTACATACATGCAAAGACAAGAGGCACTCTTAAATTATTAAAGCAATTTTTATGTCCATCAGTAGAGTTTAATAACTGTTTACACTGGTCCTGGGTATATTGTATTTTTGTTAATGTTTAAAAACAGATTGTTCAAATCATAATAGTATCTAAATCGTGTTTGCAATCATATAGGAAAGCTATTTGTTTTACAATTAGGAGGGTAAACCCTCTTGTTTCTAATTTCTCAGTGTTTCTTGGGTTTTTCCAGGTGGACAATTTCATTAACTATAAATAACTATTTTTTCCATGTCCATACTCATACAGAAAACTTATTTTTTATTTTCACAAATTATTTGGTGAGCACTTACAGAATCTTGTAAAAACCTATCATCCAGGAGTTCCTGCTGTGGCTCAGCAGTAACGAATCTGACTAGTATCCATGAGGACACAAGTTCGATCCCTGGCCTCGCTCAGTGGGTTAAGGATCGGGTATTGCCCTGAGCTGTGGTGTAGGTTGAAGATGTGGCTCGGATCTGGCATTGCTGTGGCTGTGGTGTAGGCCAGCCATTGTAGCTCTGATTTGACCCCTAGCCTGGGAACCTCCATATGCCGCGGGTGCGGCCCTAAAAAGACAAAAAAAAAAAAAAAAAACCTAACACCCATAAAAGGACATGTTGAGGTTTCCAACGATAATGCTAGATTCTAGTGGGTTTCAGTACTAAGCTACTGATTAATTTGTTCAAGATTGTGTCTATCATAAAAATGTCATATTGGAGTTAAAGAAATATTCTATTCCAATTTTACCAGGTTTTTCTTTTTCGCCTTTGTTTTTCAATGAGGCAAAAATCTACCTGTGCAATGCAATTACTTGTTACAGTTTGATGAGTTCTGAAAAATGTATATAGCTATATAACTCACACTTCTAACGAAATATAGAACCTTTCCATCACTCCCAAAAGTTCTTTGCTATCCTTACCCCTGTTAATCCCCATCCTTACCTTGACTCTGGGGAAATCTTTGCAAAATTTCTATCACTATAGATTAATTTTTTCATTGAGATATAATTCATATACTAAAAGTTAACTCTTTTAAAGTGCACAGTTCAATATTATATTCACAACGTTGTGCAATCATTACCACCCTCTAATTTTAGAATATTTTCATCACCCCCAAAACACACTACACACTCATCAGCAGTCACGACCTCCGTTGCCCCCTCCTCCCAGCCCCTGGCCACTGCTAAACTACTTCCTGTCCGTGTAGTTTTGCCAGTTCTGGTCCTTTCATATAAATGGAATCATAACGTGTTGCATCTTGTGCCTTTCAGTTAACATAATGTTTTTAAGATTTTCCTGTATTGTTGCATGTATCGGTACTTTTCTTTTTATAGCTAAATAATATTTTATTGTGTGGATATACCATGTTTTGTTACCCATTCACCAATTGGACTTTTGGGTTGTTTCCACTTTTTTGCTATTTTGAATAATTCTGCTATGAACATTCATGTTCAAGGGTTTTTTTTTTTTGTAAAAATGTATTTTCAATTCTCCTGAGTATATATCTTGGAATATAGGTTAGTTTTGCTCATTTGTTTTGTTTTTTCTTTTTTTTAAGGGCTGTGTCCGTGGCATATTGAGTTTCCCAGCCTAGGGGTCAAATCGGAGCTGTAGCCGCCAGCCTACACCACAGCCACAGCAACTCGGGATCTGAGCTGTGTCTATGATCTACACCACAGCTCACGGCAACACTGGGTCCTTAACCCACTGAGCAAGGCCAGGGATCGAACCTCCGGCCTCATGGATGCTAGTCAGAGTCATTAATCAGTGAGCCACGAAGGAAACTCCTAGTTTTGCTTGTTATAAAACTTGATAAATGGAACCATACTCCCTGTGTCTGACAGCTTTGGCTCAGCCTAATGTCTTTGAGATTCATTCATGGAGGTTGTTTCTTATTGCTGAGTAGTATTTCATTCTATGAATATATCACAGTTTGTTGATTCAATCTCCCAAGAATAGACTTTTGGCCTATTTTCAATTTATGAATAAAGCTGCTATGAATACTTTTGTACACATCTTTGTATGAAGCTATGTTTCAGTTCTTTTAAGTATAGAGCTAGGAGTTGAATTACTGGATCACAGAATAAATGTATGTTTGGTTTTATAATGTCAGTGTCTTCCAAGTGATTATACTATTTTAAATTCCTAACAGAGATGTATTCAAATTCTGATGATGCTACAATCTCATTAACATTTGTTATTATCAGGAGTTCCTGTTGTGGCTCAGTGGTAACGAACCCTACTAGTTATCCATGACAATTTGGGTTCAATCTCTGGCCTTGCTCAGTGGGTTAAGGATCCGGCATTGCTGTGAGCTCTGGTGTAAGTCGCAGATGCAGCTTGGATCCTGTGTTGCTGTGGCTGTGGCTGTGGCGAAGGGCAGCAGCTGCAGCTCCAGTTCGACCCCAGCCTGGGAACTTCCATAGGCTGTACGTGCAGCCCTAAAGAGCAAAAATAAATAAATAAATCTGTTATCAATTTTGTTAATATTTTATCTATTTGTGGGTGTGTAGTGGTATATCATTATGGTTTTAAGAAACAATTTTCTGATGACTAATGATGCTGAGTGTTTTTTGCGTGTTTCTTAATCATTAGTCCTTCTTCCATTGTAACTTCCTGTTGAAGTCTTTTGCACATTTAGGATGTGTTATCTTTTTAATAACAAATTATAAAAGATGAAAGTTCTTAATACTAAATACAGGTTCTTTGCCACATATGATGTTTGTGAATGTTTTTCCCAGTCTGTAGCTTGTTTATTCCTATAGTTAATGATGTGATTTAATAAGAGAAACGTCTAATTTTGACGATATCTGATTTATTATGGCTATTTCTACCAGTGTTCTAAGAAATCAATCTACCTCAAAATCATAAAAATTTTTGCCTATTTTTTTCTCCTAAAAACTTGATAGTTTTGGCTCTTACAGTCAAGTCTCTTATCCACCCCAAATTAACTTTCTTATACAGACTGAAGTAAGGGTGAAGGTTCAATTTTTTTCTGTCTGGATATTCAGTTCCTCCAGCATCACTTGTAGAAGGGTTTTCTTTATTGAATTCTTTCCATGTCATTGTCAAAAATCAATTCATTGTATTAATATGGGTTTATTTCTGGAATCTCTACTATGTCTTATTGATTAGTCTATCCTTACACTATTCATGCACTAAATTGGTTTTTTATTAATTTTTTTTCTTTTTTTGCTTTTTCCGGGCTGCACCTGCTGCATATGGAGGTTCCCAAGCTAGGGGTCGAATTGGAGCTGTAGCTGCCAGCCTTCGCCACAGCCACAGCATCTCGGGATCTGAGCCGCATCTGCGACCTACACCACAGCTCACGGCAACGTGGGATCCCCGACCCACTGAGAGTGGCCGGGTATCGAACCTGCATCTCATGGATACTAGGTGGATTCATTTCTACTGTGCCACAACGGGAACCCCCTACTACTATTTTTATTATTGCCAATAATAAAAATCCTTTTGACGTCTACGTTTGTCTCATGTTTGTCTCTCGCTTGTCTCATCTGGGCCACGAGGAGGTAATGACGTGCTAATGAAAGGGCACAGGTCTTTGCCAGCAAAGGGGAAGGTGTTCCTGTGAGAAATCAGGAGGGGGAGGGGGCGGTGCGGGCAGGAAAGGAGGCTGGTCTGAAACTAGAGGAGACTGCCTCCTCTTTCTGAGGCCGAGAAAAGTGGGGCCTGGAATCCAAGCAAAGAGCGTTCTTGGAGGTGACAGAGATGGGAAAACCAGCTTAGCTAAGAGGAGGTAGATCAATGCCAAGATGAAATCTAAAAGAGGTCAAGACAGGGCTGTGGGCTCTAGGTTTGCCCAGGACTGACAAATGCTTTTTTTTTTTTTTTTTTGCTTTGTTGGGGCCACACCTGCAGCCTATGGAGGTTCCCAGGCTAGGGGTCTAGTTGGAGCTGCATCTGAAGTGAACACTACAGCCACGGTAACACCAGATCCGAGCAGCATCTGTGACCTACACTGCAACTTGCTGCAAGGCTGGATCCCCAATCCACTAAGTGGGGTCAAGAATTCAACCCGCATCCTCATGGACACTATGCTGTGTCCTTAACCTGCTGAGCTACCATGGGAACTCCCAGATGAGATCATTTCTATCAAGCAGGGCCACGTTATGGGATTTGCAGACTCTTGGCACTTGCCTTCGTGAGCCACCTTCATAAAAAAGGATTAAAGGACAAATATAATCCAGGTGAGGTACACTATTATGTCTGTTTCTGTTATTATAATGTTTAATTTTTATACGAATTGATAATATATTAGTACACTACATTAGTATTATATTATTATAATATTACATTAGTATTATATTATTATTATGTCCACTGTTTTCTCCTGATTTTCAAAGAGATGAAAATTTAAGTATTTATTTCTGTGGGCCCTAGGCGCTGTGCCGTACTGTTGCCTGTAAGCCAGCCCCGATGTCAAGTGCCTGATAGAGAATCACATAGGAGATGGTCCGCAATTATTCCCTTCCTCTTCCAGTGCAAGTCGAAAAGAAAAAGAAAAAAAATTTCCAAAACTTCAAGTGACAACTTAAAACTCAAGAAATGAAGTCAAAAGAAAATGTTCCCCAAGCCGGTGGATATCTGTAACAGCAGGTTTCACTTAGAGTGAATATCACTTTACTGCTTTTAACCAACTTCAAAGAAAATGTTGTAAGGCCATTCATTCTACATGTCTGTTTCACATCAGTCACAATTATATCCCAGCTTCACTCCTCTCCCCTTGTTATACCTCATAAATTGTGTAACTAGAACGTATGGGTAGTATATGGATTACATTAGGAATTGTCAGAAGTAGCCTGATAGTGAGCATTTGCAGTCACCCCCCCCTCTTGTGGCATCTCTGAACCGCTCCCCGAAGGTATGTTAACACACTGCACCCGCGGTAACTGGGGACAAAAACACAGCTCCAGAAAGGGACCCTTCATTCCGAAGCCCCTCCAGGGAACCGAAATCGCCATGGTGACGTTTCCACCAGAGTGCTAGAATTCTGTGACAAATGGCTTTGCTTACCTGTTGAGCCATCACACAAAAATTAAAAGCACAAATCAAACTGCCACCAAGCGGGAAACCTTGTTTGTGGTCTGGAGGGGACAACGTGGGTTTCTGGAGCAGGAAACTGTGTTTTGGCAGTGAGGAGAGAGAGATGCTGTGATCCTAGAAGAAATGTTCTCTGCCAAATGTGGCCCAGTGCAGGAAAGGTCTCTGGGCTTCCAGCTTGGCTGTCCTCTGCTCTTTTCGGGTGTGGCGAAGACCCCTGGGTGTCAGCCGCCATCCTTAGCATAAGGAAACAACTACTGAGATGAAATGGCCATCTGAGGCCTCTCTGGCAACCATTTGGACAGCAGCAGAGAAATTCACCTTCCCTCCAAGCTCCCCACCCCCGCCACGGTCCTTTCTCCTCACATTGTAAAGAGCCAAGGAAGTGACTCATCCATGGCCAGCAACTTTTTTCTTTTCCTGTTTGAAAGATGCATTAAAAAAAAAAAAGTTATATGGTCAAAGAATACAGATGCCTTGTTCTAAATGAAAGCGCTTTAATAGATTTATATTTATCACTCCTGTTGCATTTATAAGATCATTGAAATTCAAGCCTGTCTCATTTATCTTGCACTGTTAGGCAGAGAGCTGCTTCCCACATGTGGCTTTTCCTGATAACCCAAGCTTCCTACCCTTTGAAGCACCAGCACTTGTTAAAATTGAATCTTTTTTTTTTTTCTGATAGAAAAATGTCCAAAATGTTACACATGTCTCCCAGCCTTTTAAAACAGACTTTCCCGAAACATAATTTGGCCTTTTTTGAGAGCCATCCTGTAGTGTTATGCTAATACGCGAGAGGCACGATGGGGAAAGGACTCTGAAATCAGACAGGCTGGGTTCACATGAAACTCTGATGCTGCCGTGTTGACCGTGAAACTTTGGGCAGTCGCAAATCTCTGCCTGCTGCCATAGAGATGGGATGAAACCTGATGCCTCTGGGACATTTTTTTTTCGCTTTTTTTTTTTAGAGCCGCACCCATGGCATATGGAAGTTCCCAGGCTAGGGACCTAATCAGAGCTACAGCTGCCAGGAGAACTTATTTTTAATCACTGAGGGCCTTAAGAGACCTGCTACACATCCGAAGCGTTCAGCATGATGCTTGGGAGATAGTGAGCATTTTTTTGAGAAGTGTAGTAAAAACTAAACGTACGATAAAATATAGAAAATGAATAAGCCAATAAAAATGTAATGAAATTGCAATAAACTGAAAAAGCATTGCAGTGATACAGAGACGTCTTCACAGCCTTTTCAGGAAGCATCGTTAATTCCACCTACTCCCAGTGGCCCCGGATCATACTGCTTTTTGAGTTCCTTATCTTCTTATCACAGTTTTCCCCACTTTTCATCACCCAGTCATTCTCCCTGTTGGGATCAGTACCTAACTCTGGTGGCTTTCCCTCTGGTATTTTGCTCCAAACTGCCCAAGAGATGGGAAACCACAGAAACAAACTGGAGAGAAGTATTTTTCAGTAAGGGCAAATGCGTTCTAAAGCATGACTTTAGATAGTGTTTTTACTGTATTCCAGGTGCAATGCTGGGTGATTTCCACAGAAAAACTATTTCCCCCTTTTTATGCTTGAAGAAATTAGACTCAGAGTTCCCAATGTGGTGCAATGGGTTAAAATCTGACTACCACAGCTCTGGTTCACTGCGGAGGTGTGGGTTGGATCTTCAGCCCGGCGCAGCGGGTTGAAGGATCTGGCATTGCTACAGCTGCAGTGTAGGTGGCAGCTGGGCCAGGCTTTTGTTTCCATATGCCGAGGTTCTGGCCAATAAATAAATAAATAAATAAATAAAAATTAAGACTCAAACTAGTTAGGTTGCCTATCCATAGTTAGAAAAATAGTAATTACTTGGCTTTGAGTAGCAATTTGGCCATGGCATATGGAAGTTCCCAGGCTAGGGACCTAATCAGAGCTACAGCTGCCAGGAGAACTTTTTTTTTTTTTTTTGCCTTTTGTCATTTTATGGCCGCGGGTTTATGGCCGCACCCGCGGCATGTGGAGGTTCCCAGGCTAGGGGTCTAATCGGAGCTGTGGCCACCGGCCTGCGCCGCAGCCACAGCAACGCGGGATCCGAGCCGCGTCTGCAACCTACACCACAGCTCACGGCAACGCCGGACCGTTAACCCACTGAGCAAGGGCAGGGATCGAACCCGCAACCTCATGGTTCCTAGTCGGATTCGTTAACCACTGCGCCACGACGGGAACTCC
>PVHT020000180.1:3786131-3832171 GCA_004024745.2 Catagonus wagneri
GGAGAACTTATTTTTAATCACAGTAGGCAAAGCGGGCGCTGGCATCCAAAGACAGCCTCAAGCAAAGAAGGCAGGTGCCTGTAGGTGTCTGGACGCTGAGGCGGTCAAGGCCCAGGGGGATGGGTGGGTACCAGCAGTGTCCTGTTTAGGAACAAATAAACGTGAGGCCCACCCATTGCCCAGGCTGGGGGAAAACAGACCTGACCGATGAGAGAAGTCACAAAGTGACATCCCAAAGGGCGTGGAGACAGAGAAGAGTCAAAGTATGGGCCAATAGGTACCAATCTGCTGCAACCACAAAGAAAAGAAAAACGTTACCCATTAGGGAGTTCCCGTCATGGCTCAGTGGTTAACGAATCCGACTAAGAACCATGAGGTTGCGGGTTCGATCCCTGGCCTTGCTCAGTGCGTTAAGGATCCGGCGTTGCCGTGAGCTATGGTGTAGGTCGCAGACGTGGCTCGGATCCCTCGTTGCTGTGGCTGTGGCGAAGGCCGGCGGTTACAGCTCCTATTAGACCCCTAGCCTGGGAACCTCCATATGCCGCGGGTGCGGCTCTAGATAAAGGCAAAAAGACAAAAAAAAAAAAACATTACCCATTAGATTACGATACTCCATTGATTATCAGCTGTATCCCAGTTTTGGAGACACAAGTATAAGAGAAAAGTACATCTTGGAATCAGCAAATACAGTAGTTGCACAAGGAATTTCAGGGTTTCACATATACAACTGTTGCAAAAACAAACACCTCTTAAATTTTCCATCTTATATAGAGGTCATTTAAAAGTAAGCTTAGGTAGCCATGAGATACAGAGTTTTTAATTTTAGTCCACGTTTCCAAACTTAAATCATGTACACTCTCTAAGCCTCAGTTTTCACTGCTGACATGCTGATAAGGTATTGCTTTGATTCTCCAACAGATCGATTCAAAAATGAATTCAAGATAGCTTTCACATTAAAATGTTCTCGAGATGTCAGGTGCTGTGGCTGGGCAGCGGCAGCTATAAAACTCCCAAGGCAGCAGGGAAGGAAATGATCACTTTCTCCTTGAAAGTTCAAGAAAAAGTTACTAATTCCTCATGCTGCTAGTCAAGCTGGAATGAGTCCTGCCATTTAAAGACATTTCACTGCTTAAAGGCAAAAGGGGGAAAAAAAAAGGGAGATGGTAGGTGGGAAGTTGAGGATGGTCCTGTACAAGCAGATCTTGCACGTAAAGAAAGAAAAGTCTGGAGTGCCCATTGTGGCTCAGCGGAAACTAATCTGACCAGAGTCCATGAGGTTGTGGGTTCGATTCCTGGCCTGGCTCAGTGGGTTAAGGATCCGGCGTTGCCATGAGCTGTAGTGTAGGTTACAGATGTGGCTCAGATCCTGCGTTGCTGTGGCTGTGGCTTAGGCCAGGGACTACAGCTCCAATTTGACTCCTAGCCCGTGAACCTCCACATGCTGCGGGTGTGGCCCTAAAAAGACAAGAAAGAAAGAAAGAAGCCCCAAGCGGTCATTTCCTAGCGGCTGCAGTAAACCCAGGCACTTACCTCACTGGCTGGAATGAGCAAACCTTGTTATTTTTCACACATGGCCGTTTCCTAATGCTGCCTATGCAGCCATAACAGAGACGGAACTTGGGGCTCTCAGCCAGAAAGACCCAGGCTGCCACCTGGGGAGCTTGAAAGCTCCCCATAAAAAGAAATGACACACACCTGAGCAGGTCTGATATATATTCCTTTCTGCAGAGGGCAGCGGAATGCATTCCTGGGCCATTCATCATGTTGCTAAAATTAGATCCTGCTTAGGAGGAATGATATATTACTGATTACATAATAAAGATAGCTATATTTCTCATGAGAAACAGAAGGGAGAGATATAGTTAGGCGGAGGGCAAATATACCCTGGATATGAAAAATGAATTCATTAAGTATTTAATCTTTATACCATTCCTGTGGAATAAATGCACACATACATCACACGTGTGTTAAAGTGACTTGATAATTAATATGGTTACACTTGAGCCACATCCTGGCTCCCCATCCAGAAGTCATGTCAGGAGTCAGAGAACACAGGCCGAGGCACGCCCTCTGCTGAACTCTGAAGAGGGCGGCTTTGCTGCCTTGTAAAGCTGAGGGACTCATCCCATGTGCAAGCAGAGGTGAGCTGTGTGTTTCCATGGAGAAGTCATCTTATTTGGGGGAGGCCCAGCAGGACTCACTGGGCGCTCCTGAAGTAGATGGATCAGACATTTCTAAGGGTCATGGAGACGGCAGCCGAAAAGACCCCAGGTACCAAAGAGTCTCTGTTAATTGAGTACGGCCTTCACTTGACCCTGTTCACAAATAAACCCTCTCCCTCTCCATCTCATTCTAGTTCCCTCCTCCAAGATCCTTGCCGGAAAGGGCAAAACTTATATATATATATCTTTTAAACCTGTAGCTGCAGTGGAGGAATTTCCAGAGCCCCTGGTGAAGATATTCCGACTTAAAACAAACATGAGTACAAACACCTCATGTCAAAGATCAGCAAAAACAAATTTGAGTGAAATGAAAGAAGAAAATAATTCTAAGACTAATAGCTGGGAATAGTAGATTGATCTAACTAAAGATTATTCCAAAGAGATTTTGGTCAGGAGAAAACAATGAAAAGGCTATCAGGGGTTAAAAACTCACTGCTTATTGGAGTTCCCATCATGGCTCAGTGGAAACGAATCTGACTAGTACCCACGAGGACGCAGGTTCAATCCCTGGCTTTGCTCAGTGGGTTAAGGATCTTGTGTTGCCATGACCTGTGGTGTAGTTTGCAGACGTGGCTCGGATCTGGTGTTGCTGTGGCCGTGTAGGCCGGCAGCTGACTTGACCCGTGGCCTAGGAACCTCCACATGCCTTGGATGTGACCTTAAAAAAAAAAAAAAGCTCACTGCTTGTATGTTTATCCTATGTCAGATGGACTTGGGTTCTGGTCCTGGCTCTATCACCTCCTAACTTGGTGATTTTTAGATAAGTAATTTAACTGCTTTTGAGTCCTTCTTCCTTATCGATAATATACAAATCAAAATGCTCTGACCACCCTGTTCTCAAGATTATCTACACACACAGCACCCCTCGAGGGTGCCACGTAGGAATGCAGCAAGTATCAGTTCCCTCCCATTCTTCATCCCCTTGGCTCCCCCAGCTTAGATGAGCACAGAAAGATGATGCCAGAAACTCCTCAGTATTGAAAAAACTGCCTCCTTCTACCTTACCAGGCTAGAAGTAAGTTCAAGTTCTAGACAGTTAACAGGGGCACGTTCATGGGGAAGGTCCTTGCAGTTGTCAGGATCAGCTCAGCTCTGCTGCAGTAACAGCCACCCCCGATGCTCCATGGCTTTAACCTGACAAAGGGATCTGTCTCTTCCACGCTGTCCACTGGGTCAGCAGGTGGCTGTGCTTCATTTAGTCACCCAGGGACCCAAGACTCTACCGTCTTTGGATGGCACCATCTCAACACAACGTTGACCATTCATTGTCTGAGGGAAAGAGAACGACAATGAAATACATATCATGGTGGCTCTTCATGGCTTCCACAAGGAAGTGATATATGCCACTGCTCACATCTCAAAGGGGCAGGGAGGTAAAGACTGCCCTGGCGCCTGGATGAGAGGAACTTCAGAGCGCTGAGGCCCCTGCATCAGCAACAAAGGAAAGAGCTGAGTGCCCCTCCTACAAGCACATCCACAGGGGCTCCCCAGACTACTGCTTTCCTGGGAGGAGGCAGCTCTGCCTGGCGGGCCCCCCACCCCGAGTCTTTGCCGGGATCTCATCTGAGTCCGTTTCCTACTCCCCGTCCCCCGGTTCATACTTGTGAGCAGCACTCTGAAGCTGCCACGGTTGATTTGTCAAAATAACCCATACACCTTTCTCAACTCACATCCAAGTTGCCAAACTTTTGAATGCTTCATGGCAATGTGATCACAGTTGTCATTTTGTCACCTCATTTTCACCTCAGATCGAATTAAACTCCCCATAGAGCTGATGTTCACACAATTTTTGCTTCTTTCCCAGAAATGCTCAATCAATATCTCCCTTATTTGCTTCCCATCTGTGGTTGGCTGACTGCATTAATGGCCCCCATTTTTCACCCCTCCCCGCGTTCGGCCCCCCCGTGCGTGGCTTAGGCAGCCTCCCGCTACGGATGTGGAGTTTACTTCTCCAGGAATTCAAAGGCCTTGTTGAGGGGCCAGGTTCATGGAGGTGGTCCTGTCGGGGAACTTGGCTGAGTTTGCCAGGCTCGGATGAGTCAGGATGGAGCCTCCACTGTGATTCTGGGTGGTTCAGTCTGTTCAAAGTGGGGGGGGGGGCCAGCTGGCAGCTTGGACATGGGGAACAAGGCCCTGGGTCCATGAACAGGAGTCAGCAGGGGCTAAGCCAAGAGCAGCCAGGCCTAGAGGAGCCGGCAGAGGTTTGGGCCCATCAGGAAATCCAGACAGGAGACCAGGGTGGAGGAGAGGGTGCCGAGGTAGCACTGCGAGGCTCACTGGACCCTGCCGAGGGCAGCAAGACCAGTTTCAGAGACTGCCAGCCACTAGAGAGGAGGATCCTAAGTTCTCCCCAGGTTGGGTCAGGGCTGGATGACAATCGGGCGCCTCTACCTGGCTGGTGTGGGGAAGACAGGGCTGACAACGGCTACCCTGTCACTCATTTTCTCAAGAGTGGACTACGGAAGCCTGCTGATCCAGTGGTTCCCAGCCCCGGTGGATCAGATTGCCTGGCACAGTTTAAAGACACTAGCGCCCGGGTTCACCCCCAGATCCTGATTTGGCTGGTCCTGGTTGGTAGGATATATCATTATTAATAAACTATAGCCGGGGCTGGGGGTCACTTACCCCATCTGCTGGTTCCCAACCCTCCTTCCCAGGGCTGACTTCCAAGCTCATCTTTTTAAGCCACAGTTATTTAGGCACCCTACCTACGATTCATAAAGAAAAAAAAATTAATATTCACACCCATGTGTCCAAGGATAAGAAAAACTTTTTTTTGAGAGTAACTTTTTAATCTGTTGATTACACCCACGAGTTATTTAGATTTAGAACTTGAAAGGTAACCAAATATAGGGATTTGCTCTGAGCCATATATCTGTATGCCCTCCAGAGTAATGATCAGAGTCCTTAAAAAGACAAGGAGTATATTTATTGTAAGCCTTCAGACTAGTTTGCATTAAAGACATTCCTTCTCTTTAATCTTTTAAAGATTTATTTTAAAGCAAACCAGAGCAACTTAAAAATGACACAATATTACCTTACTCAGCTATACATATATATATTAATCTATTTTCACCAAACTCTGGAATGCAGTCTTTTGGGCTAAAGAGAAGATAAAAGACAATGCCAGGACGCACCACCGGCAGGAGGTTCTTGGGGATCTGGGGTCAAGGCCAGGTTTTTGGAGAAGGTGCTATTTGATTTCAGAACTGAGTGAAGAAAAGGCAGTAGTTCTGTGACAACCTGGGTGGGGGCGAGGGGAAGGTTTCCAGGCAGAGAGAATCATGGGCAAGAAAACTCTACAGAGGTTTCTGGCTTGGTGTTCAATAAAGAAAGGCCACTGGGCAGTCTCTTCAGATGCTGCTCAGAGCAGTTTATTATCCAATATGTTGAGCACCCCAACCAGCTGAATGGCAGAAAATGAATACCACCTAATAAACGAGGAATAGAAGCCAAATACAGTTTCAAAGCACCATGAACAAGCACAGCTGGTGTTACAGACAGTGTGCTGGGGACCACATTATGCGCTTTTGCATAACATTTATCAAGAACGGAGGACGGCATGGCCCTGCTCCGTTTTCCCTCAGAGTGATACAAAATAATCTTTTATTAATCTTATTTTAAATTTGTTACCATTGTACATGATCTCAGAAGACCAAGTGGAGAACACTTGATATAAATCAAAGGAATAAATGAATATGAAAGACAATTATTATATGCCCTAATAAAAATTTCTGCCCATTCTGTTACACTATAAAGCATTTTGTAAAAGTAAATATTGTACATAAATGTTAAATAAATATATTCATATAATCTGCCTCTGGGTGTTTAAAAATAAGAATCTCAGTAGGCAAAGAGTTATTTCACATTTAAAAGTTCTCTGAGGCCCACGTTTTATGGCCTTTAACAGTTACAGCTGGGAAGTCATGATGTCAGAAGAGATGAGGGTGATGGTTGAAATCACTGGGTTGGGGGCAGACAGAACCAGGCTCAAATTCCTACTCTGCCATTAAATGATTGTGTGACCTCAAACAAGGTGTGTCATCTGCCCAGGCCTTTGTACTGACATGTGCCAAATGCGATGATTCTTTTCATTTCAAACTGCTGTTGTTGGAAGAAAATGAGGTGACTCAGAGTATGGCGCGGTGGCTGTGACATCAGCACGTTCCCCACGACCAGAGGGCACAGGTGTGTGCAGGGATCTCATACTCGTAAACATGCCCCCTCCACCGGACAGGCTCAGGACAGAAGACTGGTGTGGCTGCTCTGCTCCCACCGGAAGACCCGGAATGGAGAGCAGGCGCTCTGGAGCTTAATCCATCAGCCCTCTCTGACAGTAAGGCTCTAGGAAGGATGAGCTCAGACTGTTGCCAACTGGTTGTCTGTGCATTTAGCTTAACTGGTTGGACTTCTCATTCCTGATTCAGGAATTTGGCCATAAACTTAAAAGCGGTCTCTGGAGAGAACTCGTCATGCGACAAACTGTCACCCAGAAACTCTAAAAACGATACCTACCACCCATCCATACAAACAGGAAGCCGACCACACAGTAATTAGTGACTTTGGAGAACTGTGAAGATTAATGTTACTAATGATGGAGAAAGATATCCCTCTTTTGGCATACTTTGTATGCTGCTAGCAGGGGTTTAAACGTATTTTTTTTCTCTTTTTCCATTCAAAACAAAGACAGGGAGTGCATTAATGAGAAACAGTAGAATTTACTCTAGGTAAAAACTCAGAATATAAACTGAGGTGAAAAGGACTCCATAATTAGGAGTCATCCATCACGACCTCATCTGCTGGTGAGGTTACACTCCTAGAGTTCCAGTGCTGTAGCTCCTGAGCTTATTTTCTTTTTTTTCTTCCCCCCCCTTTTTTTTTGTCTTTTTGGGCTGTAATGGTGGCATATGGAGGTTCCCAGGCTAGGGGCTGAATCAGAGCTGTAGTTGCCAGCCTATGCCACAGCCACGGCAACACGGGATCTGAGCCGCGTCTGCGACCTACACCACAGCTCACGGCTACGCCAGATTCTTAACCCTGAGCGAGGCGAAGCCAGGGATCAAACCCACTTCCTCAGGGATGCTAGTAAGGTTCGTTAACCACTGAGCCACGATTGGAATGCCTGAGCTTATTCTACTTCATAGATTTGGACCCTCAATAGAATGACAGATCAAAACGACCATGGCTTGTACTTCACCAGAATAACCATGGCCTCCTCTGGACAAAACCAGTGGTACTTAAAGACTTTAGAGTCTTTTAACTGAAGGGCATGGCTGTTTCCTTACTGACATCACTAAAGACTTGCTGTATCAAGATGAATAATTTTGTTCCCTGTTGGACCAAAAAGACATAAGATTTCAAAAAATTGGCTGCCCCTTTTAGCTGCTGCAACTGATTACTAAATAATCTAATAAACACACATTCTTAAGGGTCTAGCATGGATACAAGCACACTTAAGAATCAAACTGCCACAGAGATTCTGTTGAAGAAACAAGCTATTTAGTTTCATGGAAATAAAACAATGACCCCCGAGTGAGGTTCAAGTCTGAGGTCAATTACTGAGCAACTGAGTGACCTTAGGTATGATCATTTTGCTTTTCAGAATGTATTTACTCATCTATAAAATGGGAATGATAATATTTATTTCATTCCTCATAGCATTATGGTAGAAATTAAAACAGATAGTGGAGGGTGCTCTGAAACCCGCCAGAGGCGCTGCTGTGTAAATGGTATCGTTATTACCAATTTCTAGGAATTATTGAACACCATAGCCTTAGACCATATCGGCAAGCTGACACCTGACAAATGAGAACTCATTACTGTGTCATATCCCATTGTCTCTGGCTGTTTTCATCCTCAGCTGATAGGGTGGGCCTATGGGGCCCTGTTAGCATAAATCCTTGGTAGAGGGCATTCTCTAGAGGTAGAAAGAATTTCTAGCTCCTGGCCCATCCCATCTCTTTCCACATACTCATAAAGTCAAACAAATGTCACTCAAAATTCCTAAAGCAAGGAAAGAGAAACACAGGAAGCATATGTGTTTTCGATTCCACCACTTTCATCAGGGTTCTTTATAGATCCAAATGGCCACAGCCTCAAACGTCTGTGACCTCTGTAGAATATTTCTTTACCATTAGTTGAGCACTTACTGTAGTTAGTCACGGTGAGGAGTATCTTAAACAATCTTTACACCAAACATATGAAATACCATCACTGCTCCAAATCAAACGATTGGGAAATTGAGACTTAGGCTACCTAACTTTCCTGAGGTCATACAGCTAGCTACTAAGTGGCAGGAACGGGACTAGACTCTAAGTCTGCTTGGCTTCACAGTAAATGGTCTGACTACTACATTATCAAGTTTTTCCTGAAAAATTACTCTCATACTACTGTTAGTTTTGTGTAAAACCGATCCTTAGGACAGGTGGTTACAGAGCATTTAAGACTTCCTTCAGCATCAAACTAGATACTGACAAACGATTCCCTTTTCCATCCAACAAGCATTTCCATCCAATAAATACTGACTGTCTTCTGTACCGCACTGGGGAGGGAATGGTCATAAGCTATGAAGGAGTCTCGTCCCTTCATCCTAAGGAGCTTCTGGGTAAGGATAATGGATTGACTGCAACTTTCTCCCTAAGATTTCATGTGCACTGCATTGGGAAAATTCCTTCAAATTAAAATATAGACTCACAAGGATTTTCTTCATTGTGTATAAAAAGATTCACCTTAGGTTTTCTTTAATTTTATTCAATACATAGAACAATAAATATTTGTTAGGTATCTACTAGGAGTCAGCCACCATGCTAGCCAACCTAAAGATGATAGAGCATCTATAAACCCTTTGTTTACTCACGGTCATTCCAGAAATAATAGAAAACACTTAATGTTAATACATGTTCATTCTCAGTCATCCATCTTGACGAGGAGGAAAGAATGTAGTTGAGATAAAAGGCCTGCCTACTTGCCTGCCTGCCTGCTTCCTTCTTTCCTTCCTCTCTCTCTCTCTCCTTTCCTTCCTTCCTATTTATCTATACATCACAGTGACCAAGAATTTGAATCTTCCCACTTTAAACTTTTACAAAGATCTTTTGAGCTTATAAACAATCATGTTAATTTGCTCTGTGGAGGAAATATCAATAAGCAGTATAATAGCTAAAATTAAGCTGCCAAAAAAGAGGTAAAAGGAGAAGTGAAAAGCAGCATGGGCAGGCCAGAAGCTAAGTAAACTTTTACTAAGTAAACAACCGTCACTGTTTTTAATGAGTTTTTCGTGCTTCCTGAGCACTCAGATCAAATCAAGCTTTCATTTCATTGAATGATGATATCACTCTGTAACATTATGCTTATTTTCAGATGTGGGGTGCTTTCTCTTGGAGAAATGTAAACTTCTTGAAGGAAATAGCCCTGCCATATTTCTTTATACCTGCACAGTGAATAAAACCGTTCTATTCACATAACAGGAACTGAATATGTCCTTGTTGACTAATAAATTAAGATTCTTGGAGAGCTAACAGTAGTACATAAAGGATTGCAGAGACCAAAGCAAAGATGTTACTTAAAAGCTACTATCATCCCATTTGTTGGAGGCAGTTAGAATATAGTGGCTAAGAAGGCAAGTTCTGTTTTTTTCTATTTCTGCATCTTTGGAAAAATTACTTAATCTTCTGTGCTCTGTTTATCTTCATCTGTAAAAAAAAAAAAAAGGAATGTCTATGTTATAAAGCTGTTGTTAGAATTAAATTAGTTAACACAATAGTAGCATTTACAACACTAACATATGTGCATAATAAAAGCTAGCCATTATTATTTGTGATTCTTTTCCTCATTTTTGAGAATGCAAAAGTACTTTAAAATGAGAAAGTATGATATAATAGGTTTATTTCAAGGAAAATAGGAAATTTAGTCATTATCACCATTAAACTTAATTTAAATAATAAAATTCACACTTGACTTCCACGTAGAGATGGCAGATTGCCTATGTGCATCTACTCTGACTCCCTTACAAGACCACTACGATGGCAGAAAACAATCTTTCAAAGGGATAAACCCACAAAGATTTGGAGAATAAGAGAGGACATGACAGTGACAAAGTTTCTTCAGTCTGACCCTCACATATGTGGACACAGAATTTACAACAGTTCTGGCATGAACTACAGAACAGTGAGGAAGGAGAGACAGTGGGTAAAAAACACAACAGAGCACCCAGGAGATAGGAGACAATACCAGAAGATCCAACGTATGTGTAACTGGCATCCAGGAAGAAAAAAACACAAGGGAAAATACACAAGAATTTTCTAAAATGAATAACAGATGCTAAATGTCAATTCCAAGAAATTCAAAGAACACCAAGCAGAATAAATGCTCCCCTCCCAAAAGCAATCCCATACCATAGGTATATCATATTCAAGTTGCTGAAAACCAGAGACAAAGTAAGTTATGAAGGGAGCCAGAAAAAAGGACAAATAACATACAGAGAAATAAAAATGAAAAAGTTACAGCAGACTTCTCCAGAAACTACACAACACAGAAGATAAGGAATGAGGTCTCTGTAGCTGAACAGGAACAAAAACCTATCATGTCAGAATCCTATACCCAGCAAAAACGTCTTTCAAGAAGGAAGGAGAGTGACTTGGGTTGCTGCTATGGTGTGGGTTTGATCCCTGGCCCGGGGAACTTCTGCATGCTGCAGGAGCAGTGTGAAAAAAAAAAAAAAAAAAAAAAGGAGAAATAAAGGCTTTCCTGAACCCCAAACAAAAAGCAAATCTGAGTGAATTCACTGTCAGAAGACCCATGATGTAAGTAATGTTAAAGAAAGTTGTTCAGATAGAAGGAATATTGTAATAGCAGACAGAAATCTGAATCTACACAAAGACATTAAGAGCATTAGAAATTGAAGGTACGAGGTACACAAAGTTAAAATTTTTTTTTATTATTATTTTTAATTGCTCTGAAAGATAACTACCTAAAGTGAAAACAGTAATATTGGAGCTCCTGTTGTGGCACAGTGGAAACAAATCCCACTAGGATCCACGAGGATGTGGGTTTGATCCCTGGCCTCACTCAGTAGGTCAGGGAGCCAGTGTTGCCATAAGCTGTGGTATAGGTCGCAGATGCGGCTCGGATCCCACATTGCTGTGGCTGTGGCCTAGGCTGGCAGCTGTAGTTCCAATTCGACCTCTAGCCTGGGAAATCCCATATGCCATGGGTGCAGCCCTAAAAAATGAAAAAAAAAATATATAGTACTGTGTCTTTATAGCCTATGCAAGAGTAAATACATGGCAACAATGGAACAAGAATGAGAGGGAGAAACTGGGGATATATCATTGCCCTTACACTAGACATGAAACAGGATATTATTTGAAAGTAGACTCTGATCAAACAAGATGTATGTGATAAACCCTAAAGTAACTACAAATTTTTCTCAAAGAAAATACACATGAGAATCCCAGCAGTGGAAATAACACTGAATCATAAAAAAAAAAAAAATGCTCAATTAATCAAAAAGGAGGCAAAAAGAAAGGAAACAAAGAACAAATGGAACAAACAGAAAACAGGTGGCTAGATGGTAGCTTTTAATTCAACCGTATCAATAATCACATTAAATGTAAGCCACACTAATTCAAAGATAGATTGTCAGATTAGATAAAAAGCAAGACCCAACTATATACTGCCTGTAAGAATACCACTTTAAATATAAAGACATAAAAAGATTAAGAGTAAAAGGATGAAAAAAGATACTCCATGCAGACACCACTCAAAGAAAGCTGAAGTAGCTTTAGTACTATCAAAGTAGGTAGGCTTCAGACAAGAAATATTACCAGTGATAGAGCGGCTTATTACATAATGAAAAGGGATTCAATTCTCCAAGAAGACAAAAACATTAATGATTTTATGCCTATAAATTCAACAGCTTAGAGCAAGTGGACAAATTCCTCGAAAAGCACATCTTACCAAAATTAGCACAAGAAGACAGAGAAATTCAAAGAGCTTTATATCCATTTTCCAAATTGAATTCATAATTAAAAACCTTTCAACAAAGAAAACCCCAAGCCCAGATGGCTTTACTCACAAATTCTATCAAAGGTTTAAGGACAGGACTAATACCAGAGTTACACAAACTCCTTGAGAAAAATAGAAGGAAATGCTTTTCCTGTAGTTTAATGAGGCCAGGATAATAACTCTGTTACCAAAACCTGACAAAGACGTTATAAGGAAATTATAGACCAATATCCTACATGAATAAATATATGAAGTCCTCAGTAAAATACTAACAAATCAAATTCAGCATTATATGAAAAGGATAAATATTACTAATAAGTGGAGCTTATGCCAGGATTATATGGTTGGTTTTGCATTATGAAATCAATAGTTGTAATTCATCATATTGACAGTATCAAAGAGAAACAATAACATCTCAGTTGATATAAAAACATTTTTGGCAAAATGTCACACCCGTTCATGAAAAAAAATTCTCAAAACAAAATAGGAAAAGAAAGGAATTTCATCAACATAATCATGGGCATATATGAAAAAACAACAGAGTCGCACTTAATGGTGAAATACTGAATGTTTCTTAGTTCAGGAACAAGATATCCCCTTTCTCCATGTCTATTCAACAATATACTGGAAGCCCTATCTAGTACAATGTAAGAAAAAAATGGCATATAAATCTTTTTAAAAAGAAGCAAAACATTTTTTTTGCAGTTGACCCAAACTGTATGTATAAAACAGCCTAAGAAATATACCCCCTAAAACTAATAGAACTAAGAAGCAAATTTAGCAAAGTTACAGGAATTAAGGTCAATATACATAATTTAATTATATTTTAATATTTTACTAGAAAACTATAAGAAAACAAAATTAAAAAGCAATTCATTTATAACCACAGGAAAAACACAAAATACTCAAAAATAAAGTTAGGATGGGTAAAACTCGTATCCTAAAAATTACTACAGTAGTTGCCATCGTGGATCAACAGAAACAAATCTGACTAGCATCCATGTGGATGCAGGTTCAACCCCTGGCCTTGCTCAGTAGATTAAGGATCTGGCATTGCCATGAGCTGTGCTGTAGGTTGCAGACGCAGCTTGGATCTGGCGTTGCTGTGGCTGCAGTATAGGCTGGCAGCTACAGCTCAGATTCAACTCCTAGCCTGGGAACCTCCATATGCCATGGGTATGGCCCCAAAAAGACAATAAAATAAAATAAAAATATAAAATAAAAACTACTACATGTCGAAGAAAGTTATTAAATAAAATCTTAAGCCATATAACACCCTTAAGGATGGGAAAAATCGATATTGCTAAAATTGATCTGTAATTTCAATGCGATTGATCTACAAATTGATCTATAAATTCAGTGCAGTACCTATCAAAGTTCCATTAGGCTTGGGGTAGAAATTAACAAGCTGATTATATATGTATACGAAAATGCAAAAGATGAAGAATAGTGAAAATAACCTCAGAAAGAAGAAGAAATTTGGAAGACTTATCCTTCCTGCTTTTAAACTGTGCTTCAAAACCATAATAATTAAGACACTGTTACCTGCATAAAGATATATAAACAAGTCAGTGAGGCAGAATAAAGTCCTGAAATACACACACACACACACACACACACACACACACACACACACACACACACATCCAATGGGGAAAGGAAAATTTTTGCAACAAATGATACTAGATCCAGAGGATTTTTAGGGCAGTGAAGCTCTGCTTGACACTGTAAAGGTGAATATATGCCGCTGTACATTTGTACATAGAATATACATCATTAAAAATGAGCCCTAATGTGAAAAAAAATGATGCTAGATCAATTGCATATCCACATTAAAAAAAAAAAAAAGAACCTTGACCTCTACCTCACACCACACACAAAAATTAGATTAGACAGGAAGACTTCATGTAAAAATTGAAACTAGAAAAGTCTCAGTGTTTTCTAAAGGGGAATATAAGGGAATATCCGCACAGTCTTGTGTCTGGCGAAGGGTTCTCTGACAGGATGCAAAAGGCACTAGCCATTAAAAAAAAAATCATAAAATGAACATAATCAAAATTTTAAATTTCTGCTCATCAAATGACACCATTAAAAAGATGAAAAGATAAAACATAGACTGGAAGAGAGATCTGCAAAGCCTGTTTCTGACAAAGAACGTGTTAGCTAGAATATGCATAACTTCGACGAACCAATCCTGAAAAGGCAACTCAAGGGCCCCCAAATGGAAACAACTGAGCATCGATAAGTCCATTGATAAACAAAGGGCAGTATTCTCACACAACAGAATACTATCTGGAG
Source organism: Catagonus wagneri (assembly GCA_004024745.2). Classification (NCBI taxonomy): domain Eukaryota; kingdom Metazoa; phylum Chordata; class Mammalia; order Artiodactyla; family Tayassuidae; genus Catagonus; species Catagonus wagneri. The sequence goes on from PVHT020000180.1 coordinate 3,800,654, forward strand.
GTTAAAAGGAATAAAGTACTGCATGAAATTCAAAGATACCATTTTGAGCAAAAGAAGCCAGGCACGGAAGAGTTCCTACTGTATGATGTCATATAGAAAGTCCTAGTGCAGGTAAATTAATCCATTATGAAAGAAATAAGAAAAGTGATGGCTTCGTGAAAGGGGATTGATTGCAAAGGTGTGCAGGGGAACATTCTGGGGCGGCGGAAATGTTCCGCAGTTTGGTATACAGTTACGTGGGTGTATTTATTTGTCAAAATGTATTAAACTGCACATTGAACATCTGTGCATTTATTGTACATAAAGTATACCTTGGTTTCAAGAAAGAGTAATTAAAAGAAAACCCACCTTCACGGTAAGTGGAAGAAGCAAGTCACAGCCCTATGATCCCATTTCTGTAACATCAAAGAACAGGTAAAGCGAAACAATCTATATTCTTACTATGAAATTATTTTCTAAATAATCTGCCACCAGAATTCAAAGAAGTTGCCTCTGGGGAGGGGCAGGAGCTGGGAGATGGCTATTTTCACCACAAAACTTGGAACTATCTGACACCTCAAAATCTGTGCATATATAACTTCAGTAAAAACAGAGAACAACAACAAAAAAATCATACCCATTTGCAAGTTGGTGATACTAGCTTCCGTAGAGAACTGTTGACACTCCTTTTAAAAAGGAAACTATTTCTGATGGGTGAAATCTGGCAGAAACTTCAGGCCTTTAAATCCAGGAGACTGAGTCCATTTGCTGTTGGCTGTATAATGTGGGCCACCTTGTCACTAGTCAAGCATAAAAGACAGCGGGGGGAACTCAGCACATCAAGGTGACAATACACTGCAAAAGGGGGGCATTAAATTAGAGGAAGTGAGCAGAACTGTGACAGAGACCCGATCTGTACTCCCTAATTACAAAGTCTCACTTTCACCAAACTGACACAAATGTTAAGGCAAATTAAATATTGTCTAATTAGCCAGCATACACAAGAATTCAAGCCCAGTGACTAGGCGGTATTCAGCTGAATAAAAGAAACACAAGGACTTGGAGATTTTCAGTCACCCTCCCGCCCCAGCTGCCATCTCAGCCAACTGCTACAAGATTTGTCCATTTTGTTTTCACACATCTCCACTTTCAGGGCTCTGTTTGTAATATTTACAGAAAAAGGCAATGCTGGTAAACAGTTTCACACAATGAGGTGTGAGAGCTGATAGGGTCCTAGTCAAGCTCTGAACTCTGATGAGCTGCCAAAAGTTGTTATGAATGGCCCGGCTGACAGGGTGATGACTGATAAAGGAAAAAACAAACAGCTCTGGTAATTCATGAAAACACACAGCCGAGACAACTCCAAGTGGCGAGTGACAGTTAAGATAATGGAATTTTGGAAGCTTTTCTTAAGGGGTCCTCTCTATACAATTATTCTGTTAATAGATTCTCCCTTAATGTGGCTGGATCCTTCAACTTTTTTTTTCCTGCTGAAAAATATTTATCATGATCCCTGGCAGAGAGGTGCTGGCCTGTGCTTTTTTTATATAATGACCAGTTTTTCATGCAATTTCCTCTTCCCCGAGCTGGATGAATTTTAGTTGAGGCCTGTGCCTGCCATTTAAAAAACTAAAATATCCCATTTCCATTTCTATTACTAGAAACATTCTGAAGCATTCTTTCCTCATTTATTTCATTTATAAACTCTTTGCCGCGAACCTCTGATTAGAAAATAAATATTGGTTTACACACTCAAGTGCTAATATTTTAAAGGAGAACAATTTAAATGTGGTTGAAGTCAATTTCCAATTCACACAGCCCATTTTGGGTTCATTTCCTTAAATCAGGCGTGACCAAGCAAGAAAGTATCAATTTGTCAATGTTTTGCCTTTGTACCCACTGTTCTTTTTTTCATGATGTGCACTGTGGCTTCTGTAACAATGGCCTACTTCTCAATTAATGTTTTTGAAAGCAGGACGAGAAAGGTATAGAGAGAGCATGCGTATATGCGCACACAATACCAATAGCAGAATGTGTTCAGGACATTTGCATTTTTAGAGCCTGGTTCCTGCGAGGTCTGGGGACAGGCAGCTGGTTAGAAATGCGGAATCCCGGTCCTACCCGAGCCCCCGCCGAGCCCCAGCATTTACATTCAAACTAGATCCCCAGGTGATCCATATGCACATGGAGGTTCTGAGAAGCTCTCCACTTTAGCTGATGGACTTTCCTTCCTAGAGTAAGTTGTATAGATGAGAAAGCATAAAGGTAGGAGGGCTCATGTTTTCCACAAAGGTTAAAACTATATGGCACATTATGTAAAGCTATCTCCAAGTCATTTAATGTCTTCATTCCAAGTTCTTACCTTCTTTTCCTGCCCCTGAGGAAGCTTAGAGCATCCTCGAGCTCACCAAGCCCTCTGGGGAGGTTCAGCCCTTTGGGAACCCTGTTCCTTTATCCCAAACCTCACCAGGCACATTTCTGAGGAGCGTGGCGGGGCGTGGTGCCAGAGCCTGGATTTTAAAAACTCAACCACTGTAGTGAACCATATGACTTTTATAACAGTAATAAAAGGAGTTTCAAACAATACTTTAAAGATCATATCTTGACCGTGATGCCCACTGTTCAGCTACTACTATGCCGAGTAAAGTATTTTACAGGAAGAGATGACGGAATCCTTGGAAAGGCCTAGACCATAGAAGTAGCCTTCACCTGGTAAAGTCTGCAAAAAAACCACCCCTGGACTTATTGGTGATTGTCAACATTTGTAGGGTCTCCTGTTGACTCAAAGGGATCACTGTTGAGAAACTGAAATACACGTAAATTTAAAAACTTAGGTTGGACCGAAATACTATAAGCAAAGACAAAAGGCAAAAGGTAAACTGCAGAAACTATTTGCCTTAAGGGCTCATTGCCTTAACTGACAAAGGGTTTAGCTAGAAAAAGACACCCCCAGTGGAAAAGTGGACAAAGGATACAAACAGGCAATTCACACCCAGAAGTAAAAAACATAAACATGGAGCAAATGGATGAAATGGTGTTTAATCATAGTCATAATTACAAACATACAAGTCACAGCAACTACGGAAGGATGGATCTTACCTATCATGTTGGTGGAAATGAAGATGTTTGACAGTATCAAATAAGCATCCACTGTGGGTGAGAATGTATTGGTTCAATGGGTTTGACGGGCAGTTTGATAATATCTATTGAAATTGCGAATATCCTTGACTTCTAACCCTGCAACTCCACTGCTAGGAATTTAATCTAGAAAAATCCTTGCAAAAGCACCTTAGACTAGATGGATGAGGCTGTGCAGTGCAGCACGGTTTGCAATGCTGCATGTCTGGAAGCAACGTCAAGGAGCGTCCCTCCGGGGGCTGGCACCGTGTGACAGTGCAGACCGCCAAGCGAAGACCACGGCAGCCATGCAGGGTCCGGTGGACCAGCTGGGCAATCCAGGAACTCTCTCTGCCACATTCCACGTGCCCAGTTTAGGCCTCTGCGTAACAGAGTGATGGTCGAGTCACTGCAATGGGGCCACTTGAAAATCGGTTTTTAGGGAATAAAAGCAATAGTTCAGCATGTCACCTAATTCCAAGGGAACCCTGCTGGTATGTCCAACAGTTAAAAGCAGGTACTGTAGGTCTGATTGTCAGTGCTATGTCACATTTATGACATGCAGCCAATGAATTAAAACCCCTTTTGATGTGTTACACCAGCCTCTGACATGTTGCCAACGTAAAATGACATAATACATTGAAAATGATGATATTTACAACTATGTTAATACATAGATCCAAATAACCAGCATGTAAGAACACTTTCAAATGTTAAATTGGAGTGATGGTAATCGCTTTACCCCATCCTGAAAGTGCATCCTCAGAGGAACGATAATCATGTATGATAACAGCTACTGCCATCTACTTTGCACCTGCTATGTACAGACATTGCTACAGAAACCTCCTATGGATTATCTCACAGCAGCCCTCTCAGGCAGGTGCGATTAACATCCCCATTTGACAGATGAGAAAACCAAGGGCCAGAGCAGAGCAATAACCTGCCAGAGGTCATACAGCTGCTAAGTGGCAGAAGCCCCGCTAGCAACACAGCTATATACATCTCCTTTTAAAGGATTCCAGGAATTGCAATGGGCCTTTTCAAATTCACTTCATAAACTAAATGATTCCTCTGACACACACAGCTGAAAAAGAAATACAGAGCATGTAAGTGGTATGCTTGGCTTGCTACATGAAGGTCATCAGGCCAGTGACTCAGCTTTTACCAGCCTCTGTTTCTTTATCTCTAAAATGGAGATAATGATAGAATCCTTATTACAAAAATTGTGGTGAGGATCCAACAGTTATGAGCTGAATTGTGTCTCCTTCTCCTCCATCCTAATATGCTGAAGCCCTAATCTCTAGTACTTCAAAATGTGACTGCATTTGGAGATAGGGCTTCTAAAGAGGTAATTAAGTTAAAATGAGGCCATTAGGGTGGGCGCTAATCCAATTCCACTAGCATCCTTATAAGGAGAGGAAATGTGGACAAAGAGATGCTGTGAGGGCTGTTTGCATACAGAGGAAAGGACTTGTGAGGACACAGCAAGGAGGCAGCCGTCTTCAAGCCAAGGAGAGAGGCCTCCAGAGAAACCAAACCTGCCCACACCTTTGTCTTGGACTTCCCAGCTTTCAGAAGTATAGAAAAATAAATTTCTGTTGTGTGACCCACCCAGTTGTGGTATTTTGTTATGGCAGCCCTGAAAAACTAAAACAAATACATTTCAAATGCCTACCATAGGATCTGGCAAATAGTAACTGCTCGAAAAATGGTCTTACTATTAGTTCAGCTGTGAATATACACACACACATTCACAGACACACACGCACGGACACTTATAGTCTTTGTTGTGGATTAAGGGACATGTATCCTAAGGTACATCGTCTGGAAAATGCTTCTTTTCCAAACAATAGACTTTTCATGAAAACTTAAAGACAGAAAATAGTTCGCTTCTCAAACTAATGAAGTCTAGTTCACACTGGTTAAAAGTCAGTTACTATTACATGGCATCATATTATGATGTTAAAATTCTGACTTTGGAAAGTTCCTTTCCTTCCTGGTGGCTGTGTAATTATGAGCCAGCATACATAGTCAGTCCAGGTTGGAAAATGATGCCATTTGGACAGTAATACGCAGAAGTCATGACAGAAAGAGAGTGAGAGTGTCTACAGGACCAGTGTAGACCAAAAGAAGCAGAACTCTCAAACGTCCTTATATGAAGCTACCCAGGTCACAGCTGGTACATAAATGTCATCGCAAGGGCCAATCCAATCGCTTCACTTAAACTTGTGTTGAGAAAAGTTCGGATGACACATCTGGGCTCAGGAGAGAACCCAGGGTGGATCAGAACTGGCTGTTTGCACACGGGGAGAAGGACAGTTACTTACTATTCTGGCTCTGGAAATTGGGTGCTGGGCCCTTCTGACATCCATCTTTTAAGTTCAAGGCCTCTTGTGCGTATTGGATGCATTTCAGTACTGTAAGTCAGCAATTCTGAACTTACTAAAAACTCAGTGTTTTTCTTTATATATCTATTTCTTGAGACATTTAAGCTTTGTTACTTAAGAACATAAGGAAAACACGGCCTTGAGCAGACAAAGGTCATCAGCTGAATCGCTTTTCAAGTTGCTCTAAAATTCAAGTTGACAAAATGGAATCAAGAGATTTTCAGAGGACAACAAGTGTTCCTCAAAAAGTCACCCTGCAGCTTTTTGGTTACCACCAAAAAACAGGCGTGTGGCTCACACACTGGCACCGATCTCTAGTACTGTTTAACCTAACTCCTGATGGATGCATATTAGCATCGTGGAGAGGCTGGTCCTGGGATCTGTCACCCACTTAGTCTTCTATGGAATGTGAGAGGGGACATGCTGGCCCTGTGATGCCTGAATTCCCGTGGCATCTACAGGGACTACCAAAGCTCCTACTGTAAGCATGAGTCAGGGTTGAGGCAGCAGCCAGCCCCCTTCCCTCTGGGACCCCCAATGGAGAAAGTCATTTCTAATGATTAACCATTAGCATTTGCATCCAAGGTGTCTAAAGCAAGGTGCTAAGAGGTCTGAGAATCTGGGTTTAAGCCCCAAATGGGCCAATTAACTTCACACAGGGAAATCTCTAGCTCAGCTTCGGTGAGCTTAGATGGAGGAGAGAGAAGAAACACAGAATGACAGAGAGATGGACTCAAGTCGGGTTCAGCATCAAAGGGCAGGTGCTGCTGAGAGGGCCCCGCCTCCTTCCTCCCTAAGATAATCACGGCTGATTCACAGTTAAGACTCAATAAGTATCACCACAGAAGGAAATCAGAAGACGTGTATTGTGTGCTAAACATGTGCACTCACACAATTCCTTACACCGAGGGATGTGCAATGAATTGATTACATTTCAAAATAAAAGTAAGCCTATTACTGTTCATGTGAGTTAACGAATTATGCTCACATCTCTATTAAATCAGTTGGAGGAAGTTGGCTCAGGCAGCAATGTATTGTACCGTGTTAAGGATTCTGCTAGAAGCTTGCAGATTTAAAAAAAAAAAATCAAGTACTAAGTAACTTTAAATTTTCATTCAAAATATAAAGCAGAACAAAATAAGGATAATGTTGGCTTATTTCTGATGTTGAAAACGATCTAGAAGACCTCTTCAAGCTTTAAGAAATTCAAATGGGCAAAAAAGAAAAAAAAAATTTTAAATTCAACAGGCTATCTACTGTTAGGGCGTCCCTGATCCAGGGGTTTCCAGCTAGCCTGCGTTTACTCCAGCCTCATTCATGCTTTCCAGCTCTGCACAGCGAGGGTTTCTAAGTGGCACATTTCTCACGCCACTCTGGAAGCAGCAACTTCTCATGCTGGCTTTGTTTGCCACCAGCAGAACTGTCATACTGTGGGAAACACTCCAAACGACCGCTTTTTCCCTGAGAGGTGCAAAGGGATGAGCTTTTATACAAGGGACCCCTTAACCGATTCAGCATACCTTGCACATCTGGGGCAGGAACCCTCCCAAGTGAAATTATGCTTTTCAAAAGTTATGCTTAGTTATGCTTTTCAAAAGTTAATTCTAGGAGAATACCACCTCTGGTTCCAATATCGGGGCTTTGAGCACCTTAACTGAAGAAACACCTCAAACTCCTCTGCCCTGAGGTCGGCTCCTGTGTGGCTCATAACCAGAAAGTACAAAGATGGGAAGCAAATTCAGGCCGTGGTCACCGTCTCCTACATGTCCTCTTCCCAGCAACCCTGCGGAATGCTTTTTGAAGTCAGAAGGCGCTCCACAGGAGGTGAGAGAGAATTCTGGCTGCCAGCAAGCAGAAATGTTCAGCTGCTTAACACAGGGCCACGTGGGGCAGCTAACAGAACGTTCCCAGGATGTGAAATCTACTTACTTCAGTGGCAATCCCCTTGCCCTCAAATCTTTGCAAACCCAAGGAACTATGGGAGTGGGGGAGAAATATCTTGAGATTTTAGTCCAAGATCTGTACTGGATAGTGACTCTTGGAACCATGTCCTGCTGTTTTTATTCCACACTCTGTCCTAGGAGGCTGCAGTCTCGGCCGCCAGTGTTGCAGTTAACACAAAGCCCAGTGGCACAGGGGATGTGGAAAGCTGACCAACGGACTATTAGGTGCTTTACAGTAATTGTAAGCCGGAAGGAAATGTATGTCATCTTTCTCAGGCTGAGCTCTGTACTTGTTTAAGTACTGAAGACTATACCTTCCTTTACCCTGTGGACAGAGGGCTGTGTGTGTTTATAAAAAAATGATCTGAGGCCAGCTTCTGTGCCCTTTTTTTGCCTCTGTGAGCTACGGATTCCAGTTCTATTGTTTCCTGTGAGGCATCAATGCTAAACGCAGGGCTCACCCTGCAAATGATGGGTGGCTGGAAATGTCAGGCTTACATTTTCACTTCAAAGCCGACAGGAGTTGGGCCAGACAGATCACCTCCAGGATCCTGCCTTCCTCTGGGATGCCGCGGCTCCGGCGGTGATGCTGTGATGCTGAAATGCAGAGGGAGGGGAACTCTACGGAAGCCAGCAGAGCAGGACTACACCAGCAGAAGCTTTGACGACTGACAGACCTGGGTCCAAGTCCTAGTTCTTGCATTCACAAACGCCATGAACTTGAGTGAGCAACTCATATTCTCTGAGCCTCGGCCTCCTCACTTATAAAATCTTTATTCCTGATTTTATAAGTGAGGAGGCCGACAATCTACCCCTGATAGGTGTTAAATGATATCATGCATGTTACACGAGCAGCATGGTGCCCGGCATATAGGAAATGCTCAGTAAATGCACATTCGCATGATTAACATTGTGGATCAACTTCCAACCCCCGAGCACTGATCTACACACTTTCCTCCAAAAGGGACAGGACTAAAAGTCATCACAGCTGGAATACAGATGTGGGGGAGTGAGGAACAGACAGAATCTTCCTCTCTGCATGGATTCCCCAATTTCATCCCTTCGTAAAGCAGCATGTGGTCCCAGATCTGGCAACATGGGTGCTTCTGACGGCAGCCTCCTCCAGGCCAGGCAGAAGCAAAATGTCACACTCCCCCTAGTCTAGAACAATCGAGCTCTGCTTTGGTTAGCCTTGTTTATTTGCTCAACAAATATGTGTAAAACAGGTGCTGGGATTTAAGATAAGATAAAAAATAGAGCTTGCAGCCTAGGGAGGAGAAGAAACAATATATGAGGGAGAAAATGGAGACCCAGGAGGGGCCCTCTGAGGAGGTGACGGTAAAGCTGAGACCTGAAGGAACAGACAAGGGTTCCAGGCAGAGGACACAAGTATGTAAGGAACAAGAGAATGACGACGTGACTGCATGCGAAGTTCCCTTGTGGCTCAGCGGTAACAAGCCTGATTTGTATTCATGAGGATGAGGGTTCAGTCCCTGGCCCCAAGCAGTGGGTTAAGGATCCAGCATTGCCCTGAGCTGTGGTGTAGGTGGCAGACACGGCTTGGATTCCGAGTTCCTGTGGCTGTGGCTGTGGTGTAGGCTGGCAACTGCAGCTCCAATTCAACCCCTAGCCTCCTGGAAACTTCCATATGCTGCAGGTGTGGCCCTAAAAAAACAAAACAACAACAAAAAGACATGACTGCATGAAAGATAACAAAGTCATCTTCAAAGACATCAGAACACTTTTCAAAAACAGAGAGTAACTGGAGAGGTGGTAAGCTGGCTTTAAAGAGCAAAGGAAGCCAGAAGCTACATTCTGCAAAGGGGAGCAAACCTGAGAATGAAGCCCGTGGCAACTAAAGGCTCAGGAATGGGAGAAGCAGGTACGGTGGAGAGTGGGGCGAGGGTTAGCGTGGAGACAGGCACAAGGTCTGGTACGCGGCAGCCACACTCCCATATCTCCTCCCCTTTCCTATGCATCCAGGCAACTGCCTGGGGCAGGAGACATTAAGTTAGAGGCTCCAGACTCCAAGACACCAGACAGAAAGAAGGGCTATGGTGAGGCACTGGGCTTGACAAAGGAGTGCCCTGAATGAGGAGCTCCCTGGCCCCTTCCTCCTCTCTGCTTTCAGAAGTCAGCCACTAAATAATACCTCCCAGAGGAGACTGGAAGGATTATCTCTTGAGACCCAAACCTAAGGAAATGGAGACGTCCAGGTCCAAAAGTTCAAGGGTCCCCCACAGCTAAGACTGGCTTGCTACTCATTCAACAGTGAAATCCATCCACCAACAAGCTCCATAAAGGTATGCAGAGCTTCCCATCAGCTTTTGAGTAGCTTTTCCTTTCATATTACAGCACTGACCACAAGACATTTGAGGAGACCCTTCAGCATAAAAAAGAAAGACATAAACATATGGAAAAATGGGATCTGGAGGACACTGAGACCATGCAGAGCACAAAAGGAAACAGTGCTTAAAATCAAGGTATTAACAACCTCAGAAAAATGAGAGGAGACACTGTATGAAACAAGAACAGGCAGTAAAAGAACAGGAGCAGAGTATAAGATACAGCTCTCAGAAAACTGTGATGATACCTACAATAAAGACATTTACACATGAAAATGTTTACTCCCATGCACACTTCTGTAGAAAGCTGTGGAAGGATGTGCTCCATGAAAATGAGAAGAAAGAAGAAAACAAGGAAACACAGACTCCAACACAGGAAAATATAAAGTTTTAGGATGACAGCCAGGTGGCAAAGTAAGAAAGCAATCCATCCAAAGTGGAGAAGGGGAAAAAAACATTTCCAGAGAGAGTTCTCTAAAAGAGAAAAAGCAAATAACCAAAAGAGAACTGATAGTTATCTAATACATAAAACTGTTTTGAAACTACTGCTAGTGAATAATGGATTTGATGGAGCATAAGGAAATTAATCAACTATGGAAACAAGTACATTACCAGCTTCAAGGAAAAAAAAAGCTTTAAATGATTAGGAAAGTAGACTATTTTTTCCAGCAGTAAAAACCAAATTTAACTAAAAATTGTTTGGGGAAAATAAAGTTTTGTAGCAATAGAGAAAGCAACAAAACTACATACTCACATGTCACAAGTGAAAGTCAATATAGCATTCCTATAACTTATAGCCAAAGCAGAAACCATACTATTTAGAAATGTGAAGGCAAACAGCAAAAGGAACAGCTAGAAAATTTTCAAGGGTTGCCTCTGAGGAGTAGAGAGAGAGTGAAGGCAGGAAAAGTAAAAATCTCCCAGTTTTCTTTTAGTGCTATTTCATTGTCAACTAATTCATCACTGCTACCTTAGGAAAATAAAAGTTACAAGGACAGGAATAGATTAATAGCAATACCAGAGTAAACCACAATCCAAACAGGTGTAGGAATAGCTCCCTTGGAAATGAAGGCCGTCCTTCTCAGCGGAGCAGCAAAGAGCAAACTGGGAGATGGCAGACATGAAAGAGCCGGCGTGAGGGATGGGCAATCTCTCAAGAGCATGGACGGGCCCACCTCGAGAACAGTGGGCTCTGCTAGCTGGACCAGGACTCAGGGAGGCAGGTGAGGCACCTGGAATGCAAAATTCAGGAAGGCACTCACTCTCTGCATCACGCAAGGTCCTCCTGACTTTGCAGACACAGAGTGATCGCTTCAATTTTGCACCCTCTGGGCCTCCCCTGGCCTACCCTAGTGCCAGCCTTTCCCCACACTCACCCAACCTCACTGCAGGTTGTTGCTGTTGCAGTGTCTGCCCCTGAGAACTGCTCACCAAACAGATGGAGAAATATGCCTGGGCAAGGCTCACTGCTTGAGGGCTGGAGCAGAGGGAGAAGCATGAAAAATGTGAAATAACTCCAGATTCTGGAAAAATAAGGAAGAAAAAAAAGCAATCACAAGGAGTGTCGTACAAGGGCAGAGGCTTCCTTCTGTAATCAAAGGGGACAAAAGAATTTTATGTCAATTAAACACACACTCCACCAAGAAGATACTCTAGAAACAAACCTTTACTCCAGGAAACAAAAAATCATCAAAATATACAAACAAATTATCGGAAATACAGGAGAACATCTGAAAACCACAAGCTCCTAAAGACTGACAGTTTACGAAATATGGAAAATGAGAATGTAGAGTATCTGAAAAACATAACAAGCTTGATTTAATAAGTAGACTTAAGATAATTGTCCTAAAGAGAGAAAGTACATTTCTTTAAAAGTATAGGATATTTATACTTTTCCTAAAGAGAGAGAGTACATTTCTTTAAAAGTGTAGAGTATTTACAAAATTAACCATTTCACTACAAAGGATATCTCAATATATTATCCAAAGTGGAAATCACACAGGCTCCATTCGCTACCTATAATTTAAAAAAAAAAAAAAAAAAACTAGAAACAAACAATAAATGGATAGCTCTCTCCTCCTTACTTGTGCCCCTCCCCTCAGAATATCACACTAATCACCCACCCCCTGCACTTGTGACATATGGAAGTTCCCAGGCCAGGGATCAAATATGAGCCATTGCTATGACCTATGCACAACCGTGGCAATGCTGGATCCTTAACCCACTGTGCTGGGTCAGTGATTGAACCCACGCCTCAGCAGTGACCCGGGCTGCTGCAGAGACAATGTCAGATCCTTAACTTGCTGTGCCACAGTGGGAACTCCTAATCACTAATTTTTTAAATGCTACTTTCAAATAACTCTTTAGTTACTTTTTTTAAATGTAAAATTATGGACTATTCAGTTATGAAAAAAAAGAAAGTAATACACATATAAACTACTGGACACAGCCAAAACAGAACTTAGATGGTAATGTATAGCCTAAAAATATGCATTAAAAACTAAGAGAGGGAGTTCTCATGTGGCTCAGTGGGTTTAAGGATCCGGGGTTGTCCCTGCAGTGGTGCGGGTTTAATCCCTGCCCCAGGAACTTCCACATGCCATGGGCACAGGCAAAAATAAAAAGCAAACAAACAAAAAATTGAGAGAGGAAAATAAATAAATAAACATACTACACATTCGGCCAAAAGACTTAGGAAAAAGTCAATCATATAAACCAAAACAAGTAAAAGGAAGTGTTAAGATGAAAGGGAAAGCGAACAAGTGAAAGAGAGCATACCAATAAATGGAAAAAATTTTTATATACATAAAAACAAACAAAATAAAACTCTGACAAGTCTGACCAAGACAAAAACTGAAGAAATCAAAGTAAATTACATTGGAATTAAGAAAGTGGACATACTTAGAGATATGTGGAAGATTTTAAAGTAAATATATTATGTAGAAGTTTACAATGATAAACTGAAAATCTAAGTGAAATGAATCATTTTAAGAATTTTAAAAATACTTAGAAAATAATCAAATATTTACTCCCTCTTCTCTGAAAACAAAGCACACATTTATTCCTTGAACAATGATGTATTAGCTATTACTCTGAGCTATCAGAAGGAGTCAGGATGAGAAAGATTCGTCCCTGCACCTAAATTAATCTATAAATTCAATGTATTCCTTATCAAAATCCCAAAAGAAATTTAAAGTGAAATTGGCAAACTGAGTCAAATGTTTATCTGAAAAGGCAACTGTATGAGAAGCTAAAATATCTTTTGAAAATTTGTTGTACATAATTTTACACTATATATAAACATAATATATATGTATACATTACTTTTATAATTGGATTGAGTATTTGATGAGAGTTTTTTTAATTATAAGATTTTGGAGTTCCCATCGTGGTGCAGTGGAAACGAATCCAACCAGGAATCGTGAGGTTGAGGGTTTGAGGCCTGGCCTCATTCAGTGGGTTAAGGATCCGGCATTGCCATGAGCTGTGGTGTAGGTCGCAGACGTGGCTTGGATCCTGTGTTGCTGTGGCTGTGGTGTAGGCCAGCAGCTATAGCTCTGAACAGACCCCTAGCCTGGGAATCTCCATATGCTGTGTGTGCGGCCCTAAAAAGCAAATATATACATTCATACACATACACTTGCTGCAAACACACACTGGGCACACTCAGAAGAAGTTCAGTGTAGTGCTATCTGCCATAGTGAAAAATGGCAGGTGACTTCAAATGACATCAGTAGCAATGGATAAATACATTTTATACCTCCAAAATGCCGAGTGACAACTAGCTATCAAAAAGAATGAGAAAGATCCAGGCATCAATATAGAAAAATATCTGTGATAAATTAAGTGCGGAAAAGAGTAAATCAATAAGACTTCTACAGAATTATCCAAATTATGTTCTTTAAATATGCTCTGTGTAATGTGTACAAATAAACACACATCTGTGAGTGCACGTGTATAATATCCCCAGAAAATGTTATGAATGTTCGATATGTGGTCAAACTGTTAGCAAAGATGATCAGCAGGGAAGGCGGGAGGACTGGGGAAGAGTGTAAAAGGGAGAGTTTATCAAATAAATTTCTATAGTTTTCTTCTCTTTTACAAAAATAAACATGTATGTTCTAAATTTAAAAAAACAGAAAAGAAATCCTGATCAGTTAGAATAAATTCTCAAAAATACTGACTTAGACAAAGGTTAGCAAAAGAAAACTGTGAAATCAAAAAGTCCTGCAACTTTTTCAAGAAAAGACAGAATGATTGGCAAAGGAATTAGTCGAGTTATGCTTCAAAGAATGTCAGTTTAGCTACGGTTTTTCAAATACTTTCAACGTGGGCTAAACATGTCAAAGTCATCCATCTCTCATGGACAAAGATTCTACAATAAATAGTCTCCATGAATTGTTTCTATTGTCCATAATATTTTGTTAAGTCTCACATCCCCCAGGAACATCATGTTTGCCAAATTCAAACCAGGGGCCTTCAGTATTACTCAGATGACATAAACAAATTAAAATGAGACTGACCTAAGCCGGTTGTGTTTATCAACCTGATCCCCTCTGAAAACGAGAAATGAAGTCAAATACCCTTTAATACTATTTATTAGTGGAGTAATAGAATACATTTTGACAAGTTGAACTGTTGTCACAGGCGGCTGTTAAAGTCTCCATAGGGCCTGTTTAGAATGAAAACAGGAGTGAGAGACAGCTCTATAACTGGGTTTTAAGAACAGCTCAGCCATCAACTATATCCTAACCAAGTACTTTTATCCAGTTAATACACGCAGGGAATCCCTCCGGGTCTCCAGCCGTCTACCACTGCAGCTCATTAGAGCCCAGTATCCAACTTTTCTCATTGTAACACTGAAAGCATTTATGCTTAAAATGTAATTAAACTTAAAACAAACAAGATCTTTATTCCCTGACAGTCCTGCTATTTTTTACATTGACAAAGGCATGAACTTATATAGGATTATTTAGAAAGCACTATACATTGCAGCCACTTATGGCAAGACATTTGCCCAACTGTTCATCCTGCATGCAATTAGAAATCTAAATACTTGGGTAACGGGTTTCTATTGGGAATTAAACTTGCAGATCTCTTACAAACGAGTAATGTGGTAAGACTTGCTGTCCAATGAGGTGTCTTATTGAAATATCCCAGGCCGTTTCACTTGTCACAGCTGTCGTTTCAGCCGCTTGCACTCACAGTGTATAGCTTTCATTACGAAAATAGAAATTTGTGTCCTAAGTGCTGTTACATTACTAATGCTAAATATTTAATTCCCTGGGGTTCCAATTATGGTTGAGCACTGGCAACACTGATTCTACTTTTTAATAACAACTGTAAAAGCAATCTGAGCATTTTTCAATTAATTAAATACATAGTGAACGAGTAACCTCTTGTCATTTTGCCCTCCAGGACCTGAGCTAATTGGTGTAGAATAAAATGTTTTGAAAATTAACCGATATTCCGGTCTGCACACTGTTATACCATTAAATTACAGTTTGCAAAATGAAGTTTGTCTTCTAATAGTTATGCTCAATAAAGCCTGCAGATGTGAGAAAGTACCTGTGTTTTATGTACTTAACGGTGCCTCTAATTAGAATGGAGTTGAAAGTTGAATGTCCTTTCTCTAAACACCAGTCAATATCAATAATACTTTGCATTGTTCACAGATAAATGCAACCAATGTGAACACAGGAGAGCTTCCCAGCTTTCATTATGTGTATTCACAGTTATGCTTAAACATTTTTGAAGCTTGCCCATAAGAATCTCTAGCTTTAATTTTTACATTTACATGGAGAAGTTCAAAAATAAAATTCTTAAGATTTCTTTCATGAGAGAAAGTTACAAATCGAACATCTGGAAAAGCCCTTCCTCTTTAAACACTCTGCTGAGGTTCTCCTTCTACCATAGAACAATGTCATAAATAAAGTCTAAATTGTTTTTTTTAGCCTTAAAAGGATGGTGAGGATGAATCATAAAAGCAGATGCTGTTTTACCCACATTTTAAAACGAATCTTTTTTCTGAAGTGCAATGAAATCTGATTAAAGAGACCATCTCCTTGCAGAAAAATGTCTCTGACAGGTGTTCTTCCAGCCCTGAGTCTTGATTGGCCATAATCTAAAATCCATGCTCGGAAAGTGAATGCCTTTTCGGCAGCTGTCTTTCTAACAGAGATGATCCCCTAAACAGGTTTCAGTGAATTAGGACTTGCCGCAAAAGCATTACGGTTCATGGAAGGAGACACAGAAAGTGAAATGAATCACTCTGGGAGAGGAGGAAAAAATAATAGGGAAAATTTAATCATTTCCATACCAATTTTTAGGGTTTAAATCTTTAATTTATCTAAATTGTTAGTTACATCTTCGAGAGATGACTTTTAATTACAGGATTAACTTGACAGCACCAGTCTGTTAATATAAATAGATCAGCCCAAATTTCTGATTTTTTAAAAACAGAAAAGAGAACATTTTAGAATTTTGGGGTTGGGTTCACTTTTCAGGAAACAATCTCCAGTCCATCAACACACACACACTCTACTTCCAAACAGAGTAGTATTTAAATACTACTCTATTTGGAATGTAACATTTTAATAGACCTTCAAAAACACTGGAAGGCTATCATTAACAAATCTTAAAAAGCCAGAGAGTTTGTAAATGACAAATTATATCCAGTTATGCAAATAATTTTCACCAAATGCCAATTTTTTCTAGCTCAAAAATAGCTAAACCTTGAAATCTGAAAATAAAAATAAAGTGAACTTGTGATCTGGCTACAAGTGGTACAGATAGATAGATACCGTTTGTACTAAGAAATGGATCAGACTATATTCCAAAACACTTAAACACTCCGTTTAGGAAAATAATTTCATTAACTGGCTACTAATATGTGGTCAAAACACCACAAAACAAAACAATATTCGGTTCTCTACAAACATTGGACTGTTATCTACAGCAACAGCCAAGGCCACTATATTTAGTCCCAGGGTGCCCAAATGCTTGTACACAACTGACCAGTCGGTCCTCGGATCCCTGACAGGCGTCTCCACCCTCGTCCAGCAGCAGCAGGGTGACAGCTAGTTGAAGATGACAGACTTCTCCGGTCAGGATCACATGCCCATCAGGTTCCCCTCCTCTGCATGATCTGACACTTCATATACTCAGAAGGGTTGGCAGCCCTAACTGCTCTCTGAGAACTAATGTGTCTGCACACTGTAATCTACTAAATCTCACTTCTTACTCACTGGTATGATCACTTAGGAGCTAAAGGGGGAAAATCCACAGCTGCGGGAAGCAGAGCATCTGGGCTCGGTCCTGAGAGTGCTAACAGCAGTGTGACGTTGGACATAACACTGGACGCCCCTGCCCCTCGGGTTCCCTGGCTCTCACATGGGGGACAATGTAATCCCTGCATTGTTCTGAGTGAGGATCCAGTGAAAAAACGTGATGCAACTCTGACCAAAGAGAAAACACGATGCAACTCTGGAGAACCTGTGAGGTGCCGTGGAAGCGCCAGATAACCATGTTTCTAGCCTAATGTTCACCTGCCAGCACTTTTAACAAAGTATTTTTCATTTTGTTTTTTGTGCAAAGAAATGAAAGTAAAAAACATATGTAATACATCTATAATAATGGGCATTAAAAAATTAAGGCTCTAAAGTATCTAGAGATACTACTATTTAGAATTAAGGCTTTGGGCTTCAGTCCCCATAAAGCCAAAAGAGTATATGCTTAGCATTTTATTTTTAAAAAAAAAAAGGAAAAAGGAGCAATAGGATAAAGAAGAGAAGGAGAATTACAGGATATTACCACAATACGAGCAGCATTTAATAACCTATGCACTTAAAATGAGGCCTATTTTTTTTTCTAAGATGTATTCAACTAACGGCCTTAGTTCTTAGACACAAGGCCCGAGCCCCCCTATCCTGGCTGGGATCAGCTTCTGCAGAGTTTGGCAGAGCAGGGAAGTATATTGAGGGGAAGAGTTACAGCAGTTCTGCCTCGTCTTACTGACTATAACACAGAGAACAGGAGTTTGCAGGGAGACTAGGGTTGCTTGCACGTTAATACACAGCTGTGGTATCTGACCCACGAGTGGGTCCCCAGAAGTCCTTTCTCATGCCTGCCAATATCCTCATGAGTTCCGTCACCTGGCCTCCAAGTTCACAGACCTATAAAAGCAGTCATTTGAAGGGCAGAGGGAAGGCTACCAGGAAAGCAAGTGAGAAATACAGCTGACAGCGACTGAAGAAAGGACTGATGTAAGAAATGCCCATGAGAATTAAAAAACAAAACAACTAAAAAAACTAAAACCAAAACAGAACATCTGGGTCCTTTAATGAGAGCTGAGTTAGGTGGTACAATTCTTACTGAAGACCATGAGCTATTAGCAAAGTTCAGTGAGCCCTGGTATCTTGTTTTTAAGATAAGGGGACAAGGTATGATCCGTTTTAAAGAGGTTTCCATCAAAAACAGTTAAATGTTCATTCTTGAAACTTGGCTCTCTTGAATAACCCACTCCCTGAGGGTTCCAGATTATCGTGGTTTTTACTGTAGTTAGATAGTTTTATGGTTAATGTACTGTGGTATAAATAAATATAGCTTAGCCTAAGCGTCTCCACTGAAAATATGTATGTCATAAAATGACAAATAAAATAGGTCCATAACAAAACCCGTAGTAAATAACTCAAGCACTAAAGAACATAACATTAGAATAAACTAAAACTAGCCCTTGTCAATAGTGACAATAAATTTATTCAAAGTGGACTTTTCAAAATGAAGAACGACAAAGTCCAAAGGTAAATGGTGAGGAGATATAAAACTTCTAATTTATACCCTTTTGATAAAATCTGAATAATCATACACCATACTCATGAGAAGAGACTGCAGGAGAACACAGCCTATGCATCCGTGTGATGATCCAGTCATAGTCTACACTGTCCCTACCTGATCTGACATCTCTATGACCTGGTAAGTATTCAAAGTGTTGTTTACCCGGAATATAATTTACAAGCGGTCTACTTGTCATATAAACAAGAGTGATATCGGGAACCTCATCGACTTTCCTTGGGGGGCGTTCAGACCTCTGAGACCCAAGGAAAGGGAAAGAGTTTGAGATTTTAAAAGATGACATTCTACTGATGGCTGTAAAGCACAACTCTGAATGCATCTGGGGGCAAAAGGTGCTGGCTGAATAATGTCCTATTCTGGTTATTTTTCAAAGTAGGAGACTGTGGCTAATCTGAAGATACTCTGAATAGCAAGAGCAGGTGACAAGGACAGAGTTGGAGTTCCCCACCCCGCCCCCCACAGAGTCCCCTGTCAGAGCATTGCCACTAGGTTCCCACTCAGTTGAGCCCACCAAACATGTCAGGGTCACAGGATGACCTATACAGAGCCCCTTGGGGGCAGAGGGAAGTGCAAAGGCTATCGCATAGTAAGAAAGCCTGCTTTACCTGCTTCCCTGGTGCTGATGATGTCAGGGTTTTGGTAACCCACTGGTTTAGATTTTAATTTACACAGCTATTTAGTCTGAGCATTTTATAGAGTACATGACAATGTGAGACAGATGCACTTGCCTTTAATGTCTACTGGCCTATTTTATGCATTGTTATACGGTCTGCCACTCTGTTAGCTCAAAGATAAGCTATCAGTTAGCTTTGCAGTTTTTCCCACAGGCTATGAAGTTCTAGAAGTACACTAGGCCATGGATCTGGGCAGCTTCTAGGCCCCAGCATCATTCTGGTTTACAAAAAGCTTAACTCTACTCTCCAAGTCCAAAATCCGGACACACAGCCCACCAAAACGCAGGCAGAGCACCAGCGCTATTACCAAATCGCTTTATGGCAAGGTTTCGGTTCTCAAATAGTTGACGGTAAAGAATTTCATGGGTCTGTCTCCTAAAGACCTGGCTTAAGGATTAAGTTTACAAATACTCATACACGTTCAGTGTATGCCATGTGTCTTTCACTCCACTTGTGGTGAGGATGCTTCAGGCTGCTGAAACCGATTGGCAAGTAGGGGCAGATTACTCATTGTTTATGCTATTTATGTGGGAAAAAAATCCAGGAATTTAGAAAAACTATAAAGGTAAACTTAGCAAGGCCTCAAAAGGTTATTTAGAGACAGGGAAGAAGAAAGGGGACATTTTCTTTCCTTTGAGCAGGGGCTGGCAAACAACAGCCCGTGGGCTAAATCCAGCTTACAGCCTGTTTTCATAAATGTTATTGGAACACTTTTGTAAAAGTGTCATTGGAACTCAGCCACACCCGCTTGTCTATGGCTGCTTTTGCGTTGCAATGACAAAATAGTTGCACACAGACAATGTCTGGCCCACAAAGCCAAAAATATTCATTATCTGGCTCCTTCGAGAAAAAGTGTGCCAAGCCCTGCTTTAGAGGCTCTCTCTCTGCAAAGGATGGGAACCCCAGGAAAGCTGCCTCTATCCTGGAAAGCTAGTTTTCCAACCCCTGACCTTGAATGGCCTCTGCTCTGGTCTCCCCCAGCCCTGAGGCATCCAAACACTGGCTTCAATGTTATTTGGGAATCACTCTGACCTAAAGGCCTGAAACGCATCCGCTTTTCCAGTTGTGATGCCCAAGGGCATGAGATTATCGGAGGTGTAGCTTAATCTCTAAGTTCCCCTGCCCACTCCACACTCACTCAACACTGACTGACCACCTGGGCCGGCCTCACCTGTGCATCTGACATCAAAGGGAGGAAAACCTCCAAGAGGATGGTATTAGGGATTTCACCAGAAAAGAGTGAGTGGAGGGATGGCCTTCCAAACAGAAGAGCCCACAGACACAGAGTTGCCACACAAGCATAACGGTGGTGGCAGGACACACTGTGATCCACTCTAGGAAAACCAGCTGCTGCAAGAGAAGGTACTAGTGTTGGCATGGTAGAACATGGTGGCAAAGAGGTCCTCTTGTCAGGTAGGAAGCCGACTGAAAGCAGGGATGAGGGAGCCTTCCCCAAGCAGGAAGGGAAATATATAACTCTAGCCTATTCCAGCTATCCCGTCCTACCTAAGGGGGTGGGAGACTGAGAAGGACTGAGTTCAGGCAAGAGGCGGAGTCTTACTTAAAAGGCAGAGAGCTAACCGCTTGTCTACAGAATGCTTACCCTACCCCCATATCTTATCACCAAGTTACTAAAGGCCTGCTTACAACACTTCCTTTACCTAGTATTAAGCCGTCTCTAGCTATTAAGAAAAAAATTATAAGACGTTCTAAAAGGTGAAAAAAAATTTTGGAGAGACAGAACAAGCATTAAACCAGATTCTGCAGGGATACTGGAATTACTAGAATGGGAATTTAAAATAACTATGGTCAATGTGCTAAAAACCCTTAATGGATAAAGTAGACAGTACAGGAGAATAAGTAGTTGATGTAAGTAGAGTTACGGAAAGTCTAAGAAAGAATCGAAAAGAATGCTAGAAATCAAAAACACTGTAAAAGAAATGAAGACTGCCTTTGATGGGCTTATTAGTAGACTGGACACAGCTGGAGAAAAAATGTCTATGCTTGAGAATATCTCAATAGAAACCTCTAAAACTGAAAAGGGAATAAAGACTGGGAGAAAAAAAAAAAAAGGAACAGAATATCCAAGAACTGTGGGACAACACCAAAAGGCAAACACATGCATAATGGGAATACCAGAAAGAGAAGAAAAGAACAGAAGAAATATTTGAAGCAATAATAACTGAAAACTTCTCCTAAATAAATGTCAGATACCAAACTAAAGATGCAGGAAATTCAGAACAATAAGCAGAATAAATGCTTACACCTAAGCATTTCACTTTTAAACTGCAGAGAAGCAAAAATAGAGAAAAAAATCCAGAAAAGGGCCAGGAGAAAAAAAAAACAAATTAACTATAGAGAAGCAAAGATAAGAACTGTATTTGACTTCTCAAAACTGTGCAAACAGGAGAGTGGAGAGAAATACTTAAAGAGTTGAGAAAAAAAAACCCCACCAATCTAGAATTCTGTACTTTAAGAAATTACCCTTTAAAAGTGAAGAAGAAATAGACTTTCTTAAACAAGCAAAAATTGAGAGAATCTGTTGCTAGAAAACCTGCCTTGCAAGAAGTGTTAAGAGAAGCTCTTCAGAGAGAAGGAAAATGATACAGGTTAAAAACGTAGACTTACATAAAGAAAGGAAGAACACTGGAAAAGGTAAAATAAAAATTTTTATTTGATCTAAAAGATAAAAGTTTTGTTCATAGTAAAATAGGAATAATGTCTGATTATAAATGCCTATGTATAAGTGAAACAAATGATAGCAATTATACAAGGGACAGGAGGAAGTAATCAGGATTATTTTGTTATCATAAGATATCTGTACCACCTGTGAAGCAGTATAAAATTACTGGAAAGTGGATTAGTTGGCTTAGTTGTAAATGTATGTTGCAAATTTTAAGGCAACCATGAAAAAAATGTAAAAAAAGATATACATTTTATGGGCAAAATCATATAAAATGGTCAATTAAAAACACAAAAGGCAGAATGAGAGTGGAAGACAAAAATAAACAAGGACCAAGGGCAACACAGAAAATAGTGACAAATACGGTACCTAATAATCCAGCTGTATCAATAACCACTATAAACATCAATGGTCTAAATATACCAATTAAAAGAGACTGTCAGAATGGACAAAAACTGAGACCAAAGCATATGTTGTCTATAAGAAACCCACTTTAAATATAAAGACATACAGATTAAAGTAAATAGAGAAAGATATACCATGTTAACAGTCATCAAAAGAAAGCTATATTAATTTCAGGAGAAGACTTCAAAGCAAGGAAAGTTGTGAGGGATAAAGAGGGACATTAAGGATCAATTCTCTAAGAACATAACAATCCTTAATGTGTCAAAAGAGCATCAAAATATGCCAGACAAAAACTGATAGAACTGTAAGGAGAAATAGAGGAATCCACCATTACAGCCGGAGACTTGAACACTATTATATCATAAATGGACAGATGCAGTAGGAAGAAAATCAGTAAGGATATAATTGTCTCAATAATACCATAAATAAATTAAATATAATGGACATTTATTAATTACTCCATCCAACAACATCAGGATACACATTCTTCTCAAGCTCACATGGAACATTCACCATGACAGACCACATTGTGGGCCATAAAACACACCTTAACAAATTTAAAAGAACAGGAATCATATGATATCTGTTCTCAAAGGAGAATGGAATTTAATTAAAACCAATAAGAAAGACAACTGAAAAACCCAAATACTTGAATATTAAACGACACACTTTTAAATAACAATGGCCAAAGAAGAAATCTCAAGAGAAATTTTAAAATATTTTGAGTTAAATGAAAACGAAAACACAACTTACCAAAATTTGTGGGGGAGAGAAAGCAGTGCTTAAAGGGAAATTTATACCTTGAATGCATAGCTTAATAAAAAAGAAAGATCTAAAATCAGTTTCCAACTTAGGAAACTAGAAAAAGAGGAATAAATTAAATCCAAAGTAAGCAGAAGGAAATAATAAAATATTTTATTTATTTAAAATAAATAATAGGGAGTTCCTGTCGTAGCGCAGTGGATAACGAATCCGACTAGGAACTATGAGGTTGTGGGTTCGATCCCTGGCCTCGCTCAGTGGGTTAATTGCCATGAGCTGTGGTGTAGGTCGCAGATGCTGCTTGGATCTGGCGTTGCTGTGGCTGTGGCATAGGCCAGCGGCTACAGCTCCGATTCGACACCTAGCCTGGGTACCTCCATATTGCCGCAGGTGCAGCCCTAAAATGACAAAAGACAAAAAAAAAAAAATAATAATAATAAATAAATATTATTAAAAAATAATAATAATTATAGCAGAGATCAATAAAAATGAAACCAAAAAAATCAATAGAGAAAAATCTGTGAAACTTGGTTCTTTGAAAAGATCAATAAAGGTGATAAGTCCCTAGCCAAGTTAATTAAGAAAAAAAGAGAGAGGATACAAACTGCTACCAACAAGAAATGAAAGGACATCACTACAGATAAATGGACACTAAAAGGATAATAAAGGAATATAATAAATGCTAGCTGAAATGGAATAATTCCTTGAAAGATACAATCTGCCAAAACTCACACAAGAAGAAACAGAAAATCTGAATAGGCCACTATAGAAACTGAATCAATAATTAATAACCTTTCAAAACAGAAAGCACTAGGCCCAGATAGGCTCACTGGTGAATTCTACAAAACATTTAAAAAAGAAATCATACTGATTTTCTATAATCTCTTTTGAGAGAAGCATAGGGAAAACTTCCCAACTCATTCTGTGAGACTGGCATCATCCTAATACCAAAATCAGACAAAGATATTACAAGAGAAGAATATTACAGACCAGCATGTCTCATGAACACAGATCCTCAACAAAACATTAGCAAATTGAATCCAATAACATATGAAAACAATCCTACAACACAGACATAGAATCATATACGAGTGTATACATAGGATTTATGGCAGGTATGCAAAGCTGGTTCAACACTGAAAAAACAGTTAATGTAATCTATCACATCAACAGGCTAAAGAAGGAAAAATCAGATGACTGCATCAACAGATGCAGAAAAAACATCTGACAAAACCTAACACTCACTCACGATAAAAATTCTCAGTAAACTAAGAATAGACTGAAATTTCCTTAATATCAACACAAATCTAGAAAAAACAATCTAGAAAAAAAAAAAAAAACGACCCCTGCATCTAATATACTTTATGATGAGAAACTAGAAGCTTTCTCACTAAGATCAGGGAAAGATGTTCCCTCTCACCACTCCTCTACAACCTTGTACTACGAGTTCTAACCAGCGCAATAAGTCAGGAAAAGGAAATGGGATGGAAGAAATAAAACTCTGTTCACGATGACATGATCATCTTTGTAGAAATTCTGAAAGAAACAATAACAACCTCTTGGAACTAATAAGCAATGACAGCAAGGTGGCAGGATACAAGTTTAATATATAAAAGTCAATTGCTCTCTTATATACCAGTAATGAATAAACTGAATATTAGAAATATAATATCACTTATAACACCCCAAAAGTAAAATACTTAGGTATAAATCTATCAAAATATGTACAAGATACGCATGAGGAAAATTATAAAACTGATGAAAGAGATCAAAGAAAAACTATATAAACGCAGAGGTGTTTCATGTTTATGGATAGGAATATTCAATACTGTCAAGATCTCAGTTCTTCTCAACAAGATCTATGGATTCCATGCAATCCAATCAAAATCCCAGCAAGTTATTTTGTGGATATAGACAAACTGATTTTAAAGTTTACATGGGAAGGTAAAATGTCCAAAATAGCCAACACAAGACTGAAAAATAACAAAGCTGAAGGACTCACACTTCCTAACTTCAAGGCTTACTGTTAAGCCACAGTAATCAAACAATACAGTATTGGCAAAAGAACAGATGACAGCCCAATTGAACAGAATAGAGAGCCCAGTAACAGACCCACATCAATAGAGTCAACTAATCTTTGACAAAGGAGAAAAGGCAAAGGAATGGAATAAAGAGTCTTTCATTAACTGGTGCTGGAACACCATCCAACCATCCATGAGGAAAAAAATGAATCTAGACACAAATCTTACACTTTACAATTTAAAACGTGTCACAAAACTAAATGTGAAAGACAAAACTATAAAATTCCTAGAAGGTAACATAGGAGAAAATTGGATGACTCTGAGTTTGATGACAATTTTTTACATATACCAAAGGCACGATCCATGACAGAAAGAATTGATAAGCTGGGTTTCACTAAAATTAAAAAAATTCTTCTCTAAGAAATACACTGTCAAGAGAATGAAAAGTTAGGCTGCAAACTGGGCACAAAACATTTGCAGAAGACACATAAAAGACCATTACCCCAAATATACAAAGAATGCTTACGACCCAACAATAAGAAAACTGAGCAATCCGATTTAAAAATGGGCCAAAGTCTGTAACAGACATCTCTCCAAAGAAGACACACAAATGGCAAGATATACAGATGGCTTAAGCATATGAAAAGATGCTCCATTATCACATACTATCAGGGAAATGCAAAAAAAGGGGACAATGAGATACTGGTACACACTAGTTAGAATGGCCCAAATCCAGAACCAAATACTACCAAATGCTGATGAGGGTGTGGAGCAACAGGAACTCTCCATTGCTGGTGGGAATGAATGCAAAATAATACGTCCACTTCCGTAAGACTGTTTGGCAACTTCTTATAAAAATGCTCTTACCGTATGATCCAGCAGTAAATAGCACTCCACGGTATTTACCCAATGGAGTTAAAAATTTATATCCACACAAAAACCTACATGCAGATGTCTACAGCCACTTTATTCATAATTGCCAAAACTTGGAAGCAATCGAGATGTACTTCATGAGGTAAATGAATAAACTCTGATACATACAGACAACGTATTCAGCACTGAAAACAAATGAGCTCTCAAGACGTGAAAAGACATGGAAGAAATTTAAACACATATTGTTAAGTGGAAGAAGCCAATCTAAAAAGGTTACATACTGTGTAATTCCAATTACATGATACTCTGGAAAAGACAAAACTGTGGAGACGGTAGAAAGTCCAGTGGCTGCCAGGGGTGGTGGGGACGGGAGCGATGAACAGGCAGAGCACAGAGGATTTTTAGGGCAACGAGACTATGCTGGATACTCCAACGGCAGGTACGTGGCTTTACATGTCTGTCCAAATCCATAGAATGTACGACACCAAGAGTGAACCTCAAAGTAAACTACAGACTTTGGGTGATGGTGTCAATACAGGTTCATCTATTGTAACAAATGTACCACTCGAGTGGGGAATATTGATAACGAGGGAGGCCCTGCACACGCAGGGGCTGGTGGAATATGGAAAAACTCTGTACCTTCCACTCGCTTTTACTGGGACTCTAAAATGGCTCTGAAGACAAATTTATTAACATAAAAAACTTGTGGTCTATCACAGTCCGTGGACCACACGCAGAGTTTCCCTGTGGACCGTAGCCTTTCCAGGTTCAGAGACCCTGATTTCTCAACGCTGTGTCCCCAAGGATCCCCAATAGTGGGAACAGACAAAGCTGTGGGACTTGAGTGATTTTAGAAGGTAGAACTGATCTAACCTGACAGAAGTTATGAGAGCCACACTGACCTGACTTGGTAACTGCGGCAAGAGCAATGACGTGAACCAAGACAAAATATTCAGGAGGGCATGGAAAGAAGGCTTGGGGCAGAGAAGACAGAGGAGGGGTGAGCCAGGAGAAGTCCCAGGAGACAGCTGAAAATCCAAGGTCAGGGCTCAGGCAAGGGAGCAGTACTGCAGCGGAGGGCAGCGCCCCAGAGCAGAACCTTTGAGGGGTACGCCAAGGGAGAGGGGCCAGCAAATGTGTCGGAGGCCGAAGAGCCCAGGGACAGCAGCATTTCAGAAGTCAAGGACACTGTTCCGAGCACAGAGAGGGTAAGCTAGGTAAGAACTGAAAACCATCAGACCTAAATAACTTAAGGTAAGAAAACCAGAACACACGGGATGAATGGATTAATTAGAGCAGAGAAAGCTAACAAAAAGATGCTTTTCTACAAACTCATGTTTCTACAAGTAACAGAAAGAAATATTCTGAGTAGAGCCTGGATGGAGAGACTGGGTCTAGCGGGACTATTTTAGAATAGGAGCAACAGAGGAAATGGAATTAAGTGCAGAGGGGAGAATTTTAAGATACATGGGAGAGGTAAGAATCAGGAGAAAACGAAAAAAGAAGAAAGAGGTGGTAGGCTGGACAGTGGAATGGATGCTTTCCCCTGAAAAATGAGGGGTCGTGTTAAGTAAGGCTGGACACAGAAAACATAGAAATAACACACTGTGGTTTCTTCATAAAATGATCCCATTTAGTTTTACAATCAAAAGTCTGCATTTGTTCAGCTTCCCAGATGATGCCAAGTTTTCAAAGTCAAAATTGCAAGGAAGTGAAAAAAAGAAAGGGAGGGAGGGAGGAAGGAAGGAGTGAGGGAGGGAGGGAGATAAACTACGTTCTCAGGGAAAAAAAAATTCAAGCAAGTACCAGGCTCCCACTTCCTATATTCAATCTCAACTGTTCTGCCCTTTCCATTTTGAGCAAACAAATCTTAAACCTCGTTTTCTTTATTTCTTAGTCACTCAGGAACAGCCAGGAGGCTTGTCCACATACGCTCCAGTTCCCTGCTCTGAGGAACTACGCCACCAGCCCCACCTCAACAGAAAGTCAACGCAGCACTGAAGCCTTTCCTTTTCTTCCTCCTGTGAACATGGCAGTGCCCTCTGGAGGCATAAATGTTCACTTTTATGGGATCTGAGAGTCGAAGGTATGCTCACAATGTATATCGACTATATTAAACGGACAGAAACAGGAATATCATAAAAAGCTACCTCAGGATTTAAGAAGGGCCCTGCCCTCTATGCTCTCCACTCTGTGGCCGATGCGGTGCAGCTCCCAGGACCCAGTTCGTGCTGAGTGAGTGCTTGTGGACGAATGCTGGAGGTAATAAGATCCAAATAACATTACTTACTAATCACTTTGGCATATGTTGTAATCCAAACTCATCAAGTTTCTAAAAATGAAAATATTCTCCAGTGCTTTTTCCTGGAAAAGTTTTGCCCCTTCCTCTCTATCTTTAAATCTCTCTGCACAACTGAAATACAATACGCTTAATCCACTGAAATGTTTAGGGGACAGCTATCGCCAGCAACACTCTTTCACTTTCCTTCCTTTATATCCTTCTGAATCCCATCTTTTTAAAAAATAAACATTGCCTGATAATACAGAACTTGGTTTTTTTTTTTTTTTTTTTGGCCACACCTGTGGCATCTGGAAGTGTCTCAGCCAAGGATCGAATCTGAGCCTCAGGTGCAACTTACACCACATCTGTGGCAATGCTGGGTCTTTATCCTGCTGTGCTGGGCTGGGGATTGAACCTGTACCGGCACAGAGACAATGCCAGATCCTTAACCCACTGCACCACAGTGGGGACTCCCTCAGATCTGCTTTTCATGGGACCATAACAACTGTATCGTACAGCAAAAAAAGGAAAACATATAATAATGAAAGAGGATACATTTTTTGAGAAATTTGTCTTTCAGAGAAAAGAAAAATGGACCAATATGAAAGAACAGACTCTGTTCCCCACCTGCTTCTAGACTGTGAGTTCCAGCCCCTCTTGATATTCTACTAGCACCTCAAAAACACCTGCTCAGCCCACACTGGGATTTCTCCCATCAGACCAGCTTCTCCCAGGTCCCCTGTCTGAAGACACCACCACCACAACCTAATTGTTGCAGCCTTCTGGACACCCCGGTTGACATGCTTCACCCTCATAGGTAACCAGCCAGTCACATGTCCTTTTATCTCTAGAATCTTAGTATCTCCCATCAATCCATCAACATCTCTCCTCCCCCTGGCCACTTTCTCAGCCCTGGAAACTGTTCTCACCCCAGGACAATTACTTGCAAAAATCATGTGACTAGTCTCTCACCATCCAGTCTTGCCAGTCTCCAATGCACTCTCCACACAGCCACAGAAGTGAAACCTCTACCACGCAGGCCTGAGCAGGTGAAAGGAAGATGAAGTCCACGGTGCCCTGTCAGACACAGAAAACGCCCTTTATAGCCAGGCCCTGCTTACTCTCACCTCCTTCCCATCTCCACACACACCTCTCCTGTTTCTCTCAAACTCCTCACTGATTCCCAAATGCACCAGGCTTTCCCTTGTCTGTCCTTTGTGTCTCCTTCCTTCAGGGCTCAACCCCAAAGCCCCTCTCCTCCAGGAAGCCTTCCTTGACTTTGCCCTTCCTCTTTCAGGCTTGCGTGGGGGCTCTGCCCTTGTGTTCCCACAGCACCTGGCCTGTCCCTCACCATGCTGTGCTGAAATGGTCTGTAGCCACGGTAGACACGGAGCTCCAAGCTCCACAAGAGCAAACACTGCCTGCTGTCCACCATTTCACCTCCAGGCC
The DNA here is from genome assembly GCA_004024745.2 of Catagonus wagneri. NCBI lineage: Eukaryota > Metazoa > Chordata > Mammalia > Artiodactyla > Tayassuidae > Catagonus > Catagonus wagneri. Next base: position 3,830,426 of record PVHT020000180.1, read on the forward strand.
TGAGTCCAACGCCCACTTTGCTGAATTCAGGGAACATGTTGTATTCATCTTTGATTCTCTGGATTTGTCACAATGTGAAAACCCATAGAACATTCTATTGGCTAAAATTCAGTTCTGAGATGAACATACCTAAGTTGTTACCGGCACCCATATCAAATGTTTGTATGATGCACACAGATGGCAAAGAGACATTTACTTCTGATATGCATAGAATAAAATATGAAGAATGGGGTTGAGATACAAACATCTGCAGACTGAATTTCCACAACTGGGGACAAGCATCTTCAAGTTGGCAGCATTTGCTTTGGAGTCAAAAGATTCTTATTACCACTTACTAGCAAGTCATTTCATCTTCCTGGAACTCAGTTTCTTCTCATGAAAAACACATCTTCTCCAGCTTCAAAAGGGCTGCAAGTGGAAGCTGCCTGCTATTTTTATGCACTGACTTTGAAAGGTGTTTTGAATAAGAAGGTTCCTGGAAAAAACAAAATTAAATAGTCCGCTAATGTGTCTTGCAACTGACACTTCAGTATATTCATACATCGAGTTTAAAGATGGCACGTAGGTTAAGGTAATTTAGCAATAAGTTGTTCTAAAAACATTTTGTAGAGAAAACATATATAAACAATTATAGACAAAATTATAAAGTGCCTGGTATTTTAAAAGAATATACAGAGAATACAGCAATCACGGCACAGTCAGGAAGTCTAGTGGTAACCAACCTATGATTTGCAGTATTTGTAAAAAAAAATTTTTAACTGTCTAAAATAGCACCATTTTCTTTTTCTTTCCTTATTTTTACACTCCTAGGTAAACGGTATAAAAGAATTCCACAATGCTGGGTCATTTTCTAGACTCAGAACTTTTAAGTCACCCATCTAATGTAGCACTTTCATAAAATACAATTAATTTTGGCCTCCTCATTGGCAATGGCATGCAGCTGAAGACACTGGAATCTATATTATTACATGCAAAATCCTGAGTATCTTAATTTTGATGTCTTTTAGAACCACTTCGATCAAATCTATGATTGATTCAAATTTTAAAAAAACTCTTAATAGTCCCTTAGGTCCGTTCCTTTTTCCAAGTTCCCAAGTTCAAGGGCCTCAGTCATATCAGAGCTTCCTGTTTTAGCTTCCTAAAATTAGATGCACATTTAGAAAAGGCTCTCAGCTCTCCTACTACCTTGAACACTTGAAAAAAATGCACAGAAATACCTGTAATTTCTTAGGGCACCCGAATTAGTTTCTTAATAAAGCCATCAGCATCATATACCATCTTACAAATGTATCCTCTTTATGTAACTTTTATCCATATGCGATCTTGCAGTTTTAATTCTGGAGTGCTTCTAAAAGAACTTCAAGTTCTGTTGTTATTTTAAGCCCAAAATAATAAAAATATTTAAGAGCATTGCAGTCTCATAGATTATGCATTTAAGACACAAGAAAAGCACCAAATATCTTATTCCTTATCAAACATAAAAGGAAGAAAATAATATTTTGTTTTTCACATGCACACACACAGCATGAGCCTCAAAACCAAAAAAATATTTCCGAGCCCTAGGTTTAGAAGGAACAGTATACATTTGCCTTTTCACTCAAATCCCACATATTTATATTCAAATATTACTCTTAAAGAAAGCATGCTACATTTCCTGCAAGTTCCTAAAACACAAGAAACTGTTACATATACTTTGGGGCAGTAACATACTGTTCGGATGCCCTGAGAAATTCTAGCCAGACCTGC
>PVHT020000180.1:3832271-3940476 GCA_004024745.2 Catagonus wagneri
AAGGCTCTTCATTTCTATTAACACATAATCATGTTGGTCTCTGTTTCAGCTTCTTTTTACTTGTCCCCTGTCCCCACCCTCTAATCTAAGAGTCACACGAACCAAGCAGAGATCAGGGCCTGTCCTGTCTTTACCATTAGGGTCCCAGTGCCTAGAAGAGTTAAGGAATGCTCCCCTAGCTGTTTCATGATGACTGAGTACTGATATTTAAAGATTTCATAAACCTAAATGTCCAGCACAGATAAATGGATTAAGATGTGGAACATACATACGATGGAATGCTACTCAGCCATAAAAATGAACAGAATGCTGCTATTTGCAGCAACAGGGATGCAACTAAAGATTCTCATACTAGGTGAAGTAAGTCAGAAAGAGAAAGAAAAATACCATATGATAGCACTCACTTGAAATCTAAAATTTGGCACAAATGAACCTGTCTACAAAACAGAAACATAGTCACAGACATCAAGAACAGACTTGTGGTTGCCAAGGGGGAGAGGGAGGGAGTGGGACGGACTGGGAATGTGGGGTTAGTAGATGCAAACTATCACATTTAGAATAGATACACAATAAGGTTCTACTGTACAGCACAGGGAACTATATCCAATCTCTTAGGATTGAACATGATAGAAAATAATATTAAGGAAAAAAAATATATATGTATGAATGTCACTATGCTGTATAGAAAAATCGGCACACTGTAAATCAAATATATTCTAATTAAAAAAGGAAAAACTAGATTCCATGTGTTCACATTACCCTTTGTCATTTTTAAGGGCAGGATGATTTTATTTTCTTATGTCATTTATATCACTGTGCTCATGACCACTATGAGCCAAAGATTAAACTATATTTAGAAGCACTGCAAGATTGGGGTCCCTAGAGCCTCACTCAAAAAAGTTAAAGATGTATAATAATAACTTTTGTTAGAAGGATTAGTGTAACCAGCTAATGACATCCAATGCTTCTAAAGGAGAAATGGAGCTACATTTTCAGTGAAAATTCTAAAATCAATATAAATGGTGGAAAATCAGAATCAAAATTATCCTGGCAAATTCTCTCAGCGGGTCTCTCCCAAAGGATAGCACACCTAGTTCTGTACATGCTTCACTACGTCTCAGTAAGTATTACAGTGTAATTTCCACCAGGATCAGGAACAGAGCTATTTCTTCCATTTAGCATCATGTAAAGTAGTTGCATTTAGGGGCCATGTACTAGGAAGAGATACTTTTGGTTTTTTATTTCCTTCATTTTCTTGTTAAGTGCATATACTTGATTTAGATGAACCTTAAATGCATCACTGCTGAACACAAATCATAAGGATAGTGAATTAATTCCACAAATAAAAACCATAGGCAACATGGTAGTAACAAAAGCTAGCCTATGAATTGAGAAATTATGACAACATATCCTTGAATGTCAAATCTCTATTAGCACTTGGAAAATTCCCCCAAGTAACCTCTCAGCTTTGTAGCATCTTTTCTATAGTGTACATATACCTTTATTCTTTACAAAGAAATTGTTTACCAAAAAAAATTATTTTTTCCTCAAAAGTATTTCTCTAAAAATAAGAACAAAATCTTGGTCATGGAAAAATGTTTTTCGATAACTAGCTACAAGTCCTTTAAGATAGTCTGTATGTTTTGAAATAATAAGCAAATCCAGTTAAAGCAAAAAATACCACAAAAAATGTAGATGTCCTCTTTGTCTCCCCTTCCATACACACAAAATAAACTCTAGTCTTAAAAAGAAATACTCTATGTAATTATCATATGACCCACAATCGTACTCCTGGGCATTTATCCCAGGAAAATGAAAACTTATGTTCACACAAAAATCTGTACATGAATGTTTATAGCAGTTTTATTTGTAATAGTGAAAAACCAGAAACAACCCTGAAGTCCCAACTGATGAATGGTTAAACAACTGTGGACAACCATATCATGGAATACTACCCAACCATAAAAAGAACAGACCATTGATATATGCAAGTTGAATCCCCAGAAAACTGCGCTGAGTGAGAAAAGCCAATCCTAAAAGGTTACATACCATGTGATTCCATTTATATCACATTCTTGAAAAGAAAAAATTACAGAAATGGAGACAGCCTCGTGGTTGCTAAGGTTAAGGAAGGGGAGCAGGAGAGAAGCAAATAGGGATATAAAAGGGCGGTATGAGGAATCCCTGGGGTGATGGAATGCTCTGTGTCTCAGCTTTAGTGATGTCAACATCCAGGATGTGACACTGTACTGTATATTGTACCACTGCGGAAAACGCTAAAGGGTACAAAAGGACCTCTCCGTTATTTAGTACAACTGCATATGAAATCTAGAGTTATCTCAAAATATAAAGTTTAATTAAAAAGAAAAAAGAAACACACTAGCCTAGTAAATTTACTTTGCCATATGGAGACCTAAGCTTAAGAATTTATCACAGCACTTCCTTTGTAAAAACTATAGAAAGGGATGGAGTACAAACTGGGTCATTTGCCAAATGGCCATTCACAGTACTTTCTTCGAGTGTCACAGGCATTGGTGAATGTCCCCAGTTCCCTCACTAAGAGCCACCTTGGTCAGACACACCCCTTGACAATGTTCACACCACAGAAGCTGGAGGCCTGCCTGCCACAGAGGGACCCTTCCCTTCTCCCACAGAGGTCACAACAAGGCATTTCCCGATGGCAAGGCAGGCCGTCATTATTCAGTCTGCCCGAATGAGAGAACTCTGTGGAAGAATGGACATCAGCCTTCTTTACATAACCAAATGTTCAAACACATAACAAGTGCTCTGCCGGTTAAGAGGATTTTGTTCTTGTATCTGAGTTGAGCTAATAGATTTTTCGAGGAGAAAATGTTCTATTCCAGAGGGACTAGTATAGAGAATTAAAACACATATATGGATACTTTTCAAGTCTTTTTACACTCATAAATACCACAAAGTCACATTCAAAAGTGATTTTAATCCTATTCTAATGATAGCAGAGTGCTATGATGGAGAAAGGATTTTTTTTTTGAACCCTTTTTGACAATTATAAACATTCATTCAATCCAATAGGGTCATTTTAGAAAAAAAAAGCCCAACATATAAAATTGGTTTTATTTTTTCTAATCTTTGATTAGAAGTGTTTGGCAATACGCTACAATGCTAAGCAATTCAAGTAAAATTGGTGATCAGGAAGAGCATAACCTTCTTCTGCATGACAACTATGGGTTTTAATTGGAAAAATACTGTAATCTATAAATAAGAACATCCAAAACATATTTAAACTATTCGAGCACTTCATTTTCCCACGTCCTTTGCATCTAGATTGAACAGACCCCAGGAAATTCCAAAGATCGATAGCTGAAGCTAAAGGGAAAAAAAAAAATCCATTTAGTTGTCTTGATCATTGTCACCATCAATCTCTAATATCTTCTTATACTTCACCGACCTCACTTAACTTTGCCCTGCTGTTATGCTTGGGAGAAGACAAATCACTAATCAATTATGTACACTAATTAAAAATGCTACCTTTAGGAGGGATTCTGATACCTTAGTAATGGGGGTATGATAATTGCCTCTAACTGCTTCTTTTTAAACATTTTCGATAACACATTAGCCAGGATGCACTGAACAGTTGCAAGCACGTAATGCTACAGTCTACAGAAACTATCAAACTGCTCCCCCACCAAAGTGGCAGTACAATTCTGCAACTGGTTGAGGTCACATGGAAAATAGAATTATATGCTAATTTGTTCCTATATTAAGTTATCATAGAAGGTCAGAACAAACACAGTAAAATGAATTCTGGGGGAAAAAAATTTCCTAAGTAGATTGGTATGTACCGTATCAAAGTAAACTGTTTATCTTCATAGATACAAATACAAGAAAGATTTTTTAAATGGGGGCATTTTCTACTTTTCAAAAAAATAAATGTTTTAACCAACCCCAGGCAATGACCTGCATGATTTAAGAACACTTTATCTAAATAGTTTTCCCCTAAAGGAGAACAAGGGCAGAATATGTTTTTTTTGCGAGAGGAGAAAAGAAATGGAAAAGGGCAGAGCATCCAAAAGAGAGTAATTTCCCCAGAAAAGGCCTTTACTTTATTTATGTATTTGTTAAATTTAATTCACATAAAAAGTTCTGCACATATACCATAAAATGGACAGACAGGTTTAATCTAAATGATGGGGTCAAGTGGTGCTTACCAATCACATTTAGTATTTTACTCCAAAATAAAGTAAACAACAATACGGATGTTTTCCTTAGCACAGATTGGTCTGAAGAAAATATACTCTATTTTAAAAAACTATTGAGTTAAAAAAATCTCTATTCATTTTCTTCTAGAAGGCCTATATAGATAGGCCTTATCCATAAGTCCTAAAGATACAATATTAACTTAGAAAACTATAAATAAATTAATAGCTGAAGACTTTGGGCTACCAGTTTCATATATGGTGATGGTACAGGCTTCATATTTCTGTTTTCAAAGGTCCTTTACAGAAAAAGGGAAAGAATCTGGGGGCGGGTGGAGAACTAAAATCTTACAGCATTTGAAACCAAGGGACCAGTATTTTATAAAGCATCCAGCTTACTGCAGTACACATCTAAGACGAGTAACAGAGATCATCTGTATCATACCCTCAGGCAAATTCCTAAGGAAAAAAATAAAATGATAATTTTTTTGTTCTAGAGTCTGTCTTATTTTCCACTAAAAGATACGTGTTTATTTTTCATTTTATTGCAACTTTTCTGATGCAATGTTACAAAAGAACAAGCGCTCGCTCAGAGCCATCTGAATTTTCTTTAAGTCATAACTCATTTTGAATTTCTACAGGGATTTTATCCATGACTTCCAATAAAATTTGATTACTGTTAGTTATCATAAAATATGTTCGGTTCCCATGGAATATCAGTTAGACAACTTCAAATACTTACTTTTCTACTATATATTCCTGGCATTGTTTACCCTATTTTCTCCTGACCAAGGCAGATATGGAAGTACTTATTCAGGCATAAGATCTTCAGCCTCCTTAATGGACTATAAAACAAAGCTATATACTGCTACACTACCATTCTTACTTGAAGGACCTTAGGTATTGGGATCTTAATCCATTAAAAAGTTCAGAATTACATTTAAAGGGGGGGGCGTCTGACAAGAATGAAAACATGCACTGATGCCTAAAATATCAAGACAAGTAAATTAATCTTCATTCCCACTGAGAGCAATCTGATGTCCTGGGATTGGGAATTATTCCACCATAAAATACGGCACATTAAATACTACAATAGACCCATTCGAAATGTCTTAAGGTAATTATTATGTCATCTACCAGTAATTGTATATAGACTCACATTTTAATATTCACTACCAGAGATTCTAATGTGAAACGTGCTGAAAGTGTCAAGATATTCAGTTGGTTAAAGATAAGAGCAAGCAAATCGGTAGCTATTCGAAGACCAAAAGTAGGACACCAAATAAGATTTCAAAAAGAATCAATAAAAGCAAGGGCAAAATATTTGGATCCTGGTTATCACAAGCAATACTATCATTCCCAATGGTTTGCATATAAAACTCCTTATCTCCACTAGCTAGTTGAAAAGAATGAAAAGCTTCTTACAACCAGCTAAAAAGAAAGTCTTTACCATGCTCCTTGAAAAAGCTCATTTTCACATTACTCAGGCTTCATTATGCTAAATCAATATTCGTTTAGTCACTGGGGTTATTGACATATTTTAAAATAAAAGTATACCCTTCAGCTACTGCACTCATTACAGGTAATTTGTCTTGTCAGAGAGCAGGGAATATTATCCTAGTCTTTCAGGGGCTGACAGCCCATGGAAATACCTCCCCATGGTTACAACTGTAAATAATTTTAAGGTAAAATATTGAAAAATCAATGACTGTTTCCTGCAATCTGTCACAAACAAATCAATCATCATCTGCACTGCCAGAGAGTATGATTTGAAGGAGATGGGAGCAGATGTAATTCTTGGCTGGAATCTCTCATTTCAGAATCACTTCACATAATGGTGTCATCATTTAAACACTTAACAGTCAGTGCAACTGCCACTGTAACATCTAGTTGGACAAAACCACAAGGAGGAGGAGGAGAAAATGCCATCACTATTATGTTAACAAATATTTAATTTAAATGCTTGCTGCATTAGTAAATTTCACATGAAAACAGTTTTACCTGCCCCCTTTCACAGTATTAAATTAAGCAAGGCTGCTTTTCTGTGCACTAGTGCTTAATAAATTAGCCCATGACTCAAAAGTTTACTCTCTAAAGCATGTATTCCTTTTATTTTAAAAGTCCCTTACAGAGAACAAAATTTGGAAGTAATAAATAAAACATTTAGATTGTAGAATATCCATGATTCTATCTATATAACAAAAACAAAAAACCATGTCAGAGACATCAAGATTATAATCTTAAAGCAGATTTAAAGGTCTCAATTGCCCAGATATGAAATTTTGTATTTTCCTTCTACTAATAAATATTACATTTCAAGTTCATAATACTGTAGCACATTTGAGAATGACCAGCGAGACCTAGTCAATTCAAAAATACTCTTGCATTCCACATACCAGCTATACCACAGACTGATATTTTAAAAGCTGCAGTAACTACCCAAGTATATGAAGTGTAAAAGTTGGTCAAGGTCATAATATTGAATTGTTCTGCAAAGGTAAACTGCTTTCCTAGCAATCATTTTGATACCATCATGGTTTTTTCTAGGCTTCATGTTAATGGCTCCTTTGCTGCTTCCAATCTCTACCTAGGCACGAATAAAATAATCTGAGATTGGTGTATTTCCTCTTCCTGTTGTAGTAACCAAAAACATCATTTGATTTAAAGATTAAAGAATCTTTTTCCTGAAGGATTTTGTTTTTAAATGTATATACTTGCTCTTTAATGGAAGAAAATGATTTTAGCCACCACAGTTGCTTAACAATTTCCTAATTATATAATTAGACACCATGAAGCCTTTTATTATTCCATCAGTATCCCTCCATAGATATAGTTCACAGAGCAGATATTTCTAATGACTAGGAAAGTGTATCATTTTTCTTAAAAAAGGAAAAAGAATAGATATCAATACCATTATACAATTTAAGCCTGTATAAACATTTTTAGACTTTTTTTATAAAAGGGTTTGACTCTCTTTTTCATTTAGCTTGCATAATCCATGTGGAAACATGGCATGAAAAGATAGAAGTTTCTCATACTGATAAAAATTTTGCATTTAAAATTTTTGTTCTTCAAGAACCTTAGAGTCATTCTTTAACACTAACGATAGGTTTCTGAAAATGAAAAAGGCACGCGGGGGCAATGATCAAAGATCTCATCTAGAATAAAACAGAGCCCTCCATTCCATGTGAATCCCTGCAACAGCTGCAGAGAAAGCAGCAAGCCAACCTAGTGAGAGGAAAGGGAAAATATTACCCAGAGCCTAGGATTACACAAAAAATGGAAAGGGACCTAGAGCTGACAACTAAGGAAGGAACCCATGTGTGTGGAAGCTCCTGGCCTCCAGGGCGCTAGAGCAGCCCAGGCTGGGTCCCGCCAGCTGTTTGGCAGAGCCCTGGAACCAGTTGTCAACCAGCAAGACTCCCTCTCAGAACTGGGTGGTGACTGGCAGTCAACCGCCCTGCAGAGAGCGTGTTCCCCGAGAGGGCAACAAAGCCTGGGAGGGAAATGAGGACAGCTAAGCAATATGTGCAGTGCGTGCACATCAGCCACAAACTAAAATGACATCTACTAGAGCGGGGTAGGCCACCATCGCAGATCTAATTCTCAGAAAGAAGCTATTTTAAGGGTGCTGAGTATGCCTAGCTGAGATTTCTCAGCTCTCCCAACACAGCCCATAACCCCAGGAGAAGCAGCTCAAAAACTCAGCATGGGAAAATCAGATCGTTTCCATACCTCAAATTTAGAGAAACTGCCGTCTACTAGATACAGTTCTTATAATGTAATAAAGGTACAGGATTACAGAGGAAAGTATCTTTTTAAAAGAGATAATATTACCTCCCTATCTTCAGAATCTCCTCCTTCCAATAGCCAGTACAGTAGCTCCATTATGAACTGTAGACTCTAAAAGAGAAAAGCAGCAATAGTTAGCTTCATCTTTCCTACAACCACTTCCTTCCCTCATTGAATTACAATTTAATTACCAATACTTCAATTGATTTTATTCCTGAATGATATATTTCTCGAAAAGCATACACCAGCCATTTCCACTAGAGAACATTTAGTATAACCTCTCAATTAATCAACCATAACCTATTACTGTTGAAAGGACATGTTTTCTTCATATTTTCAAGAGTGGGGAAACTCCCCCCCTCCACCGACCTACTTTATATAAAAGGATATTAGTTTTAAAACATTAGAATACCATTAATATATAAGAAATAAATATGAACCTTAGTAATAAATTTTGGCTGATAACAGATATAAAACTCAACCAATGAGCATATATGTTTAGATTTCTCCTATCGTAATCCTTAGGAGGGAAAAAAATCTAATCCTCCTATCTTTTAAATTCAATAGCTTTACATGTGGTTAAAAAATAAAAACAAAAACTACACTTAAAAACAAAGAGGAATCAGATTGCTTAACATTTTCTTTATATTTTATCTATGTTTTCTAAGTCGCTATAACACTTCAGCTTTTGGTTATACATAAAACCCCACAAGGCCCAGTCAGTGATAGGGGAACACAAGTACGTTACTTAAAAACAATGATAAACTACTTCCTACAATGTTAAAAAAAAATCACCTTAACACCTTTGAAAGTATTCCCAGAGAAACATTTATGCTCCTGCAGGCTGTATCAGAGTTGCTTTCTGTGGAAACAGCTTTTTTTACTCGGTCATCCAACCATCTTTTTGACTTAAGAAAATATTCTCTGTCACTAAATACAGTAGGTGGTGTTGCCACCAGGCAACACAAATATTCTGCACAACATTTTTTTCTCATAGTTTTTCTTATCTTCTTGTATTCAACATCCCCTGTTTTGATGAGAAGGGACAAGTTTTGTGCACGCCTGTATATCCTTTGTCATTAAAAGAGTTTAGTACCCATGACTAGACCCACTAAAATTATTCTTAAAAGAACTGGGTAATGAAAATAATCAAAAACTATAATTTGGCATTATTCATAGCAAATTATAGTATTATTACAACTATAATTTGGAATCATTCTTTAAAGGAAACATTATTTAAACATTTCCTTTAAAGAATGATTCTATTTCTATAACATATCATAACCACAGTCTTGATTTTTATGAAAAGCACGGAGTTCACAAATTTCACTACCCAATGATATCATTAAAAAATAAATTATTCAAGTGTATTTCCATGAATCAAAAATGTTCCTACTTAAACCTATGTTTAACACATTGGTAAAACTTTAATAATAAAAGGCCACAAGTGACGTTCTCTACATTCTGTACTTCGACTGTTCCTATTACCGATATAAACACGATGCTCCTTTGGGTTTACTCCACACACAAGCACAACTGTGCAGACACTCACTTCCAGAGGTGCCTGGGGATGGGCAAGGGCAAATTTCGGTCAACATCTGAAGGTACCCCGTAGCTGAGAACTGAACTTGGCTGAAAACATCCAAAGGCATTACGGAAGATTCACACTTACAAACTGCGCAGAAAAATGGAAATGATTCTGTTTAAGGAAAAACAGAAGACAGGTTAAATACTTTGGGGATATTAGATATGAACAGCTAATGTAATCTTCTCTAAGGTATCACTCTATATTACCACAAATAAACAAGCGAAGGCTGTATCAAGGTGGGAACATCATTAGCGTGAGAAAGGGCTAGAAAAATGGATTACGTAAATGACAACTGCAGGAGAAAATTACATTCTCTTCTCTTGAACAAATGTTAAGTGCATCCCTGCTAATACAGATTTAAACTTAAACTATATTAGAATATACTGGTTTTCAATTTTGAAGCATCTAAGTTAATTTGCCAACCTAAATCGTTGCTTATGTATACTTTAGCTATAAAAATACTGCAGAAATAAGTCATGAGTATCACAATCCAGAGCAGTGCTGGGAAAGCAAATCAGAGTCATTACCAAACCAGAAAAAAAAAATTCCAAGATTTTACATCTTCTTAGAGTTGTATCTGCTGCCAGTCTATTAAATATTCTCTAAGGAACAGCTAACAATTATATCCAAAAGATGATAAAACTACAGGAACCAACACAGGCAAGACACTGAAGGGAACTATACAAAGATATTGAGGTATTACTCCCCAAAACAGTCTGTGTTGTCTCAGAGTTAAAACACTATTCCAAAACGTGATGCTGTTTTCATTATCTATTTTAAAGAACGTGTTTAATTCACTCAGGATTACATGATTTCATTTACTCGCATGTTATCAACTGAAGAACACTGAAATTTTCCCTGAGATTTCTGTACTGTAAAAATGTAGTAATAACTACCTGGTGTTATTTATTAAAACAGATGCTAGACCATTAGTTCATATTTCTACTTCATTTCTTTTACCATAGCATACCAAATTTGAAAATAACACACAGATAACAGCACTGGGATGCTGATCTTCCGCTGCCAGAAAAAAAATTCCTGCCGGGGGAGCTGGGGCATAAGTGGTGCAATTATGGCAAAATTAATGCTCTTGTTTTAGTTTCAGCAAACAAATCTAAATAAGTCATTCTTTGATTTGAGTTTACTGTGTAATGCTAGCCAGCTAATTATCTTCAGAGTCAGAATGAGCTGTGAGTCTACACCTGGACTCTCGGATCACACGCCTATGGCCTCCTCCACTTTTATTTCCTTTTTCTACAGTGAATTTTAATATTAAACACTCGCACATCCTACATATACACTGATGGACAGCCAGCTTCCAGGAAATCATGGGCTACAAAGGGGGGGGGTGTTAATGCAATACTTACGTTGAAGGGTATTAGGTACTGGGTAAGCCAAGGGGTAATATAATCAACAGCATCCATCCTGCTATTGTTTTGGCATTCAGAGATTTGAAGTAAAGGACAGTAATATTACCTTAGTGGTCACCTAGGTTATAATTCAGATCCTTAAACTAATGAGTCTAAATGCATAATCCTCACTTGCTCATCAATTCAAATTTACCAAACCATATTTTAGAAGAAATAAAACAGTTTTCTTCTATAACTGAAAACAAAAACAAGCCATTCCATAAACAATGTAGCTAAGTAATTGTTGGTAAGAAAAAAGAAATGGTTTTAGATCATAAAAGCATTCTAGGAGACTTTTCAAAAAAATGAAGGGACGCAAATTCCTTAAATATTTATCTTTTTGTTATATTCCTGTTTCTGTACATTAAAACTTACCTTCCTCTCCAAAATTTTTTTCCTGAACACTAAAACATCTGCTTCATAATATACTGCTCTATTTATGTTTTCTTTCTAAATCAGGAACCATTATTCCACCAAGATAGAGCACAAAGAAAGCAGACAAAGGCATTGCCAAAAAGCCACAAGTAGTATTAATATATGCCAGCACACTTAACAGTGAACTATCATTTCTCTTTAAAACTTCTGCTGCCAAAGTGTTCACAAAATCTGGAAGCTCAAAGACAGGTTTCTAGTGCAATTAAATTCTCCAAAAGCAAAACTGTACAAAAATATGCAGCCCTTCTTATGTCACCATTTTATAGACATTTTCTCAGGATCTTAATTAAGATAACGATACACACCTGTGTCAACATTCTCTGGCAAGACAGCCTTATCAATCATAATCCTTTAAGTACACTCCAAAACAGCAAAGCGATATGACAGAAGCAATCTGTTGCCTTTTCTAGCGTCAGTGTTGTGTTTCTCCCACAAGAATGAGATCCTTAAAATACAGCAGATCTACTTTTATGAGTCTTTAAAGTTTTAACTGTAAACAGTTATTACACTAAATAAACAGGGATAACCTCTTTTGCACTTTATTTAAACAATGGCAACTGTACAGCCAGAACTCCAAGAGCAAGCTGGATAGCCACGTCTTAGCAATACAACTGTGGATCTTATTTTAGAGCTTTAAATTTTAAGAGTTATGCATAGCAGGATCCGTGCAGACATGATAAACCAATAAACCCTTGGGAGGTTTTAAAATCTGAATGTTTTCAAGTCTTACGTTAAGTATGATCAGAGCATACCTATCCTGTCCTGAGTGTACGTTAAAATGTTCATAAAGACACAAATGCAACAGTAAGCCAAATAGGAAAAGAGTCTTGGTAACCTGGTACCAGAGGGAGTTTGCTTCCACCTCTGCTTGGGCAGAAAACTTCAATGACGAGAAACCAGCTAAACTACTGCTAAAAGCAAGCAGGCTCCCAAACTGGAAAACTGGTGAATAGGGGGCGGGCGGAATGGGTGGAGGGGGGAGAGGAGGGAACGTATCCTTACTACTGCGAAGACTAAAAGTTAAAACCTCCTGTTTACCAGCAAAAAAGTGCAAGCTTGTACATGAAAACGGAGAAAACCCGCCAGATGCTATCTGAATCCCCTCTGCCTGCTAATGATCAGCTCTTCCCTTTCACATATTAACACGAGTCTATTTCAGACGCCGGGCGGCCGCGGCCATCCGAGCAGCAGAGCCATCAATGTGCAAATAAAGCAGAAAATAGAGACATCCTTAAGAAATGAGTCTTAAATTTGACGTAGAGCGGAGGTGACAACCACAGCAACAGAACCATAAATTCTAAATGCTTCAGTATCTTTCAGGATTCTCTCCAGTCCCTGACACCAAAAAGACAGTAGAAGAAAACCAGGGAATGGGAGGGGGGTTAGTGTAGTTGGGGGGGGGGGTAGCTTAGCGGCCCAGAGTGGCAGGATGATGTAATGAGGTTGTCTGTCTGACAGACTCATATTCTCGGTGGCACAAACCTCCACGGCTCCATTTCAGAAATCAGCAACCCGAAGGAGAGCCTAGAGTGTGAAGCCGCCTCGCGTGGATGGAGGAGGCACGCCCATGCCCGACCGCCCCAGGACATTCACACCAAAAGAAGCCCGCCCAACATTCACGCGGCCCATGCCCACCCGGCGCCTGGCGGCGCGCGGGGCACCGCTGCGTCCATCCGGTTCACGAGGGGAGGCCGACACGGCTCCAGGGGCAGGAAGCCTGGCTGTGACTGGGCGGGTAGGCAGTGGCATTGGGGGACCCGGGGCTCACCTCTCCGCTGCGGCGCGGGTGCGCAGGCCGCGGATGCTTCCTCGTGGCTGGCGCTAGCCCCCGGCTGGCGGCGCGCGCGGGCCGCTAAGAACCGTTAGCGCGAGGGGATGCGGCGGCGGCGGCGGCGGCGGCGGCGGCGGCGGCGGCGGCGGGCGGAGCCGGGGGCGGTGCTGGGGAGCAGAGGGGCCGCAAGAGGCGGGAGAGACGGGAGCAGGGCGGGGACGCTCCCGAACACCCGGCGCAGCACCCGGGAGTAGACCGAGCCTGGGAGAACACTGCCCCTTGGCTGCTTGAGAGGCCGCCAGTGGTCGATTCTGCACAGTCCGGACTCGGCCTCGCTTCAGTCGCGGCCCGCTCTCTGCCACCTCCGCTGGGCTGTGCGGGCCACCGCCGCCGCCGGCTTCCCGTCTCCATGACAATGGGGCGCCGACGCCCCGCCCGGCCCCGCCCCCTCGGCCCAGTGACTCCGAAGGAAACGGGCTCACGTCGCCGAAGGGCGGAGCCAATAGAGGCCAGCGTCCAATTAGCGATGAAGGCAGGGAGGGACGTAGCCGGGAGATTTGAGAGGCTGTGGGAGAACGTCCGCCTGAGGGGCGGAGCCTAGGGGAACTGATCGCGGGGAGGAGCCAATGCGCCTGCGTGAAGTCGAGCCGCTGCGAGTGTGAGTGTGAAGAGTGGGTTTGTGTACCCGGGCTGGAGCTCAGGAAATAAAGTGAATCTATCCTGTCAGAATCATTTCAGAAAACTTTGTGTATAGTCAAACTTATGCTTGCGTGTGACCCCATTCATTATAGAAGGCCACAAAGTCCTTGATCTACTGGGTTTCAGCGGAGTGCACCACTGTGCCAGCCCGGGTGCCGGTTCACCAGCGCCTGTGTCTGTCCCAGAGTTAGAGTGCTTCTGTGGCTTGTGGCGGCGCGGGGCGGAGAAACAGGCAAAGGGTCTGTTTTGTATTCTAAATGTGTGGCTTCGTGGGCAAGGGCTCGGCCTGCGACTCGGTTTTGTGTGTGTGTGTGTGTGTGTGTGTGTGTGTGTGTGTGTTTGCCTTGCCAGCTCCTCCCTGAACAGTGGTTGGTTTGGTTGTTGCTCTAACGAGTGTTAGCAGTGGAGCGTGGGCGGGTGCGAGAGTTCGTGCGAAAGGGAAGGGGTCCCGCACGGTCCACCACCACCACCACCGGCCTGGTGGGGCGAGCAGCGGATAATGCAAAGCCCCAAGAAAGAGGTAGCGAGGCATGGCGGGAGAGGGTGTTGTGGAGTCCGGAGACCTGCTCTGGTGTAGCTGCTTCTCCGCCTGACAGCTCTTGCCCACTACCTCTCTAGAGAGAGGCTACCCTCTCAGTACCGGGTCCCCAGTGTCTCCACCCTCGCCCTTTGACAGGGAATTGGTGGAAGGGAGCCCAGGCTGAAGACGTCCAAGGCCTGTTTCTCGCCCACCTGCTGCTGCTGGTGGAGAGGGACAGTCCACCCTGGACTTCCTGAGCCCTGGACTCTGGCATCCATCCGGCTCACCCAGGGGCCTTAATTACGGATTTTCAGCTCGCTCTCGGGTCCCCTAGCTTGGGGGAAAAGCTAGGGGAGGGTGGGTGGCAATCTGCCTTGGAGCTCAGTCTTCCGGCTAACAAGAAATCCGCTAACTCCGCGATTTACTGTGGCGTAGAGAGAGCAGAGCGTTCGCTGGCGCGCAGTCCGCGGCCTCGTTCCCTTTGTGCTTCGGTACAGCCGGACCCGCCACCAGGGCCTGCCTTGCGTCGGAACCGCCGCTCCACCCCGACTTAGCAGGAGATGAAAGTTGGAAGAGATACGAGCGCCTTGGTTGTGATTGTCATCCTGGGGCCGGCGCTCAAGAGTCTAAGTGAGAGAGAGAGAGAGAGAGGGAAAGACCGTGGAGGGGAGGGAGGGAGGATAAGAGGAGGGGGGAAAAGGAGGGCCGCGGTGGAGAGGCGGGCGCGAGGGAGGGGCGAGGGGAGCGCCAGCGAGCGGGAGAGGGAGCCGGGGAGGAAGAGGGAGAGGGCGAGGCGCGCCTGGCGGCCGGGTTGGCTGCGGCGGCCCAGAGGCTCCTGCCAGTCCTCCCACCGACTACACCCCAGGAAGGAGGAGCTTCAGGCGCGCACAAGGCGTCAGAATCCTCAATTTCCAACTTAGCATCTTGGCAGGACCTTTGCGAAGCCAAAAGCAGAGCCCCCCAGTGCAAAGAGCGAGGGGGAAAAAGAGAAAGCAGCAAGGGAGGGGGGAAACCCTGCTGGGGCAAGCGAGGCGCTCAGAGGAGCGGGTTCGGCAGTCGCAGCCGGAGGCGCGCGGGAAGCCAGCGAGGAGGCGCTGCGGGCCGGAGCCCGGGAGCCGGGGCCCGAGGAGCGGCGGCCCGGCGCAGCCGGAGACCAGGTGCCCGCCCGCTCGCCCTCGCAGGGCGCCGCCCCGCTCTTTGGCGGCCGCGGCGCGGAGCGCCCCATGCCCGTGTGTGGCCATGTCCTATCCGCAGGGCTACTTGTACCAGCCGTCCGCCTCGCTGGCGCTCTACTCGTGCCCGGCGTACAGTACCAGCGTCATCTCGGGGCCCCGCACGGATGAGCTCGGCCGCTCGTCGTCGGGCTCCGCGTTCTCGCCCTACGCCGGCTCCACCGCCTTCACGGCGCCCTCGCCGGGCTACAACTCGCACCTCCAGTACGGCGCCGACCCCGCAGCGGCCGCCGCCGCCGCCTTCTCTTCGTACGTGGTGAGTAAGCAGGAGCTGGGGCGGGCGAGGGCAGCTGGGGCCGCGCGGGGCGGGCGGGGGCTTCGGGGACACTGGTCTCGGCTCTGCTGCGGACCGCCCCGCCAAGCCTCGCGGCCCCTGCAAACTTGGGCGATTGTCTCGCTCGGCTTCGCGCCGGCCTCGCTCAGGAGTTGTTCGGAGAGGAGAGCCGCATCTTGCTGGGATCGCTGAGTTGGCGGAAAGGGTTTTTAGGGGAGAGGTCGCTGCAGTTAAAGAGCTGCATTTGATTCAAACGCGAGCTCCAGGCCGCCCTGCACACTTTATTTCATTTTTTTTTTTTTTTTTTTTTAGTTTTGCCATTTGGGGAAAGTAGTTCAAAAGAAGTAGACCCGAAATCTGAACAGAAGCGTGCTAAGTCTGTGTAAATGTGTTTGGCCTCGCCTTTAATTAGTACTCCAAAATGTTGCAAATCCGTAATCCTATCTTCGCAATCCGATTTGGAGGTATTAAATTTCTGAAAAGTCGGCCGAGCTGCGGTGCATCCGGGATTTTTTCGGCCGGGTGCACTTTCTGGAAAAGCGCCGCGCCTTCGGTTTGGGGTAACAGTTTTGGAGCGGCGGGAGTGCCGGGTCAAGGCATAGCTTTTCGTTTGCCTTTCTCTTCAAGGGAGAAAAAATTCCTTGACTTCCTTTGCTCACCCTTCTGCTCCTAACGCGCAGCCACTTGGGCGCCGAGCGCAGGGTCGCCGCCGCTGCTCAGGCCTCTCCCTGGTTGGAGGGCCTGGCCGCGGTGGCCGGATCTGCGCACGGGGGGCGCACTCGGGAGCCGACGTACTCAGGCAGACGGGGGCCTACCAGGTGCCCCCGAGGCCAGGGCAGCTCCAAGCCCCCCAAAGGACTGGCCTCAGGAGTTGGCGTCCCTTCTTCCTTCTGAGGAGGAGGAGGCGTTCCCCCCAGGGTCTGAGCCCTCCAGCCCTACCCCAGGGGAAGCCAGAGTGCGGGCCTCGAAGCCCAAAAACCCCTGGGCGCAGTGAAAATGCGGCTGATCGCCCAGGTGGCACTGAGGACCATGGCCCACTCTCACTTTCTCTCTGCCCGTTCCGGCAGGGCTCTCCCTACGACCACACACCGGGCATGGCAGGCTCCTTGGGGTACCACCCGTACGCGGCGCCCCTGGGCTCGTACCCTTACGGGGACCCCGCGTACCGGAAGAACGCCACCCGAGACGCCACCGCTACGCTCAAGGCCTGGCTGAACGAGCACCGCAAGAACCCCTACCCCACCAAGGGCGAGAAGATCATGCTGGCCATCATCACCAAGATGACCCTCACCCAGGTGTCCACCTGGTTCGCCAACGCGCGCCGGCGGCTCAAGAAGGAGAACAAGATGACGTGGACGCCGCGGAACCGCAGCGAGGACGAGGAGGAAGAGGAGAACATTGATCTGGAGAAGAACGACGAGGATGAGCCCCAGAAGCCCGAGGACAAGGGTGACCCCGAGGGCCCCGAAGCAGGTTGGTGGACGCGGGAAAGGGTGCATTGAGCGGCAGTAAGAGGCAAAGGGGGGGGGGTGCTGGAGAGAGGTTCACAGGGCCCGGAGGTTGGGAGCAGGGGTCTTTGCCTTTGCGGTCGGGGACCTGGGCCCCGCTGCGCGGCCTCGGCGCCTCTCACCGCCTGGGTTTCCCCCCTCAGGAGGAGCAGAGCAGAAAGCGGCTTCGGGCTGCGAACGGCTGCAGGGGCCGCCCACCCCCGCCGGCAAAGAGACCGAGGGCAGCCTCAGCGACTCGGATTTTAAGGAGCCGCCATCCGAGGGTCGCCTGGACCCTCTGCCCGGGCCCCCCCGCACCGGCGGGCCCTCCCCGGCTGGGCCTGCGGCAGCTCGGCTGGCAGAGGACCCGGCCCCTCACTACCCCACCGGCGCGCCGGCTCCCGGCCCACACCCAGCCGCGGGAGAGCTACCCCCCGGTCCCGGAGGGCCCTCGGTCATACACTCGCCGCCGCCGCCGCCGCCGCCGCCGCAGGCGGTGCTCGCCAAGCCCAAACTGTGGTCTCTGGCAGAGATCGCCACATCCTCGGACAAGGTCAAGGACGGGGGCGGCGGGGGTGAGGGCTCCCCATGCCCACCGTGCCCCGGGCCGGTGGCCGGGCAAGCCCTAGGAGGCAGCCGCGCATCGCCGGCTCCCGCGCCATCGCGCTCGCCCTCGGCGCAGTGTCCCTTTCCAGGCGGGACGGTGCTGTCCCGGCCTCTCTACTACACGGCTCCCTTCTATCCCGGCTACACGAACTATGGCTCCTTCGGACACCTTCACGGCCACCCGGGGCCTGGGCCAGGCCCCACAACGGGTCCGGGTTCGCATTTCAATGGATTAAACCAGACCGTGTTGAACCGAGCGGACGCTTTGGCTAAAGACCCGAAAATGTTGCGGAGCCAGTCCCAGCTAGACCTGTGCAAAGACTCTCCCTATGAATTGAAGAAAGGTATGTCCGACATTTAACGCGGGCTGCGTCGGTCCTGGACTTTCCTAATTTATTAAAAAACATGGCCTTGGCAGTTATTTTTCCATCAACATGAGAGAAAAACAAAACTATCCCTCCTACTAAAAAGTTTATAGTTCGTGGAGATGGATGACATAAAAATGTAAACATCTCCACACACACACAAAAATGTCTTAACCAACCGAAAAGAAAAATTTAAAAAAGGATTTGTATTAAATCTTATTCTGTATATTTAATGTAGCATTTTTGTATTTAAATTGATAATTCAATATCTTTGAAGTAAATTATGAAATTAAGACACCTGTACAGGCATTTAATGTTTTTTGTAATATAAATATATACATTTGTGTTTCCCCTAAAACTGTTTCATAGTTTAAAGATACAAGTTTAATTTAATTTTTTACACCTATTGATTTTTCTGGGTATGAGCTAAAGTATTATTACGGAAAGGAAACAGGTTATACTCTTAGATTTAAAAAGTAAAAGAAACTGCAGCCGCCTTTGTAAAATGCAAAATATTTAATTAAAAGAGATTTTAACATAACCAGAGCCACTCATTGCTTTGTAGAAGCCTCAATAAACTGTCCATCGCCCTGGACAAAAGGTGCAAACTGCAACTTTTTTTCGAAGTGGGGAATGAAAGCTTCCACCCAACCTAGTGTGCCAGCGGGAAACCGTAATTAGGCATCGAGCCCCGGGGAACCTGGCCCTGCCGGGAATGCAGATTTGGATCACTGATGCAGGCTGCTGGGGGGGAGATTGGACCCTGGAGGAGGGAGGAGAGAGACCCAAGTGTGTGCCCAGAAGGGAGAAGAGATGGCAAAGCCGGCTAGAGACATGCACCACCCGAGGTCCATCGCTTAACCTAATTACTTCCAATCAGTGTCGTGTTTTATGCAAAGCAATCAGCTGGTGAACTTTGCTAATGAGTTCGATTTTATGCCGGATTTAGCCCTTATTACTATTTCAAAGGTGCTCTAGGCTAATGCGGGCGGGGAGCGTTAGGGGATGCCAAGCAGAAGGCCTTCCCGAGTCACTGTCTTTTTCTACCCCTTCAAAACTGGGCATTGATCTCTTTGCTGGATTTGATTAAATTAGCAAATGTTCCATCCGCGACCGTGCGGGTGGTAGGCGGTGGGGTAGATCCCCGCGCAGCCGCGGGGCTGGGGCCGCGGGACAAGAGAAGGGACGGTTCCCCCCTTTCACAGGTAGGTGTCACACTTGTCCTGAATTACAAGCCTGCACTTTGCAGAGTCGGAGACTGGAGAGAGAGTGGGCGGAAGTGAGCGAGGGAGCGCCACAGGCGCTGGGTGGGAGCGAGAGGAGTCCCAAACCGGCTATCAGAGCCCCCCACCCCACCCCCACGAACCCCTTTCTGGACAAGGTGTCTTCAAAAGTTCGAGGACGTTTGCCTAGATAATGAGGCCATTTTGGACTTGATCAGGCATGTCGTCGCTTTAGCACTTTTCCAATCTCGGATTCAGGAGTCCGAGGAGGAGTTACAAAAGTAGTTTTGAGGTTTTGTTTTCTCCGTTTAACCCCCGCATATTTCACCTCAAAATGAAAAGTTAGGTTGCCTCTCAGTCCCAGATGAGGAAGAGATACCTCTCTGTGCCTGAGGCCCGCCAGCACTGTCGGTGCTGGGGTCTCCATTTTGCGCAGGAGATGTGGCATCGCGGACGTGTGGAATTTCGTGGGAAATTTTCAGTGGTCCGAGGAGGGGAGGGTTTACAGCAAAAACATACCCCGGCGAGGGAAATTAATTTGCTCTATTAAAGCCAAGACTGAGGGCAGAGAGAATGTGTTTGCACATAACACCGGTTTAATTAGGGTAAATCAAAACGCACATATTTGCATTTCTACTCAGGACTACTTTAACCCTGCTTGGTCTTTTAAACACAGCCCCAACTTTCACCGGAGTTTTTACTTTTGCTGCTTTTAAAATTTTAACCTGCAACGGGGCTTCTCTAGCTTATTCGATTTTAAACAAGTTTGAAAGAAACATTGTCCAGATGTTTTTCGCGAACAGCAGTCGACTTAAGAGTTTAAATTAGTGAGAAAATTCACGCAGAGAAAACGGTTTCAAAGCTGGAAGTGTGAATGATTAAATATGCATGAGACGATCGTATTTTATTTTGTCCCTTTAATTATAAATGATTTTTTTTAACAATTGAATTCCAGAGATGACTTACCCTACACCCCCCGCGCCCAATCTCCCCTCCATCCACCCCGCGACAGCCCGGTTCACAATCACCGTTTGCCCCCCTGTTGAATATGCAGCCCCAGGAGTCACCTTCTCCTCTAAAAAAAAGTCAAACCGGGCCAGTGCCCTTCTCTTAAGAGAGAGTTTAAGGACGACATCAGCTCTGCGGGGTTTGGAAGCACTGGTCCTAAACCCTACCCAACGATTTTAAAAAGAAAATTACAGGCCTCCCTGTGTTCCCGGGAATATGCAAATGGCGCGGCTCCGGCCTCCCGGGTTCGGTTGCAAAGACTCAGGGCTGGGAGCCGAATGCCCGCGGGGCTGCCTGGGAATGGGAACGACGCACCAGGGAGCCCGCGGCGTTTCTCCCCAACGAGGGGCTGAGCGAGGCGCCTCCTGGCTGGGCAGCGAAACCACCACAGGCTGCCCCCTGCCCGCCTCCCTCCTGTCCCTGGCCTCTGCAGGATCTAGGGTTTTCTTTGCGTACTCTGTCCTAAATACAAGCCCCAAATTAAGTTTAGGGTTTTCTCCTTTGCAGAGCTGGGTTTCAGTAGCCAGCAATTTTTCTAGTATCTAGAGACTTTAATGTTTGAGGGCGGCCTGCCGTTCAGATCGAGGTACGTGCCTATAGGAAATGTCTCCTGTGTTTAATCCCAGAAGTGGTTCCGTGTCTGTAAGGTCCCAAGTCTCTCCTCGAATCTCCAAGCCTCTGCTTGGCCTCATCTTGGGCCGAGTCCAGGGCAATGCGCCTTGCAAGGGGCGACGGGGGGAAATCTTCTGTCCAGGATTGGGGTTTGTTTGAAGACTTGAACTGGGTCTCGGAAGTTATGCGAGACAGCGCCTAAGACACCTCGGTGCCGGGGCTGCGCGGTCATTCGCCACCTGCGCTTGGCTGCACTCGTTTCAGCCCCTAAATAGAGCCTAGCTGGGCACTTAAGGACTAGGAGTCGCTGAATCCTTTGCGACGGAGACCCACCGAGTAGGGTCCATGCAGTAAGTCCCCCTGAGGCAGCGCCAACCCGGGGGCCGGCTGGGTTTCTTCCCCTATCCCTCTGTGTAGGGCCGAACAAGTTTCTGGATTGGGGTGAAGAGCCAACAACCCAGTCAATCCCCGAGGGCGCATACTTGGGCACTGAGGTGAGGGTGCGGAAGGGGCCCTGTCCCTTCCGGCTCCTCGTATCGGATTGAGGGGCCAGGGCCGAAACAGTTTCTCCCGGGCCTGGGTGGGGGACCTTCATCGAGGCCTCCAGATTTGCGAACCCCTGGGGTCTTTCATTCCCGGAGATGTGCGCAGCTCTTGGAGCCTGGAAGGTTGGGGGTTAGGATGGGGTGGTCGCGTATGCAGTTTCAGAATTGATCGTGCCTCCCAGCCCACCTGTCCCGCATAATAAGCTGCCAGCTCCGGCGGAGGCACAGAATAGCGCGCTGCAAAGCGCCCAAAGTGAAAGGAATGTGATTGCGCTCCCAAGAGGGAGCCGGAGGCGGATGCAGTTTAGGAAGGGCGCCGCCTACTGGTCCCTGGGCGCCACGCGGCTCACTGAGAGGAGGAGTTAGGAGACATCCGACTATGCCCCCAGCCCACAGCCGGTTCTGATCCCCCAGAGGGTCAAACGTAAACTGCTTCGCCACTCCACTCGCTGAGGCCTGGGACCCAGGACCCAGTTAACACTGAGGATTCGGAAAGCAGGGCCTACAGATTCCTGCCATGGCTTGGGCAGAGTGTCGAAAACCAGGCGGCCGGCAAATGAGAAACATGCCGGCGGCTGGAGCAGCCTGCGGGTGGGGGCCGCAGCATGCAGGTGGGGTCCGCAGCCTGCGGGTGGGGGCCGCAACCGTGAGAAGCCCAAGCAGTGTCGACGCTGCCGCTCCGCTTCAGGTGCATGCATTCCGTTTCTGCTGGCCTTTCCTCGCCCGACCTCTGGGCCCCCGCGCGGTTTTAACTTGCGGTTTGCTATGTCCGGGCGGGGCGGGCGGTGGGGGGTCTACCACGCAGCCGCGCCCCCAAAGATCGTTTTGGCTGTGGTTCGTACAATCTTTAGGAAAAGGAAAAACAAAACTACCCTCGAATTCTTCCAGTCCCCCTACCTCTGAAGCACTTTTAATGACGTGGGCGTGCGAAGCGGGAGGTCCTCAGGTGGACGTGCCAGTCCACCCCTCCGAAGTGCTAACGGGTAGTATCAACTGGTCTCCCCCGGTGCAAGGAAGCTGGGGACGGTGGGGGCGCGCCCTTAGCCCGGGTTTTCCTCATTCTTTGCCACCCGACCACCGAATAGGAGGAAAATCGGGCCTGGCCGAGATCTCGCATCCCGCTCTCCCTCCAGTCTGGCCAAAGCTGTGGGACTGTCCCTAGCCCCACCCCGCGGGTCTCCCTTTTGGACCAGGACAGTGCTGGTCTCCTTTTCGTTTTCTCGCTAAATGCGACTTGGGTCCCAGGCTTCAGATGTGGCCCAGGTTGTGGCCTAACACAATCGCTCCGGGGGCCGGCCTGCAGCTTCTGGCTGCACACCCCGAATTGGCCGACCCCTCTGGGCCGTTGGGAAATCTCTGGTCTCCTGTCGGCCGCAGTCCCCAACTCTGGGTCCCCAAGGCCGCCCTCCCGACCGCGCTCGTTTTCCGGCGCCCGGAGGAGCCCGGTGCTCTCAGACGCCACTTTTCCCAGTGAAATCTGCTTTTATTTGCTCCGAGCAAACCTCGGGCTCTCAGCGCTCCCGCCTGATGGATGCAAATGTAAATGTGCACTTATTTAATTGGATCAGGCCCCAAGATAAAAGAGATAAACGGCTCCCCGTTTGCTAACTTATTTTCCGAGGCATGCAGCGCCGCGTGGAGGGGAAGCTAATGCAGCAGGGGCGCGTCGCTGGGCGCTCCAATCTCCGCGGCTGTAGCGCGCGGGTCCGTCGTCTCGGCTTAGGCGGCTCCTCGTCCAAGCTCCTTTGCTTGGGCCCTGCCCGCTGGGTGGGGTCCCCTTAAGACCTTCCGTGCACTGGGACGGGAAAGTGAGAAGGCGCGGCGTCGGCTTAGGGCTTGCAAATACCCAGCCTCTCGCCACCACGTTCTGCGGTTTGTTCCCCTGTCCTTTCTTACTCAGCTCCCCACACTGGAGTCATACTGGCTGGGCCCATTCGATAGAAAATCTTTTCTTGCTGCCGTCCGCAGGCGTCGTCTTTCACCCCAGGTGGGGGTTTCAGAAAGACCAGAGGGCCACGAAAAAGGCCAGGAGCGTCCCCACCCCATCCTAACCCCTGGGTCCCGTGGAGCTGCCCTTTAGACGGAAGGAAACACACGCCCCCCCCCATTCCCCGATGGCCCCCCCGTTCCCGGATGGCCCTCTTTTGGATCCCGAGATTTCTTTCAGGATTGGAATACTCTCCTCCCGTTAATAATGTATGCCCGAAATCACACAACCCTACAATAGTTTCAAGAGGTAGCTGCACCGAACATGAGAAGGAGGAAAGGGCTGCCTGGTTCTCTCCTTTGCTGGGTGGGAGTTCAGAACTTGACCGCCAGTGCTTCCCTCTGCGCCACCCTGGAAAAGTTTGTTCCCCAATTTGGGGCCTCGGTGTTTTTTTTGTTTGTTTTCAGCAAAGTTTCTCTTCTGTTTAGAAGGGTCGTGGAGAAGGTGGGAGTGGGTGAGGGCAAGAGGCAGAAGGAGACAGACTTCAAGGACAGCTGGGGAAAGGGGGCGCCCTAGACTGAAACCTTTGCCAGGTAGCCTGGGGAGGTTAGGCTGGGCAGGGCCGCCTGGCCTCGCCCCATCCCCAACTCGCTGATGGATTGGCTTGTCAGGAGAGCTCTGTGCGCCGGAGCCCATCAGAAAGCACTTACCTCGCTAAACTGAAATTACTGTCTTTTCAGGGGCTAATTTGTGTAACTCCCATGGAGGGGCTTGGAGGGGGTTTGATGAGGCATAAAATGATGATTAATGAATTTATTGGCCGCTGCTCATCAAACAAGGGCTGGAGAGCTGCCGTCCAGCCTGGCGACAGCACTCAACGCAGCTGGGGGGTTCACCTCTGAGGGTTCAGTGCCTGCAAGGTTTTCCCTTTGCACCCAGCCCTGGCCCTGGGTGCTGACTTTAGCAGCTTTCTGCTGACCAGCTTCTGATTTGGGGTGCAGGCTCCATCCCTACCACCAGCACCCCCTGCAGCTCAGGCCTGGGGGGAGGCTTGGTCTCCTGTGGCCAGTGGGCCCAGAGGTGGGACAGTCCCTCTTCAGCATCCTAGAAGCAAGGACGTGAGTGTGGCCAGGGCACCCCAAGCAGTGTAAATATGGAGAGAGATGTAGGCTGTTTTCCTGAGACGTTAGAACTTACTGCTTGGGTTCTTGGGCCTGGGTGGCTCAGTCCAGCCTCTACAACTTACTAAGCTGTGGGCCCTTGGGAAGATCAAATAGCTTCTCCGAACCTCAGTGGCCTCATCTGTACAATGGGCTTGAACCACTTCAGTTTTTGAGGGGTCTAGTCGGTGAGACATAGTCATCCTTAGGGTCATGCTCTCTTAAGACTTGACTTTACTGCAGATGCTGGCCAAGGCCTGGGGGAGGGGGCAAGAGAGGGAGGCTGAGACGTTGGGTTCTGACTAGGGGAGAAAATGCCTCATGTTCTTCAGCACTCTTCCCCTTCCCCACCTTCTCTGTCTGTACATCACTCTCTGGGGCTTGATTGGAGGAGACAGTGGGGAGCCAGGGAAAGCAGCTCTGATTAGAGCTGAGATTTAGGGAACTGACCGGAATCCTCTTTGGGGGCAGAACTGAATTTCAGGTTAATCCACAGGACACTTCAGAGCTCCTCTCATTCATACCTAACCCACCGGTTCTCTGCAGGCTCCTGTCTTTGGAATGTCTCAGTCAAAAACCTGCAACCCATAAACGTATAAATTCAGCCTGGAGTCTTTACCTTGCCTGCCTCAATCTGTCCTGCCCACACTGCCCTGCCCAGATCTCTCAACAATTGGGAGAGCTACCTTTTCCTTCCCAGGACATCTTGCCCTGCTGGGACAAAGCACAGGGAAGCCCTTGGCCTTGATCTCTCCAGTGGAATGCTTGCACTGGCCTCTGTGTTAGTGCAGCTCCACTTACACTGTTCCCTTCCCTCCCTCCAGCATAGGTAACTGAGCATCTCTGTATGCCAGGTGCACGCTCTCTTCTAGGTGCCGATGATGCAGCGATGAACAAAGCCAAATCCCCGCCCTCCTGGAGCTTGCATTTTGGGGGGGTGGTGCAGAAAGGAAACAAATGACTGTGATCATGACTTATCACAAGGTGATGAGGGTGACGAGGTTAGGAAAAAAATTCAGTAGGGTAAGGACATGGAAGGGCGTGTGCTCTTTGAAGGAGGGCAGTCTGGGAAGCGTCCCTTAGGAGATGGCATTTGAGCAGAGACTGGAAGGAAGTCAGGGAAGAGGCCATGCAGATATTCCCTGGGGGAGAGAGTTCTGGGAAGGAGGAAGAGCAAGTGTGGAGATCCTGAGCTGGGAGCAGGTTTGAAAAATTGCAAGAGGATCTTTACGGAACAGGATGAAGCCAAGGCAAAGCAAGGTTCAAGTTATATGGGGCTTTGTAGGTCCTGGTGGGATCTTTGGTTTTACGATGGAGTTGGGGGCGGGGCGGAGGAAGCGAGGGCTTTGAGGGGAGCGACAGGATCTATTATATGTTTCAAAGGCATTCCCCAGCGCTGAGGAGCTGAAACTCTGGGAGAGCAAGAGCAGAGGCAAGGACCAGTTAGGAGGCTGATGGAGAATCTACGGGGAGGTAGCGCTGCCTTGGACCAGTGAGGTAGCCAGAGAGATGGGGAAAATATGTCAGGTCTGGGCTCTGTTTTAAAGGTACGGTCAATAGGCTTTGCTGATGGATGGATGTTGGGTATAAGAGGAGTGGAGTTCTGGATGCTTCTGACAATTGGGGCCTGAAAATCCAGAAGCATGGGGTTGCCATTTGCTGGATTTTTTTTTTTTTCCAGAGAAGCAGAAGTGAGATATTCTTTGACCTGGTCCCCCAAGCTCTTTGGCCCAAAGGAGTTGCTCTCATGGACATTCTGGGCATTCAGTGGCAAAGTATAGAGTGTCCAGGCCAAACCCTGAAGTGAACAGATCCTCCCTCCTGAAACCAGAGACCTCAGAACTCCCTAGCCCCATCTCCCCTTTTATTTCTGTGTCTCTCTCTCTCTTTTTTTGTCTTTTTAAGGCCACATCCGAGGCATATGGAGGTTCCCAGGCTAGGGGTCCAACTGGAGCCCCACATGCCAACCTACACCACAGCCACATCAATGCCAGATCCCAGACGTATCTGTGACCTACACCAGAGCTCACAGCAACGCCGGATCCTTAACCCACTGAGCAAGGCCAGGGACCAAACCAGCGTCCTCGTGGATACTAGTCAGGTTTATTATTGCTGAGCCACAGTGGGAACTCCCCCTTTTTTTCTTTTTTATCAGTGGAGAAACTAAGGTTCAGGAAGTGAAAATGATTTGCCCAAGCTCACACAAGTTCCTAGGCAGAACCGAATCGGAAACCCAGGTCTCCTGACTACCGGGCTGTGTTCTCGCTCTGTCTCGGTCGAGCTCATAGCTCTCAGATATCTGTATTTTAACCGAGAACTCCTGGAAACAAAACGCCTTAACAGAGAGGAATGAATTTATAATGGTGGAATCTCAGACACTGTGACAGGTTGTCAAGGGAGATATTTTTAGGCTGGGCTGGGAAACATCTTAGCTCTCCTCCAACGCTGCTGGAGGACGAGCTGCCTGCTCGGGACTGCGTGTGTGAAGTACAGATGAGGGAAAAGCTAGGAGCGTGTCATGTCTCCCAGACACTCAACGGCTAGGAAGTATGGGGACTGTAGCCCCTGCCAGGGAGTGTTTACTTCCCTAAATAATTGCCATCTGAAAAGATCGGTTCATTTCTCCGGTTGGAAGTGACTGCCTGCCCACAATTATCTCATCTAACGCAAACAAACGTGAATGTTCCTTTGTCCGTCAGTTTACAGAGCAACTCCCACCAAACAGATTTGAGTCGAGGACAGGGACTCGAATCATAGGTCTTGCGTGCGTGGTTTTGAATTTTGCTTTAAATGCCTCAGCTTGACTGCTTTTTTTCTGCAGTCAAGAAGAAAAGGATTGTGTATATGGTCATCAGCTTGGGGATTTTTTTTTTTTTTCTGTAAAACTATCAGCAGCTGAGTCCCCAAGGGTAAGCACAGGCCCTCAGGAATAGCATCTTGACATCTTTCAAGCAGAGTGAGACATCTGTGAGCCCTAGGTTCTAAGTACCCTCACAGTTTTAGAACATCCTAGATACCTTGCCAGCTAACACAGTTTGACATCAGACTTACCACACAGTTGTCATCTCTGAGACTTTTTTTTTAGATCCAAACCACGAGGTTTTTTTGTTGGTTGGCTGGTTTTGTTTGCCCTCTATTTGTATCCACAATCTAAAGCCAAACCCTGCGGTAATAGGGGGCTCTTTTTCTAAATACTCATACGTGCAAAGATGTTCAATGTTAGTTGAAGGCTGATTTTTCCTGGATCCCATAAAGGAGTGAATGAATGGCAACTTGGAGAAAAGGGCTTGTGTGGAAGAAACACCCCCTCTTTGCTCGCATGAAGAATGTGGGAGAAAAATAATTGGCCTGGTTTATGTTGGTTGGTGGAAGATTTTTTTTTTCTCTCCAGATTTTTTTCTTTTCTACTTTCTTGTTTTATTTTTAAGTTTTTTCTTTTAATGTAGTCAAGGCCTGACAGATCCTAGAACATGTCTCAGGACTGTCTGAGAAGGTTCCATAGGATATGAAACTCCAAAGAAAGCCCTTCCCTTGCTCTCACTTCCAGGCCACCCACCCTGCTACCTGAAGTGTTTCTCCAGCCAGAAGGACCGCAGGCAACCCCAACTCAAAATGTCCCAAACTAGGTTTATTCCTAGGTATTTTGTTCTTTTTTTTTAAAACGATTTTTATTTTTTCCTTTATAGCTGATTTACAGTGTTCTGTTAATTTTCTGCTGTACAGCAAGGTGACCCAGTCACACATACCTATATACATACTTTTTCTCACATTACCCTCCATCATTCTCCATCATAAGTGACTAGATATAGATCTGGGTGCTATACAGCAGGAACTCATTGCAGTATTTTTTTTTTTTGCTGCAATGGTCAATGGGATGGTTTCCTTAATTTCCATGTGGAGTATGCCCACACACAATGGAATACTATTCAGCCATAAAAAAGAATGAAATGTTGCCACTGGCAATAACATGGATGGGAACTCTGCTAAGTGAAATAAGTCAGACAAAGGCAAATACTGTACAATACGACTTATACGTAGAATCTAAAAAATACAACAGGAGTTCCTACGGAGGCTTAGTGGGTTAAGAACGCAATATAGTGTCTGTGAGGATTTGGGTTCGATCCCTGGCATCGCTCAGTGGGTTAAGTATCCGGCGATGCCACAAGCTAGGTCTTGGATGTGGCTCAGATCCCACGTTGCTGTGACTGTGGCATAGGCTGGCAGCTGCAGCTCTGATTCAACCCCTAGCCCCGGAACTTCCATAGATGGCAAATGAGCTGTAAAAAGAATAAATAAGAAAATAAAAAACACAACAAAATAGTGAATATAACAAAAAAGGAGCAGACTTACAGATGTAGAGAATAAACTAGTCATTGCCAGTAGTGAAGGGAAAGGGCAAGTTGGGGCAGGGGGTTAGGAGGTACCAACTAATACATATAAGCTAAGCTACAAGGACATACTTTACAATATAGGGAATATAGCCACTATTTTATAATAACTAGAAACGGATAATAAGCTTCAAAAAATTGTGAATCATTATATTATACACCTGTAACCAATATAACATTGTACAACTATAATTAAAAATTTTAAAAATAAATTCAAAATACATAAAGAATAAATTCAGATAAAATGACAGATGAAAAAAAAAAGTTCTAAATTAACCCCACTGCCCCCACCCCCATTCCTAGCCTTCTGCAACCCCAGACTGTCTTCTCTGGCCTTCCTTCAGCCAGTGATTCCGTGGAAGGACTTTAGAAATACGCCAATGGTTCTCTCACATGCATCCATTCCCCAGGTCCCACAGAGCTTTCTGAGGGATCTTGTTCAACCACCTCTCCCCCCATTGCATTAGTCTGAGCCTTGTCATCTGGCCCATGGACCCTCACATTCCCTTCTGAAGGCCCCCCAGCCCCAATCACCTTTGTAGCACCAACGTCAAGTCCAAAGCCTGGAGCATCCCAGTTATTCAATACACATTGATGGAAGTGAAAACAATGAAATAGGTCCTAAGCCAGTGTATTTGGATTTTCCCATATAAATATGAATTTTGAAACAGTCCTGGGGTCCGATAGATGTGAGTTTGAACACTGACTGCCCTCTGTTATCTTAGGTGTATTAGTGAGCCAGATTAGATGACCCAGATATCTGAAACAGAGAGGCCCAGGACCTGTGGGGATTGAGAAGGTGGACTCTGTTGGGTATCGGACTTCTTGGATGCCACTCCCGTCTGTGCCACTTGCCAGCTGTGCAACCCTGGGAGAGTTCCCTAACATCTCTGAAATTCAGCACATCTAGAAAATGGGGATAATAACAGTGCCTACCTCAGAGGGTGAGGATTAAATGAGATAATGGATGCAAAGTCCACCCAGGCACAGAGTGGACCCTTCAGAAATGTGAGCGCTTAGCATTACTGCTCATTAAATACGGTTTCTTATGATAGCAAATGACTTCATCTGACAATTTCTAAAATTGTATAGTGTATTTTCTCTATTTCTTAACTACTTCACATCTTTTTGCTGACGAGCAATGGTTAAGATGTCTAGAGTGAAAAAAAAAACATGTTTTAAGAATCACTCTTTGGAACATTATTTCATTACTTAAACTTTCTGCTGACTCATCTGTCCTTGGTAACTGAGTCTTTCTTTACCAATAACTTTAATTGCATCAATCACTCATTCCAAAAACTGCTGAATAATGAAAACTCCTAGAGGTGACACCGTGGACTTCTATCATACAAGCCAGGGATTTGGGAGGAAGAATAGGTTTTTCTTTCCTTTTCTTTCTTT
Source organism: Catagonus wagneri (assembly GCA_004024745.2). NCBI lineage: Eukaryota > Metazoa > Chordata > Mammalia > Artiodactyla > Tayassuidae > Catagonus > Catagonus wagneri. The sequence goes on from PVHT020000180.1 coordinate 3,862,892, forward strand.
TTATTATGGCAATCAGTACTTTGAATAGGGAAATATATTTAGCTTTCCTGATTTACTCTCTGCCCATCTGTCTCTCTATCAATTTATAATTAGGAATGACAATTCACAGCTTCCTGAATTGAATCGAATGGAATTTGTTTCCTCTTCTGACATTTCTTGGTCATAAGGCCCATGTCTCCACCTCAGTGATAAAACAAATGATGTTTGAGAATTCCAACACTAATTCCTTTACTAAAAGCTGCCAATCAATCACATAGTACAACAGTTCCCATATTGCTAAACATTTCTTTTGTTATCAGTAATAACAGCTACCTGACTGAGTTTTAGTGTGTGCCTGTTATTATACTGAAGGTTTTACGTAAATGATCTCAGCAAAGCCTCATCAAACCTATGGAGTAGGTACTATTTTTATCCTATTTTTTCAGGTAAAGAAATTAAGGCACTGAAAGGTTTACTTGCCTAAGTAAGTGTCAGAGTGAGATATGAACTTGGGAATGTCTGACTCATTTTCTCTGCCTAGATGGAGCCAGGAGGGAGTCGCTGGCTATTCTTGGCTGTTTTAGGCAGCAGTTGTTTTTCTGGCTGTTTGTAGCTCACTACCTGCTCCTGGAGAGTGGCACTCACCTGTGTTCTTTGCAGGGTGAGGAACTGGCTGTGTGAGGACTTGTACCCAAAACTGAGGGAGGTGTTCTTGCTTCAATCAGGTTCCCTTAATACCCTGGCCCAGTCCCAAGTCCTGACAATTTTCCCAAGTCCTGACAAGCACAGGGGATCCAGAGAGTATTATGACTAGGAGTGCAACTTCCTCTGGAGCCAGGCTGCCTGGGTTCCTGCCCTCCACACTCATCTCCCACCTGCACCACCTTAGCCAATGGCACCACCATCCAGAAACCTGGGACTCAGTCTCAACTTTTCTCATCTTCTCCAAATTGTCACCTCCGGTCATGAAATCTAATGGATTCAATGTCCTTTCCTTGAATCTCCACTTCCATCCCACCAGCAGCAGTGTAATCCAGTCCACTGTCTTCTCTCTCCTGCTCAGTGCCTCCTAGCTGTTCCCTGCAGTTGATTTTCCCCACTGAAGATAGACTGCGTATGTGATGACATAATTCCTCTGCCTAATATCTAACGGCTCTCTATTGCCTTCATACAAGGCTTACACTCCTAAGTATGATGTTCCTTTATTTTATTTATTTATTTATTTTTGTCTTTTTGTCATTTTATGGCCGCACCCACGGCATGTGGAGGTTCCCAGGCTAGGGGTCAAATCAGAGCTATGGCTGCCGGCCTACGCCGCAGCCACAGCAACGCAGGATCCGAGCCGCGTCTGTGACCTACACCACAGCTCACGGCAATGCCGGATCATTAACCCACCGAGCAAGGCCAGGGATCGAACCTGCAACCTCATGGTTCCTAGTTGGATTCGTTAACCACTGCACCAGGACGGGAACTCCTAAGTATGATACTCCTTTAAATGTTAGGTTCTGAAACTGTAAAACCATTTCTAGGCACTATATTGTCTCTGAGCCTTTGCACATGCTGTTCCCTCTGCCTGGCATGCCCAGTTCTCACTTCCCCCAACCCTCCGCCTTTCTACCTGGTGAAAGATCTGTGTTTAAAGTTCCCCCCTCCCTCAGTGCTGCGACCCTCTCTGTGCTAAATGTATAAAGTAAGGGACAAGCAAAATTTACTAAATTTTGTGTGACCTGGGCATTTAATTCATCTCTAAGTTTCGATTTTTCCTTCTGTACAATGGGACACAATCATAGTGATAAGAGTCCGTTCCATGAGGACAGTTTGAAAGTCAATGTGTGTTTCACTGTCTCATAGGATTGTTGTGAGGATTAAAGGCGATCATAACAGGCCAGTTTCACAGAGCGGTGGAGGAATAAACAGAGGCACAAGGCCTGGTTCTAGCCTTAAGGAAATGTCAGTGAGATCAGACTCATACCACCATGGCTGACAGCCCCTTCGGAGCCATTTCCTTCCCTGTCTTTTCCTAAAGGAATCCCACCTTTGTGTGCGGTGGCAATGTGCGCAGCCTGAGGTGGGGAACAGTAAATATCCAGCAGGTTGTGATAATTCCATTCCTGTTGCCAGATGCTCACTTTCCCAGCTTCCCTTGCAGCTAGGAGGCGATGTGACCAAATCTGGTCAATGAGACATGAAGAGAAATCTTCTCATCTTTCTGAATCTCAGTCTCTGCTTTTGTAAAATCAGGAGATGAGACCAAACAGCAGTATTTTGCTTAAATCCCATTTTTTTTTAATAAGTGGAGGATTCCCCCTTTTTTAGTTCCAAAGAAATCTTACTAATGCTAACATGTAACAAACAAAGGACAATTGCTCTAAGTGAAAGGGAGATGGGAGGATGCAGGAGTGCACCCCAGTCCTCACAGGCAGCCCTGAAGCACATCTACAAAACAGCACGAGGCAAGCCCCTGGGTTGGAGCAGCTCTCCATCCCGTAGTGGATATGCATTATTTTATTTGTGCATGTTCTGGGACACTTATCCTAGTCCAGGGTTCTGAATTTTCCTGAGGAACCACGTCTCTCCTCCCCTGGGTCTACGTGCTTTTGATGAATTTAATTCAATTTTGATTCTAGGGCTAGACATATGATTTAAGGTGGCCCAACATTCCATTATCCCTGGATTCAGTAGTTGGTTTGGGAATGTGCACGTGACCCAATGTGGTCCAGAGAGATTGAGACCTCAGATTATTATTAAAACGGAGGAGAGGTATGAGTTTTCTTTACCCATGGAACTTGAACCCTGTGACTGTGAAGACCTGGAAGCAAAGGCTACATGGAAGGGAACAAAGCTGAGAAATGGAACGAGACCATATCTTAGAGATTTTGAGTCTTTGGATGAAGCTTTGCCTGAAGACAGGCAGACCTATCACTGGATTTTTACTTTTCGGAATCAGTGAATTTTCTTTTGTTTCAGTAGTTTGAGTTTTACCTTCTACATTGGCAATCCCAGTGGTCCCAGCTAGTACAGATTCTTTCCTGATCTAGAATCTTGGATCCTCTGAGAGGCAGATATGAAGGCTGTTCACACACGTTCCAGTTTTTCTCCTGTGGGAGAATTGTACTCCTCCACTGGTTCTGAGCGAGGCATGGCTCATGCCTTCCTTTGCCAATGAAATGTAAATAGAAGTGATACGTGTCACTTCCGGGTGGGGTCTTTTAAAGTCGTGCATGATTCACCACTCTTTCTCTTTCCTTCCCATAACGATGTTCCAGGTGGTGGAGGCTCTATCAGCCTGGGTCTCAGACTGAGGACAACATGGAGCAGCGATCCCTGCTGACCCTTGATAGATATGCGCTGTTAGCAAGGAATAAACCTTTGTTGTTTTAAGCCACTGAGATTTGGGGTCATTTGTTATAACAGCAGAGCTTATCTCATCCTGAATAATATACTCAGAATTCTCCTCCTCCTCTCCTCTTTTCTCCTCCTTTCCCTCCTCCTCCCATTGCTGTTCTGCTCTGCCCAGCAGTCTTATATGACTCTTAACATCTTCTGTCAACAGACTATTAAAAGGCCTTGCTGACTGGTCATCTCCTGCCTTCCCAGTGATATTCAAGTGGACACTGGTGGGAGATCACCAGCCTGCCCCATAAAACCGTGTCCCTGCCTAGCCACCAGGGCCCATCAATTAAAGCTGTCAGTCAGTTGGCCTCCCCAGCATGAGGAAACTTCCCAATTGAATTACTGGACTCATGGGGCCCCAAGTTCTGGGATGAAACCTTCTCCAGGAATGCCCATTTCATTATCTTAGGAAAATTCACAAGATCCTGAAGATTGTGGTATGGTGGTCATAATAATACTCTGACAAGTTAAAAAAAATTGACAACTGAAATTTTCTATACACTAGCCTTCTTTGGATGAAGCTTTGCCTGAAGACAGGCAGACCTATCACTGGATTTTTTTTTTTTCCCAGAGCTTATCAACCAGTGAAGCTGACGTATAAGATTCTGCATTTGGGGTGGAGGTTTGGCAATGATTAAGTTCTTTGGAAAGGAGAAAAGGAGGAGTAAAACATTCCTGTTGCTTGAAAGTGATCATTAGGAATATATGTGATGCTTGTACAGCTCAGGAATCTCAACCTTCCCTACTGACATGGCCAGAAAGGCTGTGCAAATGGACAAGGCAAGTCCTATGCGAGTGGTGGCAACTGTACGGGACTTCACAGTACTACCTTTTCTACGATCAGCGCTGGCTGATTGTCGCCCTCCAGGAACACAGACCCAATCTTGCTGGTTCTTTCCATTTTTTTTTTTTCAGGGACAGTTGAAATCTACATAAATCATCAACTGCATCACATTTTTCCAAAGCACTCTGACGTCCAAACTTATTGGGCAACCACAGGTAGATGGTTTACTTGGTCACCCTTATTATCTCTTCCCATTCTGCATTATCTCCATTTTCCAGATTAGGAAACCGAGGCTCAGAGAGGGAAAGTGATCCACCCAAAAGGACACAGCCACACAGTGAAACTCAAACCCATTCCTTCTAACTGCTTCCATTCCTCTTGTGTCTCTGCTGTTTCCTCAGAGCTCAAACATGTGGCAAAGGGTCTAATTGTCCACCAAAGACTCATGTTCCCAGCTAGATAATTGAGGTTGTCTGTGGGAAGCAGCCACCAGCTGAGACTACATTTCCCAGCCTCTCTTCAGGGGAGATCATGTGACTCCTTCTTGCCAATGCCAGGAATGATATGTACTATTTTTCAGGCACCAGCGGTTAAGAAATGGGTTTGCCTTTCCCCACCCTCTCTTCCTCCTTCCACAGTTTGCTGTGGGTGAACACGGCAAACGCGGAAACCGTTGTTGGAGACAAAAGGACCACAAGACAGTGAATCTGGGTTCCTGATCATCATTCGGAAGAGAGACACCCCCAGTCAGGAGCACCCATGTTGCACTTGACATCGGGGATAAATAAACTTCCATTATATTTGAGTTGTTATATGTTTTTTGGGTTTATTTGGGACAGCAGTCTTATCTTAACCGTACATATATAGATTTTTTAAAAATCTTTCCCTTTTCTCCCTTTCTATAGCAGCAGAAGAGTTTGTAACAGGAAGAGTCATCCAGAGTTCCCTGTTATGGTGCAGCAGAAGCGAATCCGACTAGGAACCATGAGGTTGTGTGTTCGATTCCTGGTCTCGCTCAGTGGGTTAAGGCTCTGGTGTTGCCATGAGCTGTGGTGTAGGTTGCAGACGCGGCTCGGACCCTGCGTTGCTGTGGCTGTGGTGTAGGCGACAGCTGTAGCTCTGATTTGACCCCTAGCTTGGGAACCTCCATACGCTGCGGGTTTGGCCCTAAAAAAAGAAAAAAAGGGGGGGGGAAGTCATCCAGTTATATCCAACCCATTTGAATCCGATGGGCCTTGGGTGAGAAAATGACTCCAATTAAGACTGGTTTCTGGGGATAGGGGTGGGGTGGCCCTGAGTGTCACTGTATCTTGCCCCCCTCCCCACCCGGGCTTTGAAGAGGGACTCGTTCATATTTCAGCTGGAGGTGAGCATATTATCAGTTGAGGCCTCCTGGAGGAAGACGAAAGACAAAACAAGCATTTGGCCTGTCTGGGCCACACACCCTCAACCAAGATAGGAGTGAACAAGTTTGGGAACATCAAAGGCAGCGTGATATCTTAAGCATAAGGAGATTAACATTTACAAAGGTTTGCCCCTCGGCCGCTTCCCAAGAATCCAGCAGACAGAGCCAGAAGGGACAATTAACATCACCCATCTGCACTGGGGTCTTCTCTGACGTCTCCTATTCATCTCTTTTGAGCTTTCTGCTGCGATCCAGGATGGAGGAGGCCACGTCGGGTCTCCTCTTTCAACCAGAAACCTCCACACACAAGGGTGATATTAAAATGCACCGGGAAATGACAGCATAGGTACCAAGTCCTGGGGGGAGAATTCTTTCCTCATAAGTGCCAGGCTCCTGGTACTCAAAGAGCGAGACAGACAGACGGCTGACGGACAGTCATCACCCATCTCCTTAAAGTCAGAAACAGGCAGTGCCCTCCCAAGTCAGCCAGTGTGTAAAAAGCACGGCTGAGACCGGCTGCCCGAATGGAGGAGGGGTGAGGCACTGGTTTGTCTCTTTGAAGCAAGAGGCCAAGAATATCTCAACACACTCCGAGTACCAGCAACAGTAGGCAATGGATGGGGACCAAAATCCCTAACAGCTGCTGGAAACCATACCCTATTCAGAGATAATTGGCAATTAGTTAAACAACTCCTGTTTAAAATACTCCTCCTCCCCACCCTCAAAGACAGCTGTATTTAAAAAGGGGCGGGGAGAGACTTCTCAAGAAATGTGGAAACCTAATCTTCAAGTCAATAAAACAAAACAGGGCTCTGGGAGTAAATGAGTTAGAGAATTTAAAAAGATGTCTAGGTGATGGAATTCCTTGTGAAAATCCCTTGTTCCATTTTTCTTTTGCCAGAGGACATGACGGTCAAGGACACAAAGTTTGTGTGTGAGGGGTTGTCCAAAAGGTCTAGGTCTAAGGCCCTGCTCTGCCATTTACCGGCTGTGTGAACTTGGCAAGTTTCACTCAGCCTCAGTTTTCCCATCTGTAAAATGGGGGTGATAGTGATTGTCTTATGAAGTTTAAAAGAGATGGTGCATTGGACCTGGCACATGGTACACGTTCAGACATGTTAGCTTTTAGGCATCCATGCTTATTCAAACCCGAATTTCCCAGCCTGGCATTCAAGGTCCTCTTTAATTTGTATTCAATCTACTCTTTCAAATTCTTCCCCATTTTCCTGACCCTTCTTACCGGTAGCCACAAGGGACCAGTTCCCAAGGCCTTACTTTCCAAATCTATGAAGTGATATAGAGGAGCTGGCTTCCCTCTAAGATGCCTGCCAATCCTTTCTGCCCCTCTTCATGCCAGTCTTACAAAGTCGGGCTCAAAGGAAGACTTCCCTGGGAACGAATTGATTTCTTCCTGTAAATCTCAAACCAGAGTAGCAAACTGTTTTTTTAAATCAGAAGACATCACCAAAATTTTTTGGATTTCCATCTTCTCCAAAAAAAAAAGTCAGAAGACCCGGCAATCCTGGCCCAGTATGCCTAGACAGAAACCATTGTCTGGAGATGGGTCACTGCTGCCCCCTGCAGGTGGGGCAGGCATTTCAAGATTTCTCCACAGACAGGGAGTCCCTGTTGGACTTTGCCTGCCTGAGTCCTGAAGGCAACTGAGATACCTATTTCTCCTCCTCCTCCTTGTCCTCCTCCCCCTCCTTTCCCACTTTCTTTCTATTTATTTATTTATTTATTTATTTATTTATTTATCTTTTTTGCTTTTTAGGGGCCTCACTGATGCTTATAATATGCTTATAAGCTATATAATCGTTTAAGATATAAGATACTTATTATATGTTATATCCTCACCTCCTCTGCTACAGACTGTAAGACCCTTGGGGTGGTAGTGGGGGGGACTCTCTTTTTTTCACCTGCGAAACCCAAAGGCCCAGACCCAGTGTCTGGTTTCAGAGAGGGAATGAACAAGGTGCCTTCACACATATGAATGTCACCCCCCTGGAGTTGTGCCAAAAAGCCCTGTGACTGCGAGAGCTAGTGAGTGAGTGAAAGGAAGAATGAATGATGAAGGCGGGCACTTACACAGCACCTGCTATGTGCCAGGCACTGTCCCAAGTACTTTACAGATAGATGAATAAACATACAGATGAATATCGAACGAATGGGTCTCTCCGATTGGTTTCCAGCTCAGGGCTGGGGACCCCTCCTTTCTGTGATATTCCAGCCCTGAACCTGGGAGGTTGGGGGCTTGGTCTCAGGGCTAGGTCTTGGTCTTAACATGATCCACTGACATCAGTGGCATGTGGACACGGAGATCGTGATTTTTTCCCAACCCGAAAACATTGTTCATTGTCCAAAAAGCTGTCCCACTGGAACTCCGAGGCTAGTAGACAGAACTAAACTATCTTCTTAGTTTCCCTTCCAGTGTCATCCTGAGAACCCGTTAGAGTTTTATTCCCTGGAGTGAGAGTAAAACATGCTTTGCACAAATATCTGCACCAATCTGTTTCATGTGTCTGATGTTTTAGAGCTTCAACATATTTCCTCTTTCATTATCCACTCGAGTCTCAAAAAATTACCTCATTTCTCTCCCTGCTTCCCATCTTCATTAGGAGGGTACATAAAACATGCATTATCCTATACCCATTTTACAGATGAGGAAACCAAGATCAAAACAGGGGAAAGGACTTGCTCTAGGTCATCCTGCAGGTTATAACTTGGACTTCTGGCTCAAATCTTTTTCTAGGTTTCATCGCCAACATTTACTTAGGAGGAGAAAACATACCAGTGCACTAGTCACCGCTGGCACATCAACAGAGAAGAAGCCATGGTGGTTGTGTAAATTGGGGGTGGGAGGGTGCATGGAGGAGAGGCTGGGCTATAGGCTCACGGCCTACTCCCCCCTTTGCAGCCATTCTTCCCAAGCCTGTCCATGAAGGCAGGGGCTGGGGAGACAATGGTGCAAAGACCATGGCCACAGACTCTAAGAGAATCAAAGAGGAAGAAAGCAGGGAGGGACCTCAGGGGCCACAGGAGTCACGGAGGGTGGGGTGGGGGGTGACTAGGAGCACAGCCCCTGTGTGGAAAGGCCTGGGTTCAAATCTCGCTCGCTTCTTGCTGTGTGATCTTGGGTAACTCACTTAACCTCTCTGACCTCAGTTGGCTCATCTGTTCAATAGGGATTGTGATTATGCAGAGGTTGCTGGGAAGATGAGCTAAGACAGAACAGAGTGCTTGCTCCATAATTGGCAGCTGTTACACGTATTAGCTACTTCGATGGCCTGGCTGTACCTCTGAGGAAAGGAAACAGGCTCTAGACACACAATAAATGAGGGACCTTCCAGCCCACTGCTCTTCTACCACAAGGCTCAGCGTGCTGCATGGGTGGTCTAGAGGCTCTGAGGAAAGAAAGCCCACTCCCCCAGCTCACGGATGCTGTACCCTGTCTTCATTATCCTTGGCTTGTCCCAGTCTTAGCAAAATTCCCTGTTGGTCTACAAGCCAGAGTAAGACCCCACAGGAGATGACATTTTATGCCACCTTCAGTCCTTCCCTTCTCCCCCAGAAAGATGCTTCTTCTTCCTAGGCTGGGAGGATGGGAGGGCCCCAGGACCACCGGGTGCAGCTCGGCCTTCGGAGCCCCAGCGCCCCTGTCGTCCATTCATCGCCGGCTGCCGCCGCCTCCCTCTCCCCCATCCCAACTCCTCTTCCTAAACCTGCTGCCAGGACCCGTGTCCTCACTAAAGCTTAGCTCTACCGCTGCCTCCGAGGGCCAAAAAGAGTCAACCATCACAGAGCCATGGACGAATGCAAGAGAAATTAGAGCGTGTGGGTGGGAGAGAGAGAGAGAGGCAGATGCATAATTTATGGTGTGGCGGAGTGTGAGTGACAGGCGGCAGCGGGAGGCCTCAGCACCTTATCGATCCTTTCAAAGAACCTGAGAAAGGGCCCCGTGCTGAGGGCCAGGGGAAGCACCGAAGGTGCATGGGGGGGGGGCCAGGCCATTAAGGACGCACCGCGACCAGGTTGGCCGCTGGGGGTGGGCGGGGGTGCTTCGGCAGGTGGGGCACATGTGGGCACGCGTGCACAGGCACACACACACATACAGGGTGCCTCCGATCGATGACACCATGTCAAAACATAAAATGCATGTTTTGGCTCTTAAGCCATATGCGCGTGAGATTTTTTAAAAGCATTGATTCAGGATGGATCAATGGAAATCGAGGCATATGTTTTTTTCCCTGTGCAAAAAGGGGGTAATAACACTTTGCAGAGAGCCCTCTCCCCCCGCCCTCCACCGGGGTGGCAAGAATAAACGTTCTGCTAAGAACGCCTTCTCCTCCTCTGCTGGCCACCAGGGAGCTCTGGGAGGAAGGTCAAGGTGTTGGCCTCAGCTTGCCCTCCCTCAGTGGAGGGGCCCACCGCCCCCAGGGGCTGAGAGCTTCCTGGTCAGCGCCGCCAGGTAGGGAGGTCCATTCTGTTCTCCCAATGGTCACATCAGCCCAGGATGACCACACTCTTTCTCCAACTCCTAAGCCAGTGGGGCCGACACTACCTGCAGAATTCATCCAGGATCCCCGTCTCCACTGCCTCCACCCCGCCCCTCTCTCACCTCCCATCTCACATAGAGGATGATTGCCTCTATGTCCTTTTCCTGCACAGCAGCCAGAGAGCTCCCATCTCACCCAGACATAAATCTGGTTCTGCACCTTCTTTTTTATTTTTTGTCTTTTTGCCTTATCTAGGGCCGCACCCGCGGCATATGGAGGTTCCCAGGCTGGGGTCTAACAGGAGCTGTAGCTGCCAGCCTACACCACAGCCACAGCAATGCGGGATCCGAGCCGACTGAGAAAGGCCAGGGATCGAACCTGCAACCTCGTGGTTCGTTAACCACTGAGCCACAGTGGGAACTCCCTGGTCCTGCACCTTCTGACCACATGTCTTCTCCTCTGACCTCACCCCCTTCCGGCCCCGCTCAGACACGCTTCCCCACTCCCACTTTTCTCCAGACCCTCCTCAGAGACATTTTCGACTGGACTGTCCAGCCACATGGTGCCCCCTGCCCGCTCCATCCTGTTCAAGCCCTCCCCGTGACCCTGGTCCGTTTTTTCCGCTCGCGGCGCTTAACATGATCTACAGTGTTGCCGCTTGTGGGTTAGTTTGTTCGTCGATGATCTCTCATTTCTTTACCTAATGTGAATTACATGAAAACAGGGACCTTGGTCTTGTTCCCTGCTGGGTTCTCAGAGCTTAGGACAGGGTTTGGCACAGAGTAGGTGCCCACTAAATATTTGTGGAAGTCTGGGAGAGAAGGAGTGGGAGAGAGAAAGAAAGGAATGAAGGGAGGGCGGGAGGAAGGAAGGAGCCACCCCCAAGGCAGAGACAGCGACTCATTGTGAAGCTACCGCCACCACCGTTGCCATAAAACACAAAGACGAAAAGAAATCCCACCAGGTATGACTTTCCCAGGGGCTGGCCATCCAGACCTAAGAGTCTGAACAAAAAGCTCTGAAGTTTGGAGCCAGATGCACCAAGGAACGCATGTTATCAGTGGCTACTTTTCCAGTAGGGCACAAGCTCACCTTTCTGCAGGAGTCAACTGAAATCCCAGCAGATCCTAAATGAGCCTTGGTCCCCCCCGCCCAGCTCTGTTGGGGGGCAGGCAACACTAGAGGCCGGCCTCTCTTTCCCTGGGGTCCAGAGGCTCCTAAAACCATGGGGCCAAGGGTTGAGGATTTTCCCAGCATCTCAAGGGAGTCCCGAGCTCCCTGTCATCCTGGGTGCCAGCGTCCGGGCTCCCACTCGGGGATGGAGGCTGGCGCCTTTTACTTCTCTGCTGCCCGTCCTGGAGCCACGTGCTATTTTTCACCATCCTCAGCGCTTGCTTGGCCGGGACGCTCAGACCTGAAGATGAAACGAATCTTCCCCACCCGTGGGGGAGCCTGAGAGGCAATCCCACCGGCAGGCAGGCAACACGGACCGCCTTCCCTTCCTCCACCGCCTCGGCCCCGTCTTGGAATGAAGAGGGGCCAGAACCATTTCAGTTGGCCAGTGCTCACGAACACAGTAATTTAATTATTTCCCCTAAATCCTTTTCCGAGAGGCCAGTCTCAGTCTATTTGTTATTTATAGGATAACAACCACAACTCTGAGCTGGGAGGGAAACAGGGCTGGGACAAGGGCGGTGGAGGGAGGGGAGATTAAAAAGCTCGCTCACAACGATTCTCTCTCCTTTTACTTTTTTTTTTTTCCCCAATTGCTTCAATATGTCTCTTTTCTTTCTCCCTCTTCTTTCTCCGTCTCACTCCCTCCCCTTCCCCTCTCCCAGACTCTCATAAGTCTGCTTCTCTTTCTGGTTTAATAGTGCCCCCCCTATCTTCCCATCTTGCACCCCCCCTTGGCCCCCAGGCTGGCTCACAGACAAACGTGACCCCTAATCGTTTCTGACAGTAAGATCACCCCCGTGTGGAGAAGAGCAAGCTGCCCACCTCCCTTCCCCATCGCAGCATCTTCCGTGGGCACACGCTGTGGGTTTCCATTAGCGAACCCAGCCCCCGGGGGAAGCCTCGGACATGAACATCTCATTCTTGGGTCTTCGTGGTCCCAGCCGAGGGTGCCTTCCCAGCTCTGATCTGAACTTTGTCAGCTATCCTCTGGTGCTGTTCAGAACTGGGAGGCCAGTGTTTCCCCAGATACATTTCCTCTACCCAGATGTGAATTTTACACGAGATTCAGGAGCTAAAGAGGGTTTTTTCTTTCTTTCTTTCTTTTTCTGTCTTGGAGATAAAGCAGAAAAGCAGAAGGGCTCCAGAGCCAGCCTGCTTTACTTAAGCCACTGTGTGATCCCGGGCAAGCTGCCTAACATCTCTGGGCCTCAGTTTCCCAATCTGTATAATGGAGATAAGCCATAAGCTCTTTCATAGGGTTCATAAAAGGATTACCTGTGTTCATAATTATAAAGCGCTTAGAACTATGGCTGACACATGATAAGTACACATTCAGCGTTAGTCACCATCTGTCATCTTGTGTCTCCGTCCTGGGGAGGCGCTGCCTGTCTTGGACCCAAACAGAAGGAGCCTGTCAGCTTGCCGCTCATAAGGCTTAAACCTTGGGCAAGTCACGTTTCCTCCTTGCTTCTCAATCTGACCATCCCCACGACGTAGGTGCTGATGGTACCTCATTGCAGGAGAGCTTGGAAACTGAAACAAGTTCGCGCATAAGAGCAAAGATTCTAAAGGCAGCCAGGCCTTGTGAGTTCAAATCCCAACTCTACTGTTTATTAGCTGTGTGATCTTGGACAGGCTACTTAACCTCTCTGTGCCCCAGATCCTTCATCTGCCGGGAATATTCCCCCATCCCCAGCCTCCTAGGGTTTGGGGGAGAATGAAACGAGTTAATTCATGTGAATTACTTAGCGCAAGGTCTGGCACAGAGGACTACCTAGGCAAGTGTTAGTTTTTACTGATTACTCCCAGAAAAAAAAATCTTTCTCTCCTGCCTCCGGTCTCTGAAGGATTTCTTCTCCTGTCTTTACATTCTTCCCATTAGGTGGCTCGGGGCAGAAGTGCCTAGTGTTTAGTCCAAATCCAAATAGTTCTGACAGACTCAGGCTAGCAAGTCTGACCTCAGGAGGCAGAGGGGAGAGCTGAGTTGTCACAGGGGGACCCATGTGGGTGACAAACTGGAGAAGGTGATGGGGAGCTGAAACTCCGAGACTCAGGTCTTGGGGGGCAGGAGCTGGGAAAGGAGGAAGTAGCTTGTTCCTTTACTCTCACCCCTGCTTTTCGGTTTTGCTGCCTTACAACATCAGCTTGCATATGGCCTTGCTTGGCTTGAGTGCCTTCTTCATCCACCTATCCATCTATCCATCCATCCATCCATCCATCCATCCACATAGCCACCTGTTCATACAGTCACCCATAAAAAAATTTTGTCAATTGTCTATTGCGCACCAGGCACCATAGTAGGTAAAAGAAGTAGTAACTAAGAGAGACTAGGTCAGACCTAATGGGACCACATTCTAGGCAAGGGAGAGAGGGAATAAATAAACAAATAAATCTATACATCAGATAACGTTAGTGATAAGTGCTATGAGAAAAATAGAATAGATGGATAGGACCAAGGACGGAGGAATACTTTCCAGTGGCTAGAAAGCCTGTGTGAGAAGTAACGTCTGAGCTCAGGTTTGAAAGAGGCTCCTAGGGGAGAATGTTCTAGATGGAGAATGTCCTAGATGGAGGGTTCGGCAAGTTCAACGTTACTGAGAGGAAAGAGAGGAGCGGAAAGCCGATCAGGGTGGCTGGAGCACATGAACGGGAAAGTATTAGCAGAGGGGTTGGAGACTGATCAGAGGCCAGATTTTCCAGTTCTGTGGGCCATGGAAAGAAGTTGAGGTTTGGTTCTGAGTGCAGTGGGACACCGTTTCTTACCGGCAAGGAGCATCCTTGCCTGTCCTCTAGCTGTGACCACTGCTGGGATGTTATTTCACGGGCACAGTGTCCAGCACCAGCTGCTGTAGCCAGGCCGGGTCCCAGAAGTGACTGTGTCACGGAGGAGGCAGGCCCAGGGCATCCTGTCGTTGAAAGCTGGCTGGAGACGGACTGGCTTAGGCCAGTCTAGAGCTGAGGGGATGCCTGGGGCCCACCAGCATGGCCCGGATGGAGCTTTGGAAGCTCTCCTTTTAGCAGGCCTTGCGCTTCAGGATGGAGAGGGAGGAGGTTTTTGACATCAGGCAGTTCGCTAGCAGTTGCCAGTCATCTGGGCTGGGTTAAATCCTGCTCTGCTGCTTACTAGCTGATGACCTTGCGCATTGCCCCTCTAAGCCCCAGTTTTCCCATCTGTAGAAAGGACACAACCACAGTGCCCTCCTATGGCCACTGAAAGCATCAGATGATAGTGCATAGACGTGCTGAGCACATAGAACTCAATGCAAATTTTAGCAATTTTTCTTCTTCCTCTTCCTTTTCCTCTTCCTCTTCTTCTAATCCTCTCCTCCTTCTCCTTCCCCTCCCCTTCTTCTTTGTCTTCTTTATTTTTTTGACTGCACCTGCCACATGCAACATTTCCTGGGTGAGGAACTGAACCTGCCCACAGCAGTGACAATGCCGGATTCTTAACTGCTAGGCCTCTAGGGAACTCCAGCAATTTTTTTTTTTTTTCTCATTACAGTCTCTTTTTATTAGCCCCATGAACCAGCAATCCTAGACAACATTAGCAATAAAACATCCCTCCCCATTTTGATTTGTTAGTGGGTGGCCTTGCCTTACAAATCATGGCCCACACTGGGGCATCAGGACAACAGATGTCAACTGAGACTTATAAGATGGTAGGGGATCTGGCCCCCGGCTACCTCTCTAACTTAATTTCTTGATACTTTCTACCTCACTGAAACTGAATGGCCCACTCTTAGATCCATAGATGTTCCAAGCTCCTTCCTACCTTGGAGCTTCTTCCAAGACCTGAACGCTGAGGCTGGGACTGGTTTGGGGCAGCTGGTGAAGCAGTGGAGACAGAGGGAGGATCCTGCCTGATGGCTTCATGGCACTTTGCTTGGTCCTCAGCCAGGATCTTCAGGCTACAGGACCTTTTTTAGAGGCCATCCCTACAACTAAGCCTGGAGTAGGATGAGGTCTTTCTTACAACCTTCTTTCCCTTCACAGCTTTTACTACAATGCAATTGCTTTAATATTTGTGTGATGACTGTTTATGACCCTCTCCCCACCAAGCTCACAGTTCTGTGACGTCAGACGCCATGTCTGATTTGCTCGCGTTTGTACTCTCTGCACCTAATACAGTGCCCAGCACAGAGTAGGCACCCACTGAGTGTTGGTCAGAGGCGTGGATGGATGCCTGAGGAAGCTGAGATGCAAAAGTAGCCCATCTTCTTTCCATCACCTCCACTCTAAGACTGTCCGCTTGGTTGGAAAAGCTGATCATATCTCATTCAGAGATGTTCTTTATCAAAGTCAAGGCCAAGATCAGCGGAGAAGGATCAGATAAAAGCAAAGGATCCAGATGTGCAAATTCCCTTCAATGAGGCAGATATCATCCAGTGATTCCATGCCAGGCGTAACGGTTGCATCTGATTCCCCATTTCCATTAAAGGAATTGTAGCAGGTGCAGAAACCGGAGATTATCTCAAGAATTAAGATATGAAAAGCATGTTAGATCACTAAACTCCAATTAGGGAAATTAAATTGTGCACACTCCCCTCCTGACGCAATATCGAGAGCTTGCATTAGCTCTGGGCTCCGGTTCTAATAAAATTAGAGAATAACACTCTAATTGAATTGTGCTTAAAAGGATCATGCTGACAAATGTGATTGTATCTGGCTGGGATGCACACCTTCTCCAGCAATCATTAAATCCAATGAAATGCCAGTCTCGGGATCTTGACAGTTTTCTGAAACAGTCTGTGAACCGTGCTGTATCTTGGAGTATCTAATCAATTTAGAGCCGCCTCATTAGGACTTGGCTGCTAACGGATACTTAAAAATCAAAGCAAATTACTGCACTCCATGGATAACTAGCTAATCATATCGATACAACATGGCTGGATTGTGTTGCAACAATTCATTTCCTCTTTAAGAAGCCACTGTCACCCATAATTTAAGGATTGAGATTCATAAGCCTGACACAGACCGTTCCAATGTCAAGGATTTTCCTGAGCTCAGCACCAAGGGGTACATACCACCACCCCGGCTAGTGAGGGTGAGCCAAAGCCAGCCCCTTGACACCTTTTATTTACACGCTGCCTATCCCCAGCTCATTCCTGAATAATGGGACCAAGAGCATTTGTGTACAAAAGAGTCATTGGAAGCTCAGAGACAAAGAGCGTATTTCCTAAGATCACACAGCAAATTAGTGGCAGAGCCGGGATTTGTCCTTCTTGACAGTGACAGCGCATCAACTGTTCCAATATCCTTTTATTAGCAATTTAGAATGGGGATTATTCCTTTGCTGATTGTTTACTTGGGTCTTTTAATATTCTCACTACTAACAAAGATCACCGTCATCATCATTATATTCATTTAGATCTTATTACAAATTAAATTCCATTTTTTTTTTCTCTTTTTAGGGCCCTACACATGGCATACGGAAACTCCCAGGCTAGGGGTCTAATCAAAGCTACAGCTGCCAGCCTAAACCACAGCCACAGCAACACGGATCTGAGTGGCATCTGCAACCTGCACCACAGCTCACGGCAGCACCAGATCTTAACCCACTGAGCGATGCCAGGGATCGAACCCACACCCTCATGTTTCCTAGTGAGATTCGTTTCCGCTGAGCCACATCAGAACTCCTATTTTCAGTTTTTTAAGGAACCTCCACACTGTCGTCCATAGTGGCCGCATCGATTTACATTCCCTACAAGACTGTAGGAGGGTTCCTTTTTCTCCATCCCCTCTCCAGCGTTTATCTGCTTCTTAATACGCCCTGCTTTAGACATCTAAACCTCTGACTTTCTTTGAAGAAGACCTTCGGTGTGCGCGAGAGATAAAGGACCCATCTAGAGAACCGTGCTTTACCAGAGGACTGGCTCTTCGATGGAGAAATTCTGGGCACAGGGAAGGTCTGAGCGGAGACCATGACACGGGGACCCTGCCCCGCTGTCCCTCCACCACCGCCACCCCCAGCCTCGGTGGGGCAGCCGTGGATATGAGCAGGGAGGCCCGGAAGCCTGAGCTGTGTTCTCCGGAGCGGTGCCTCCCCGTTGGCCTGGCAGGAGAAGTTTAAGGGATGGGGGCCGGAGGGAGGGAGCCTGGACCCCCAGCTCTAGAAGAGGGAGAGGAGGGAAAAGGTTGCAGAAATTGTACACAGCTTCAGGAAATGTCTCCCCTCTGCCAGCCGTATCTGAGTCGGCTAAGACGGTAATTGCAGACCTTCCCCGACCCAGAGAGAGGGCGGGCTGGCAGGGCCTGCTATTATCATGTTCTCTCAGGCAAAACAGCTTGTTCTCAGGAGGGCTGCGGACTGCGGGGCGATTGTCTGGTGGTTGCAGGGGCCAGGGCTGCTCCCTCGCACTCCCTGCTTGCTCTTGGATCCATGGCCAGCCGTCCGGGTGACCAGGCCTGGGGTGACCCTTACCAGAAGGCTCAGAGGAGCAGTTCCAGGGGGTGGGGGGCAGACCTGCCCCAGGCTCCGATTTCAACTCCCGTTCATGCCTCATGCCCTCCCCACCTGCCACAGGCCCAGGGGAGGCCAGCCCCCTCCCCCCCAGCTACTTCACTGGGAGGCACTTGGGGCCAGAAAGTACAGGAATGTACATCCCGGCCTGGACTCTGCTACCCACTGTGCCACCTGCAGGGTCCTTCCTCTGTCGCATCCTCCATCTTTCCATTTTCAGATGAGTCCCACTTGATTAGTGCTTGTCAAATTTAAGTTACATGACCAACACTTTCCAGGAGGGGGTGTGCTTTTTGTGGATGCCGGGGTTTGACACAGATATTTTTATTTTAATATCACCCCAATATTATAGGTGTGTTGCAAACAATAGAAAATAACAGTGCCTAATACAAGAAAACATATGAATGAAAGACAGTAGAGTGAGATTTTCCTTGAAGACTGGGGAACAAAGATGGAGACCCCATAACATCAAACCAAAGGGCAGAACCCCCTACAGAGCTTGGTGCGGCGCCTCTGCTGACACAGATGCCAGAGCTGCCTCTGCAGACACCGTCCATGCTGCACGCCAGGTGCAGCTGCTACCACAGCCGCTGAGCTGCTCTGAAAGTGTTCCACAGGGTCTTTCTCCTTTTTCCAGTCACAAGCTTCTGATCCAAATCTGCTGAGGGTGCATCTGATTGGAGGGCCCAGGTCACATGATTGTTCCCTAGGTGCAAGGGAGCCTGGGAAAGCAAATTCCTGGCATTTTGATAAGATGGGGATTCTTTCATAGGAAGAACATTGACCAAAACAACAACAACAAAAAATCAGCCAGTGTCCTCTGCAAATTACAAATAAAAAACTAGCTTATAGTCCTTATAGAGCTAGCTATATAAGGCAAACCCACTGAGGAATTAAATATAAACTTATATTAAAAAGTAGTAACATTCATTTATTAAAACATTGACAATCACATGTTAAGATATAAATATTTAAGATGAAGAATAGCATTGTCTTACTAAAACCAAATCATCACTTGAAATAAGAATATGGCCCTGACTGCCACACCAATGCTCTTTTGGGTTCTGGAAACATTCCATAATATATTTGTCAACCGGTTCTCATTTGGCACCGATGCATCTTTTTTTCTTGTTTGAGTCTGCACCCACAGCATATGGAAGTTCCCAGGCTAGGGGTCGAACTGCCAGCCTATGCCACAGCCACAGCAACACCAGATCCGAGCCGCGTCTGTAACCTACACCACAGCTCACAGCAATGCCAGATCCTTAACCTAGAGAGCGAGGCCAGGGCTCAAACCTGCATCCTCATGGATCCTAGTCGGGTTTGTTCACCGCCGAGCCGTGAAGGGAACGCCTGATGCATCTTTTCATATTAAGTTTATCTCTGTTTCCTTTTCGCCTTAGCCCTCAGTGATTACAGTTGTAATTCTTTACACTATTGTGACTGTAACCTTTTGTGGTTACAATTTTGTGGATGCAAAGCAAGGCATCCAAAGTTCTCAGCTATAAGGTGATCATCCCAGTGACCATTCTCAGAATATTCTGAGAGTAGTAATGAACGTGAAAACTATTTACAGTTTTGTGTCCTCCAGAATGTAAGGGAGTCCCTCACATCCTCCCCCTCTGATTTTAGTATGGTAGATATTAGTCCTGATGAACAAAATTTCCAGTTTCCCTCCCCATTCAGGCACCGAGGAATTGAACTTTCTTCTCCCCTAAAAG
Organism: Catagonus wagneri; assembly: GCA_004024745.2. NCBI lineage: Eukaryota > Metazoa > Chordata > Mammalia > Artiodactyla > Tayassuidae > Catagonus > Catagonus wagneri. The sequence goes on from PVHT020000180.1 coordinate 3,882,306, forward strand.
TTAGGTGTGGCTTTGTGACTTGCCCAGATCAACGAATGTGTTGCTTCTGGGTAGCAGAATTTTAGAATTAATTCATAATTTCCCACTCACCCTTCACCTTGTCATGATGGTCAGTGATGTTCCAGATGGTACCTCTAGCAGCCTAGGTGAATGAACATGACATAGACCAGAGCTTCGTGCCAATAAGATACACACATAGTCAGAGTGAGCAAGTGCTCCTTTTTTGTTTTCAAGCACTGACATTTTGAAGCTGTTTGTTATCCAGCATGACCTAACCTGTCCTGACTAATACACTTAGTAATGCATCGGTTACAATTTTTGGGATCCCCTTGTTGCACAGAAAGTATGAGAACCTTGCTCAAAGTCAGGCAGCTAAAAAATTGCAGATAGAGGGCTCAAGTTCCAGTCCAACTTATTCCAAATCCCAGGCTTTTCCCAGTCACTCACACGAGAGAAGACAGAGTCTCTGTAGAAACTGGTTACAACCAGCGAGCAAGGCTGATAGAAAACATGGCATGTCTCAGTGACTGAAGTACAAGTTTTTGAAGCCACCTGTGTAAAAGATCATTCTGAGTGCCAAGTATATTTCCACTTCAAAGTTTCCCAAATTTAATAGTGAGGCATTCTGAACGTTTGAATTTAAAAAGTCATAGTTCTCAAATTCTTCCCAACAGCCAGGGAGGTCGACAGATGATAGATGTATTTGGAGCTGGAGCTGTTGAGCTTCCATTCCAAGAAGCAGACTCTGGCTGTGAACCTGTTCACAGGAGTGATGTGTCCCCATGTCTGTGGGTGGCCGTGCAGTTTGCAGGAGAAGGACTCTACTTTCTTCCTCAAAGGCTCCATCCACCTTCACTTGAGAAGAAAGCATTTGTAGGCCTGAAAGACAAGGAGCTCAGGAAACCACCAGGGGGTATTCCAAGTTCACGATCATTCCTGCAGGATGATATTAGGGGGATGAACTTAGAAGCAGGCAGGGGTGCATATTTTAATCAAGATTTTCTCCAAATGAAAAAGCATTCATTGGGGGTTCAGAGCTCAATTTTGGGACTGAGTATACTGAGTACATACATCCCATCACTTGGTACAGGAAGTCATAGGTCCCAGGGTCCCAGGCAACTGAGCTCATTTTAGTTCTTATCTGGGAATAAGACGCTTACATGTTTATATCTGCCAGAGTCATTAGCTCTCCTCTTTTCTCATTTACATATCCTCTTATTCATTCATCAATGCTTATATTCATTCTGTTCTCTGCAAGTTCCCCTGAAAGAGGAGAAGGAAAGATGGTGGCCACTTCCTCCAGCCACGGCTGCCTCATCAGACTTTGCCAAACCAAAATCTTGGGTCTCCCTTGAGTTTCTTTTTTTCTTCTTTTTTTGACCCCTTTGTCATAAATTAGTTGACCATGAAAGCATGGGTTTATTGAGGCTCTCTATTCTGTTCCATTGATCTATGGGTTTGTTTTTATATCAATGCCATATGGTTTGGATTACTATAGGTTTGTAATATAGTTTGAAGTCAGGATTGTGACATCTCGTGCTTTGTTCTTCTCTCTCCAGGTTGCTTTGGCTATTTGGGGGTCTTCCTTGGTTCCATACACATGTTGGGATTGTTTCTATTTCTGTGAAAAATACTATTGACATTTTGACAGGGATTGTACTGAATCTGTAGATGCCATTATAGTATGGAAAATTTAACAATATTAATTTTTCCAATCCATGAGCATGGAACATCTTTTTATTTATTTGTGTTTTCTTCCATTTCTTTCATCAGTGTCATGTAGTTTTCAGTACACAGGTCTCTTCATCTCCTTGGAGATTTATTCCTAGATATTTTGTTCTTTTGATGCAATTGCAAGCTGGATTATTTTCTTAATTTCTTTTTCTGCCAGTTCATTATTAGTGCATAGAAATACAACTGATTTTGTGTATTGATTTTGTATCCTGCAACTTCACTAAATTCACTTATCACGAAGGGTCAGCTAATTGTCAGGAAGGAAAAGTGGCTGAAATGAAGGTTGGTAATGACAATTCACATGGTCATTCCCTCATTCCATGAAGGTCATTTTCAAACCCTGTCCTCCCCTAGATGGTCCCCTACTTTTCCTCCCACCCCCTACCACTGTGGAGGATCCTTCTCCTCCTGATAATGTTCTCTCTTAAAAAAAAAAAAAAGTTAACTTTCCACATCTCTCCATATGCAGACATTTTCAAGTTCTGAAAAATGGCAACCACTCTGCTCCTATAGGACAAAGGGAAAAGGGTTCCATGCTTCTTGTATCCCTAATCGACGCCGTCTGAGGGCTCTCTTAGCTCAGCTATTGCAAATTCCATTTCTTAGTCTTGGAGCTCTTTTACATCTCTGAAAGTTTTAAGAAACTAATGATCATTCAAAGGCTTCTTGTCCGTAGGAGTGCAAATGAATTTTGTTTGGTTGGCATGCAATTGGTTAATGCCGTGTGGATGGATGATTTTCACCTCTATTTGTAAATTCATTTCCGCTTTCTCGATTGCCTATGTATGTGGGTTACTTGAGCTCTTCTTTGAATGGTTGTGACATCTTACTTGTTGCCTCATTAATGAATGAGAAATAAAATCTCTGATACAGGTTCACTTTATGTGTGTATGTGCATCACGATCTTACTCTCTTTCTGTGTATATATGATCACACAGTTAGAGACGGTGAGGCTGAGAGTTCAGACCCAGATGTGTTTGATCCTAAAACCTGTGTTCTTAACCACTCGGCCCTGCTTCTCAACCACTATTCCTTGAGGCAAATGGGATATGAACAGGCTGGATATCAACACCTTTGGTAAATGATGAAATGGAGGCTCAGAGGAGTTTAATGACTTAGAAATATATCCGGGCTCAGAACCTGATCCTGGACCTTTGTCTGCGTGAGTGCACTTCTTTTCTAGCTAGGCTATTCCTTGAACATCTGTTCTAGCTTTTTTTTTTTTTTTTTTTAAAGCCAGGAAAGATTACTAGGTGGTTTTGGTTCCTAAAATGCTCTCTGAACCTTTATTCACAGAAGCCTGAGACAGGAACCTGGGCCAAAGCTGGTAGCATCTGCCTCGTAGGGCTCAGGCCTGGCCCCTGGAAAGGGCCGGCAGCTGCAGGGTTGGCACGAGATGCTCCTCTGGGGCCACGGGAAGGTCACGGTCTGCAGCGGTTCCTCTTTAGAGGTCTCAGCCAGGACTTGCTAAGGCAGAGGAGGGTCAGGACGGAGGAGGCATCCAGAAGCGTGGAAGGCCTGGGTTCGGATCCTGCTCCTGCCGCTTATTAAGTATGTGACTCCTAGCGTTCCAGGTGTGACATCTCTCTGGGTTTCATCTCAGAGATCGTCACCCTCCCTTCACAGGGGAACCCCAGTCCCGCCTGCCTTCCACTCCCAAGCCCCGGGCCTGTGGGACTCAGTACGCACGCATGTATGGGCCTGGGGCCTCTTGAGTGGTCACGAGTTACTGCCTGGTGGCGGGGTGGGGGAGCCCTTAGAACCAGCTCGCCTTTCCTCTCTCTGATCATAAACCTCCTTTCCTCCTGCAAGATGGCTGCAGCTCGTCACAACTGGCTAGTCGAGTTCATTGGCGTCTGCTCACAAAGGGTAAGCAGGTTCAGGGAGACTGCAGAGAGGCCAGGCCCGGCACCCAGGTCATCCCACTCCCCGAGCCCGAGCTGGGGCCTCTCCCTGATAACACAGGTCCCCTTGTGGCCCAACCATCTTGTTTATTTCTAGGGCCCCAAGAAAATCCACCGTAGAGATGCCCGAGATCTGCCCCTTTGCTCCAGCTGGCTTTGCTGGGCGGTGGCGTCACCCCTGGGTCCTTGTTTTCGCCTCCTGCCAGCCCAGGTCCTGCGGAATCCTCTGTAAACTTTACCTCTTGTCAATGGTCCCCGTTCAGGAAAATTGGCTCCTTTGACACCGTTTTAGACAAACCATAATGTGTGTGGAGCTGAAAGAGGTTCTATTTACAAGTCTGCAGGAAATAGCCCTGGGCAGAGGATGGTAATTGCAGGGTGAAGGTTCACCAGGGGCGCAGAGGGGAGCGAGGCCCGCCCTGGGGAGAGGGTGCTGTGATGGGCGAGAGGGTGCAGTGGCTGCCTCTGGCCCCAGGACCTGCGGCAAAGGGTGGACCAAGGGCGGAGGCCTGCCCCTCTCTCCGCTCCGAGCACACTGGCCCCTCGGCACCTTTGTGCTTCAGCCCCTCTCCCGGAGTGCTCGTCCCCAGGTGTTTGACTGGCTCCCAACTCATCTCCTGCAGATCTTGCTTCAAACACGGCCTTTCATGATCACAACTGTCTTCCCCTTACACGGTTTCACAGGCTCACAGCAGCACTCACACGCACACATGCCCACACCTGTATATAAGACGTACATTCACATACATACACACACATAACACATGCACACACATATAGACAGGCATGCACACACACACACACATACATGTGTATACATACCTCCCCACACACAGGAACACACACATACACATACACATACAAGCATACATACACATACACACACACATACATGCACACAGCAACACACATACACACACATATATAAGCATACATACATATACACACACACACAGGCATACATTCACATACACACACTTCCTATTTCTCCTATTTCTTTTTTTTTTTGAATGGTATCTTTTTAAAAAATTTTTTAAAAATGATTTTTATTTTATTTTTTAATTTTTTTAAATGATTTTTATTTCTTTAATTTTTTAAACGATTTTTATTTTTTAAACGATTTTTATTTCCTATTTCTTTCATTTATTTTTTCTTCTTCATGGAGATAGTTTCCACTACCTCCAAACACATTGCTTCGTTTATCGGTGTGCTGTCTCTGTGTTCCTTCTACAGCATAAGCTCCACTAGGACGTAGGGCTTGGACTGGCCCCCCCCGGATCCCTACTGTCTAGAAAATTGGCCACGCGTAGATGGTTCTTCCTCAAAAAAAATCTTGAAGGAATAACTGAAAAAAGGATCAAGATGAGTGAGTGAATGATAGGAGCCGATACCAACATCAAGGGCCTCTTATTTTCTCTCCTCCAATGGGTCCCATCTCCCCAGGGAGAGGTGGGCCCACTCACGCAGTAGACTTTGGCCTTGAAGCTGAAGAAACCACAGCTCAGCTGGAGTGCCCATGTCACAGGAGCCATGCAGAGTCATCCAAATAGCTGTTCACGAGGTGGTCAGAGCCCAAGAAACGAGGCCCGGGGAGCTGGGTGATGGGTCTGAGGTCATCCAAGATCAAGGTGCGACTGAACCAGGGTTCAGAAAGCTCCTCCCCGTCCCGGTCCCCTGGGCCCTACTTTGCAGGTGAGAAAGCCGAGAGCAGAGATGGTGCCTGACGGGGGTCCCCGCTTCAGCCATCCTGGAGGATGAGGGACCTTGGCCTGTGGGATTAGATGTGTGGAGAAGGGGCCCGAGATGGGGTGGGGGGTGGTGGCTGGGGTCTTCCTACAATAAGAGAAGGGCTGGCGGGGCCTGGGGAGGTGACACCATGAAGCGGATTTCTCCCAAACCATCTCCCCGGCAGGACGCCACCTTTGCTGGCCTTTGCTCCAATTCCAGCTGGTTCTCAATCTCCCAGATATCTGTCCTCTACTTACCAGCTGTGTGACCTCTGCAGGTCACTTACATGCCCCCCCCCCGACCCCGCCCTGGGGAACCTCTCAACTAATGGAGAGTATGATAACATTAGCCAAGTCCAGAAGGCTCCTGGGTGGGTCTGAGCCCTCCGCAGCCTGTCCCCGGGAGAGACCGAGGACCAGGCCCTCCTCACCCAGGAAGGGAGGCCAGGCCTGCGACAGGGCAGAGGTTGGTCACCTCAGTCTGGCCTCAGTATTTTTAGCATCTTTCCTCCTTCCCTCCCTCCCACAAGCCACTAGCCCACTCCTTGCCCAAATAACAGTCACCAAAATAGCCCTGGCAGTGGACTGAGGGGCCCCGGGAGGGTCTCCTCCCTCCTGCCGGTCAGTCCGGCTGAGCAGAGGCCCTGAGGCTGGGCGAGGCCCAAGCGGAGGCTGTTAATTGTACCTTTGGTCCGAATAGAAAAATAGCTCTGCTCAGGGCTGATGGCAGCACTGGTTCGGGGGAACCAGGTACCTGCCTCGCGCCGGCCCCCTGGGCTCACTAGGGATTGTCGCCTCGGGGTCTGCCTTGGGAGGGCACCAGGGAGGCGGGGGCAAGGCGGGCAAGGTGACCAGAGGGAATGTCTTGCTGGGGACTTCCTATCTCACATGTCATCCAGATGAAGAGACTGAGGGTCAGAGTGTTGGCTCGGCCAACGCCTCCTCACCTGCTGAAGTGGGGCCCGGGCACTAGCCCCTTAGCCGCTTTAGGTTTTTGTAGCCCGGCTCACTCCTTGCCATGATGTTACGTATTTGTTGCCTCTATCACTAGAATATCAGCTCCCTGAGGCGGGGCACTGGTGTGTTGGTTCCTCGGTGGAGCTTCAGCACCGGGACTGATGCTTGAAGCTCAATAAATTCCACATTAGCAAATAATTGCATAAAGAAGAAAAATCACAAGACGCAGCAGATCCGGTCAGTTCTCGTCTTCTGCCATGCCATGACAAGCCAGAAGAAGAGGGAGAAGCAAGAAGCAAGGCCCCCACCAGCACCAAATTCCCCCATTCCAGTCCCCAGACACCGGTAAGAAAATCCTGCCCACGTGGCCAGATGGCAAAGCCCATCTTTGTCCTCACGACAGCCCTGGGTGGCAGAGATGGTCCTGATTGGTAACAAGGAACTAAGCTCCATCTGATGGCTTTATTTATGTTACTGACACAGGCAGTTCCGATAGTAACCCTAAAGTAAGACCCATTATTATCCTCATTTTATAGATGATGAATCTGAGATCCCAAGAAAGAAAGCAACTTGACCCAAACTGCATGACCCCTAAGGATCAGCGCTGGGATTTGAACCTGAGCAGCCTGGCCCCAGTTCATTTCTGCATGTACAGACTGTTGTCTAATGAGACCCCTGACCTTCACTAGGTCATGACCTTCCCTCGGCCAGACTAAACGCTCATGGCTCTGCCTCTGTTAATGACATGGGCCGTGCCAGCCCTTCTTTTAAAGGGCTTCATGACAGTACATCCTGACAGGATGTACTGTTATCATTCCACTTCCCCCCACTTTTCAGAGGTGACAGCAGAGGTCCAGAGAGGGTAAGTGACTTGTGAAAGGTCACCTTGGATCCCCTGATTCCTTCTGCTTTCACGGTACACTGCTCTCTCAGCCCCAGACTTGGACCCAGACGAAGACATTTGCAGCTACTTGGCCCCTTGGCCCAGGAGGTGGGTAGCTGCCCTCAGTCCAGTTGGGTGGCTGTTAAACACATTCTTGACTTCGTAGGAGCTTTGTCACCCAGCCACACACCGAGTAGCTTTTAGGGCAGCACCGCTAAGGAAGAACAAATTCACTTATAAAGGTTTGGATGCCAGAGAGTTCCATTCAGGAGCACAGGCTGCAGACACGTGACACTGCGAGCAGGGTGTGAACTGCCCTTGGCCCCTAGTGGCCCACCCTCCCCAGGAAGGTATCCCCAGGGGTTGAAGGACCCAGATTCCAGGGCATTCTCTATTGATTTCTCTGTACCTTTTATACCTAGTCTTGCCAGTGGGGGCAAGCATCAGTGCCTTGGGGGTCTTTTGTAGGGGTCTGACTAGGAGCACAAATGATGGGGAAACAGGGTTTTAAGGTTGGATCTGCAGGAGACTGTTCCCAGCCCCTAGACCAGCACAAATCTTGAAGTTTTCAAGGTCATCTTTCAGAGTCCAATCTGCCTCTCTCTAGGATTCCCTGAGGTTTCTCTCTAGTGACTGTGGGCCGGCCTGCCCCAGCCCCACCCCTCTCCAGAGTCTGGATTTTTCCCTACCCTTCCTTTTTCTTTCTTTCTTTTCCTTCCTTCCTCTCTTTCTTTATTGTTCAGTCATTCAGTCTCTGCTCAGATTTACCTTCTCAGAGTCCTTCCTTCTGTCCTTTATTTCATTTTACAACCTCATTTCCTTCTAACCGCTTACTCAATTCTTTGTCTTTATAACGAGGAACGAGGAACGACTTGACAATTAGTTAACGTCTTGACACTCTGTCTCTCCTACAAAAATGTCAATTCTAGGGATGGAGGGGGTTGGGCAGGGACTTTGATCTTCGGTATCCACAGGGCTTAGCCCAGGGCCTGGCACACAGAAGAAGCTCAAGAAATATTTACTGAATGTTACATTTATTTGCCCAACACATGTGGAGAAGGGCCATGCCATCAGAAAGGCCTCCTTGAAATTCCCCTCACAGGGTGGGTCTACCCAGCAGCCTGGCTTATCCAGTGACAATTGTTGGCAGGCCACGTGTGCACCCCTGCAGCTCCAGGGTGAACAGGGAGACAGGCAGGCCTTAGCCAGAGACGCTCTTTTTTTTTTTTTTTTTTTTTGGCCATACACTTGTGGCATGTGAAGATTTCTGGGCCAGGGATCACACTCACACCACGGCAGCAACCTGAACCACTGCAGTTGACAACACTAGATCCTTAACCCTCTAAGCCACCAGGGAACTCCAAGAGACATTCTTTTCACCTGGGGACTCAGACACTCCTTCACCTGCTCGAGGAGACCACAAAGTCTCCTCAGGGTTCTTACTCATCTTCCTCCCACCCAACTAAAGAGAACAGGCCCCTTTTGATAAGCGTTACACACCAAAGTTTTGTCCAAGATTTTAAGAGTTCTGAGTAGAAAAGAAGCTTTTGAAAAAAAAATTCTTTCCTTTTTTTAAATTTTTTTTTTTTTTTTTAATTAGAGTAATAGAGCAGCATGCACGTACTAGCAGAGGGAGAAGCAAACTTTCCCTCTAAGGAGTCTGACAGAAAATCTTTTCAGCTCTCTGGGCCATATAGTCCAGGGCGACTACTCAACACATGTGGCTTGAAAGTGGCCGTGGACAACCTGTCAACAGATGAGAGGCTATGTTCCAATAAAACTTCTTTTTTTAGTAGACATTTAAATTTCATAGAATTTTGGCATGTCTTATCATATTCCTCTTCTTTCATTCTTTTTTTTTTTTTAGGGCTGTACCCATGGCATACGAAGGTTCCCAGGCTAGGGGTCAAATCAGAGCTACAGCTGCCAGCCTTTGCCACAGCCACAGCCACAGCCATGCCAGATCTGAGCTGCGTCTGCAGCCTACACTGCAGCTCATGGCAACGCCAGATCCTTAACCCACTGAGCAAGGCCTGGGATCCAACCTGCGTCCTCAGATTCATTTCCGCTGAGCCATGATGAGAACTCCCATTTTTTTCAACTATTAAAAAAAAATGTAAAGAACTTATTCACAAAACAGACACAGACTCAAAGATTTCAAAACCAAACTTATGGTTCCCAGAGGAGAAACGCTGTGGGGAGGGGAAAATTGGGAGGTTGGGATTAGCATATAAACACTATTATATACAAACCCGGTGGGGAACAAGGTCCTACTGTCTAGCACAGGGAAATTACGATAGACTCTGATGGCCTATGTGGGGAAAGAATCTAAAAAAAATGAGCATATGTATATATTTATATATAGAACTGATTCCCTTTGCTGTACTCCTGAAACGACCACAGCTTTATAAGTCAACTGTACTCCAAATTACCAGAAAAAAAAAAAGGAAAAAACTCTTCTTGGTTCTCAGGCTGTTAAAAAAAAAAAAAACAAAAAGCCTAGGCAGCGAGTAGGATTGAGTCCTGGGCCCTAGTCTGCTGACCCCTGCAGTAATCAGAAAACTTGGGGTCAAGTTCTGCTCGATCATCACCTGACCAAGTAACCGTGAGCAGCTAGTTATGAGAGCGCCCTGGGGCTCATTCTCCAGACCCGGAAAAGGAGGGCTTGGGCAGGAGGCTCTTCAAAGCCTTATCCCACTTTAACACCTAAATGGTGGAAATTTCGGGAATTTCGCTGGGAGGGTGGAAGGAGCCACTGTCGCCCAGGAGTGAAGGGGGAAGCTCTTTCGGGGACCCCCATCATCGGAGCAGAGGAGGGGGGGGTTCTCCTTGGCTGTGCCCGACTCCACTGTCCTCCACTGACACTGAGTGCGGCTTAGAGCTTCGGGAGCCCCATGACCCGTGGACAAAGGGACTGGAGCATCAGCGGGGATCATCCCCCCCAGCTCCCAGCCGGAGGGCCCTCACCCTTCCTGCCGGCCCCTCCCCTCACCCCGATGCCTTGCTTAACAAAGACAGAGACAGCAGTTGACACTGTAATGTTGAAAATTGCTTGTTTCGGAACATCCCGGTAAACAAGCTCGTCTTTGTTTTAATCCCAGCCTAGCTTACTGTAGTTAATTATAGGAATTTGTGGCTATTTATGTGAACCGAGGACAGGCAAAAACATTCATTTGTCGGCCGTGTAAATGCCGGGTGGGAGTGGGCTCCGGGGACTGAGAGGATCCAGGTAGCATTTGTCCTGGGGGCTGTGCGAGGTGGGGGGGGGGCAGGTGTGTAATTATCCCCCCTGCCCCCAAGGAGAGAGGAGACCTCCATAGAAAGTGACACCTAATGACTGTTTTCAGCCCACGGCGGGGAGCAGGCAAGGCCCCATGTTTAAGGCCATTGCCTGAACACGGGGGTCTTGCACCTGCCAGGTGAGCTGGGTTATTTCTGGGCCCGTCCCCGGTGGCTCTGGCGAGAAGGGAGCAGGGCCAAGGTTTCCCAGGGGGGTTTGAGGAGCTGGGAGTCGGGCCATGGAAGCCGGAGGGCCTGGGTGCTGGCCTCGCCTCCCTCGGCTCCAGCCCCGGAGGAGCCACAGTTAGTGAGGAATGCTAACAAAGAGGAGACAGCGCTGGCTAAACAGAGGCCCCGCGACAATTCCCGGCCCAAACAAAGCCACCCGGGCCCCCACCCAAATGAGAAAACAAGCCAGGCCTTTGTACACACTGGATAATTATCACTCGCAATTACCCGAGTCAGGGCCGCCGGGCTCTGCTGGGGCGGCAAGCGTGGAGGGAGGCACTTTGGAAAACTCGGAGCATCCAGGGAGATTGTACCTGCTGCTTGGGCCAGTTCTCTAGGACAGAGCCTTTCTGCTGGGGGAAGCCCAAGGGAGCAAGGACCCTTCACCAGACTCCCCGTGGCCAAGACTTTCACTCAGTGCCTGGCTATGGGCAGCCCCACGAGGCTCAGCCCAGGTGCGCCAGGCAACCTACACTAAGTGGCTTTGGGCTCATTCTCTAAGCTGCACTCTCACCCCCTTGACCCCTGCTGTCCATCTCTGAGCCCTCGCATGTTCCTCTCCACGTGTGTCCTCTCTGGCCTCAATCTTCCGCTCAATTCCTTTCCTCTTCTTCTACCTCCTCAGGATCCAGATTGTTGCCTCCTCCAGGAAGCCTCCTGGGACTGCTCCACCCAATGCTAAGCTCCCCTTGCCTGGCCTTCCACGCGTTAGTGATGCACTATCTCATACCCATCTCTAAGTGAGTGAGCACATATGTACATATGTGTACACATGATTGCTGCCCTGCCAACTTGGTTGTGAACTTAATAATCCTAGGGATTGTAATTATGCACCAACACTGACTGAGTGCTTACCATGTGCCAGGCCCAGCACTGAGCATTTTCCAGGCATCTATCCTTCGTATCTTATCATCATCTTAAGAAGCAGGCGCTATGTTGATTCTTGCTTTACACTTGAGGAAATTGAAGCACAGAGGCGTTAAGTAACTTGTCTGAGGCCACAGAGCAGTGCAATGCTAGAGCTGGGGCCCATGATGAACTGGAGCTGGCATGTAACGTCTCGCGAGAGCTGATCTTATGCATTTTTTTTTTTCCCAACGCTGCATTTAGTCCCATTGGTACCTTGAAATCGGCCATGAGGATAATAGTCATGCCATGAGAATCGGCAGATAAGGCCACAGATAAGGGTTACTCCCCTTCCCGCAGAAGTCAGTTGTCCAGCATCTCCCAGCAAAACATAGGGTGGGACTCACAGGATTGAAGTCCCAGCTCCCTGCATCGCGGGTTAGGGCGTTTCTGGGTCTCCCTTTCTAACTTCCACATCACAGGGCAGTTCTGGGTGCATAAGTTTGTTCATCTGTTCAACCCAGAGGAGCAGGGATTGATTTCTGGGCTATTCCCTGGGGAGAGGGAGTTTTGCTTTCACCTTCTTCCTTGGCCCCCGCTGCCTGTTACTGTACCGAGGTCCCCGATACCCCTCTGGGAGCCTGGGTGCCCTGGGCCTCTAGCGGCTCCCTGAGGGTCAGCGTCTGCTGGGCTTGGCCCTGGCAAAGGCCCTGCACCTCTGTCCAGCTGCCAGGCAGAGCCAAGAACTGCAGACACCGGGTCAATTAGAGACTAACTTCATCTTTGTTTCCCCAAAGACAAGACAAGAAAAGCTGTGGATAATGTTAGAAAGGGTCAAAGTTAGCCCTTTTCCGCGAGCCCCAGCAGGGCCGGGCCCGGCGGCTGTCTCGTGAAGTTATTTTGGTCTCCCTGCCCGGTGTGGCTTGGAGCAATTTGCTGGGCACCCATCGGCCAGAAAGGCCAAGAGGCTCCTGAGTTGGGAGCTGCTGTCTTACACCGGGGTCATGACGGTTTCTGAGCAAGAGAGATCAATAGGTGATAAAAATAGTTTTACCATCCCATCTGGGTGCCTGCTCTGGGTCCCTCAATGACTCAGAAGCACCTCAGAAGGAACCCAGATCTGGCAAGACACTATAGGTCGAGGCTGCCTCCCCCAGCCCCTCAGGGCCCCGCAGCCATCAGACCCAAAAGGGGAGACCAGGGAGGAGAATTCAGTGTGGGGAGCCACATACGGCACCCACATTCTCACCCAATTTCCTCAAAGAGGGATCCTCTCAGCTCTGCAAGGGACATTGGCCAGAGGGAGCCAGCCCATGCTCCCCAGCACTGGTTTTGTAACTACAACGGGCAGGAAGACCCAAATGCTTCCACGCTCAGAGAACTCGCGGCCCGGGTGAGGAGACAGCCAGGAGACCAGGCAAATATCTTACAGAGAGAGAGCGCCCTGCGGGGGCCATGGAGACACAGCACAAGACCCCCAACTCAGCCAAACAACAAAGACACGTAGTAAGTGATTATTAATACTATAAATATTATATTATCATATCTTATTATATTGTAATTGAAAACTTATTAATATTTCAGTATCGGCCTCTTTAGCTGCATCCTCTCACTTAATCCCCATAGTCACCCATGAAGTAACTGTTATAATTATCCCATTTTCTAGATGACTACACTGAGGCTCAGAGGTCCACAGTAACACACCAAGTCTCCAGCTAATGAGCAGTGCAGCAGGTACCAGATCACTGGCCTCTCTGTCTCTTGGAGCCGCAGCTTCTACCTCTTGGCTTTAGCCCAGGGCTTGGCAAACTTTTTCGCAAAGGCCTAGATGGTAAATATTTTAAGTTGTGCAAACCGAATGGTCTCTGCTGCTACTACCTGACTCTGCCGTTGTAGCACGAAGGCAGCCTTAGACAGTCGGTGAAAGAATGAGCATGGCTCTGTTCCAATAAAACTTTATTTGCAAAAGCAAGTGGCAGGCTGGGTTTGGCCCCCAGGCTATAGTTTGCTCATCCCTGCTCTAGTGTCCTAAGATATATTTTATTATGAAAACACCTTGGGGAAATTCAACTTCTGGAGCTCGGAAGGCGCTGGTACCTGCCAGCATCTTCTGTTTGGATCACTCTGTTCCTTGCTCTGGGGCAGCACCATCTAACAGAAATATAAATATAACCACATACACAGCTTTCCATTTTCTAGTAATTACATGTGAAAGGAAAAATGAAACAGGTAAAATTAGTTTTAGTAATGTATTTGATTTAATCCTGTATGTCATAATTATTATGATTTAACCAGTAATCAATACAGTGAATTATTAATAAGATTTTAAATTATTTTTTCGTATTAAGCCTTCAAATTCTGATGTGTGTTTTACACTTAAATCACCTCTTAGGTCACACTGCTTTCTTTCGAGTGCTCAACAGCCATGTAGGACTAGTGGCTATCTTATGGAATGGTGTGGCTCTAGGTACAACTATGGTATTTTTATTGGCATAAGAAAAAACCCCTGGTAGAAGCTGAAAATATGGGAACAACAGAAATGAGAGAGAAAAACCTGGGTGGGTCAGTGTATTAGTCAAATTTCTCCAGAGAAAAAGAACTGATAGAAACCAATAGAATATACAATAATAATAACTATTATTATTGTTGTTATTATTATAAGGAATTGGCTCCTGTGATTATGAGGGATGACAAGTTCCAAGATCCGTAGTCAGCAGCTAAAAACCCAGGAGAGCTGATGGCACAGCTCCAGTCAGAAAACTGACAAGCTAAAGACCCAGGAAGAGTGATGTTTCAGTTCAAGTTCAAAGGCAGGAGGAAAAAAAAATATTGTTCTAGCTGGAAGGAAGTCAGGCAGGGGGACCTGTCCCTTCCTCTCAGGAGAGTCAGTATTTTCGTTCTGCTCAAGCCTTCAACGGAATGGGTGAGGCCCACCCACTTTGGGGCAGGCAATCTGCTGATCCTACAGATTCAAATGTTAATCTCATTTAGACACCCTCTCAGACACACCCAGAATAATGTTTGACCAAATATCTGGGCACTCCATGGCCCAAACAAGTTGACACAGAAAATTGACTACCACGGTCAGGGAAGGCTTCCTGGAGGAATAGTCATCTGAGTGGAAATCTGCATGCAGAGAGATTCACCATACAAAGGTCCACGCAGAGGGAACGGTATGTGCAAAGGCCTGGAAGTGCCAGAACGTGGGGGTATTCAGACACGGTAAGCAGTTTAGATGATTGGTTTCTGGACCACAGGGTTGAGTTGGACAGGACATGGGCCTGGGGGCCGTAAGCTACAGAGGGGCTTAGGGTGGATGCTGCAGGCTCTGCAAGTCTTGGGGAGAAGTTTAAGCTTGATTCTGAAGGCAAAGGGAAGTCATGATGGATAGTAGTCCCCCCACCCCACCCCGCCCCCGGTCAAGCAGCTCAAGACCTCTCCAAACACAGGCACAATCTAAGTAGAAACTGCAACTCCAGCTTCCAGATCAGCCCTCTGATCCTTGTCACTCAGGGTGCGGTCCTCCGACCAGCAGCGCCATCAGCATCTGGGAGTTTCGTTGGAGAAGCGGACAGTTGAACCCCATCCCTGATCTACTGAATCAGAACCTGCCTTTTAATGAGATGCCCAGGACTGTGCATGTGACTTCGGTGATCTTGGTTTTGATAGGAGGGGACCTTTTCGAACTCAATGCTCTTTACCACCTTCTAAATCCTGCCTCCTGCCAGCAGCCCTGTGGCTCCCTACACCATCCTGGCTTCCTTGGCCCTTCCTTCCACCTGGAGGGCTCAGAAACCTCTTCCTGCCGCTGCCACAGAGGAGGCAAATTAAAGAAACGCCCCCGACCCCACTTCCCATTCTTTGTGTATTTTAAGTAGTCCCTGTTTGGATCTCCTAGAGCTGTTATAGATCTCTGCTTTTCTCTCCCAGGGCAAAAATGATAATGGCTCATGCTGCTGGGGCTGGCATGTTTGCAGTTAAGTGTTAAACAAGTGGAGATGGGAGGCCACTGGCTGGACTTCAGAAGCACCCACCGTGGGCACAGCCTGCTGGGAACAGGGGCATGGGTGAGGGAGGCGGCGTAATACATCGGGGGAACAGATTTTCATCACGGAGGGAAGCATTTGATTGGTTTCCATCCTTGGCAAGTTCCCAGGCTGCCTGACCCGCATTTGTCATCCTGTTCATTATTCCTCTCAGAGATGGGCCGGTAAGATGACTTCTCCACAGATTGCTTCTGGGCAGGGGAGAGAGCCTGCTTTTGTTGCAAGATGCGAGGGACACGGTCATGTTATTCTTGCGGGACGAAAGGGTGGTTTTGAGCAGCTTTCCAGTACAGCTCCGTCCTCACCAAAGATGCCCAAGGTTAATGGTTTAAACATTTTTATTTTGTCCCTAATATATAGCTCCATGGCCATGCTCGCAGAGGAAGGACGCTCTAGGAAGAGGCTTACAGGATGAGCGGTGAGTGATTACACCACGGGGTCCTCTGATCCCTCAAGCATCTCAGGAAATTGTATAAAAGGTACCACCAAACAGCCCCGTTGAACAGAACAATGATCATTAATTGGCTTTTCTTTCACTGACATCCAAATTATTTTAGATCATAATTTTCCAGTTTAAGATTTATCCTCCCTTGGGATAGCATCCTGGGAGAAAAGAAATTGCTTTTGTGATAGTTTGCAGACAAATCTCCTGCCCGGATCCCAGGTATAAGTTTTAGCTGCACAAAAAGAGCAAGTCCTACCAGAGTAAGAGTAAGTGTAGTAACGACAGTAATGATGGTGACGCATTTATCGACCACATATGATGCGGCGGAGTGCTAAGCACCCCAGTGTGTTAATCCACATAATCCTCAGTGCAGCCTGCCAGGTTGACCTCTTATCATGTCCATTTTACGGATGAGAAAAATGAGGCACAGAGCAGTTCAAGGATACGTCCAGGGTCAGGCAGCCTGACAGTGACAAATCCAGTGTAAAAAGGCTATCAGATTCTGATGCCTCTCCGTGTGGTCCTGCCTCTCAGTGATTTTGTCCAATTTATTTGATCCCCACAACTACTCTTGAAGAAGAAATGATTCTAACAAGTATTTGACAGATGGGGTAACTGAGATTCCGAAAGGTTAAGAGAGCTTGGGAAGGGCAGAATTAAGACATTAACCCAGGCGATAAAGGTCTGCTGCTTAAAAAAAAAAAAAGGAGGCAATAGCCAGGGGGAGTTCCCGTTGTAGCTCAGCAGTAATGAACCCAACTAGTAACCACGAGGATACAGGTTCAATCCCTGGCCTTGCTCAGCGGGTTAAGGATCCAGTGTTGTCCTGAACTGCAGTGTAGTTCGCAGACACAGCTCAGATCCCGCGTTGCTGTGACTGTGGCGCAGGCCAGCTGCTGCAGCTCTGACTCAGCTTCCAGCCTGGGAACTTTCATATGCCGCGGGTGTAGCCCTAAAAAGACAAAAAAAAGGAAAAAAAAGACATTAGCCCAGGTCTTCTGGCTTTAAATCCTCCACTCTTTCCATTTTCTCAGTGGTGACAACATCAGGGCCAGGCAGGAGACATCAATAAGTGGGTCATAGAGGGACTCCGCCCCCCTCCCCCACCCCCGAGGGCACCCAGCATCTGGGAAGAAGCCCCATGCGCTCCAGGCACTGCCAAGGGCCAGCGCCAGGCCAACGGCGGCCCCCTCTCCTCATTTGCTAAGATAAACTGGAAGATTTTTATGTGAAATTTCAGATTTTTATGTGAAATTTCCACATTTGAAAATGTGGACAACTAAGACAAATTTCTGGGGGCCACACTCTCACCAAAAGTTCCCAGGCCAGGGATCAAACAGCAGTAATCCGATCCACAGCCGTGACAACACCGATCCTTAGCTGGCTGCGCCATGAAGGAATTTGCTAATGACAATTTTTAAAGAAAACATTCTATATTTCCAACAAATCAGTTTGTGGTTTATAGACAGCCCGCTGGTATCTTTGTATAACCCCTGTCTGTAGGGCCTCTGGAATGGCTACAGGTGTCAGAAAACTGCCTTTTTCCTGTGCTTGGGACAAAGTTGGACCCTCAAAACTCAGGATGGAGAGTTCCATCATGGCTCAGTGGGTTAAGAGCCTGACACTGTGTTCAGGGCTCCATCCCTGGGCTGGCTCAGTGAGTTAAGGATCCGGCGTGGCGGCAAGCTGCAGTCACAGATGCGGCTCAGATTTGGTGTTTCCATGGCTGTGGCATGCGCTGGCAGCTACAGCTCCAGTTTGACCTCTAGCCTGGGAACGTCCATATGCCGCAGGTGTAGCCCTTAAAAAAAAAAAAGCCCTCAAAACGGAATAGCAATTTCTGTACTTGAGCCCTGCATTACCGTCCTTTCTCCAAGGCTCTTTAAAATCCAGAGCCATGTCTCTGCCATTCTAGCCCAGGTCACATTGGTTGTTAAGATATTAAAACATATTCACCAGTTGGCAAAGAGCTGCTCTAGCAAGTCCCTGAGCGCCTTTCTACCCTGAGGCTTCAGGCCCTTCTTACAATGCCTGGGTTTCCCACGATCCAGCAAGTAGAGGAAAAACCTGACCCAGCACGGGCCACCCAGAATGTGCTCCAGAAAGCTTGTTCGGGCCCGTGGAAGGCACTCAGTAAACAGTCGCGATATCACCCTTGATCTTGTTCCTCAAGGAACATTTCTCTCCGTTGGCTCCCCGGGAAGACGTGTGAGGTCAGCCTTTTCCTGACCTGCCCTGGTTCACGTCCACCGCCCACCAGCCTCTTATCGCCTCTCGTACCCAGACTCGGTGTGAACAAGGGCTCATGCACAGCTCAGCCTGTTCTCACCTCCTATCCAGGGGAGGGTGGGCCGGGGGGACGCTCACCCTGCGGAATGCTTTCCAAGGCCTCCGCGCGTTGGAGATCTTTCTCTGGGCAGAAAGCAGGGGACCCCTAAGGCCAAGTGCTCATTTTCAGGAAAATGACAGATGTGTGGGGACGTGGGAACTGGTTCCTTCCACCCACAGAGCCCATGGGGCGGGTCGGAGCTCCTCGCCAGGAGGATTCTTACCTCCGTGCGGTCGGGGAAGGACACAAAGAGCTCCAACTCCATCTCGCCAGCTGGGGGCTGTTCATTTCCATTACGATCCTTTCGTGTGTCTGAAATTTTTTGTCCTCGCTTGGACAAATTGGAAAAAATAGGATGGAAATGGGAAAATCTCTCCCAGCACCTTCATCCCCTTAGGGAGAGGCTCTGACGCTCACCTTCCAGGGAACATGGTTCAGAAAAATCAGTTTTGGAGTTCCCTTTGTGGCTCACTGGGTTAGGAACCCAGCTAGGCTCCATGAAGATGCAGGTTTGATCCCTGGCCTCACTCAGTGGGTTAAGGATCTGGATTTGCTGTGAGCAACGTTGTAGATCACAGACGGCGCTCGGCTCCCGAGTTGCTGGGCCTGTGGTGGAGGCCGGCTGCTGAGACTCAGATTCAGCCCCCTAGCCTAGGGCTGCCTAGGGTGCAGCCCTAAAAAAAAAAAAAAAATCAGTTTTGAAGTCACTTGTGGCCTTGGCCATGGCAGAATTCCAGGGGGCCTGCAGAAGCAAGTCAGCCAGTGGGTGTCCTTATCTTTTAGCCAGGGCACTCCCCTAGAATCACAGAGTCACAGGTAGTTACTTATGATGTTGAGTATTTATGGTCCATTTCCCCCCGCTGGAAGGTAGAAGTCCTGAGGACAGGGATGGGCATCTATTTTGTTTACCACTGAAGTTCAAGTACCTAGGACAGCACCTGACATACAGTAGGTGCTCTGATATTTAAGTTAATGAATGACTACATACATCCTTAGAGCTTAAAGACGTGATCTCAACCCACTGCCTCTTTGTAGAGAAGGGGAAATTGAGGCCTGGAGAGAGGAAGGGGCTAGACTCAGCCAGTTGGAGGCAGAGTCTCGACCTGTCGGCAACAGCTTTCGTCACAGCCCCCTCGACCTTGTCCACCTACCCCCACGTGCTTAAGGACACGTTCTAAGACTGTCCTACCAGCATCTACTCGATGGCTATTTCAGCTGCGTCCTCCAGGAGACCGCTGCTTCCCAGGAGAAGCATAAGGGGATCTTCCTGGGGGCTGGTGGGATTCTGTGTCTTGATCTGGAAGCTGGTTGCTTTGTGAAAATTCTTAGATTTCTGGCCTGTCTGCATTTCTCTTCGCAAACTTTAATAAAGGCATGGCCCGCATAAGACTAACACACACACACACACACACACACACACACACACAGCCATAGACATCTGAGCTGCTTTGAGAAATGACAGGAGTAACACTGATAATATTAGTTAATCCTGATTGAGATTTGTTATGTATCAGGCACTTTTCTAAGCTAACAGCAATTAACACATTTAATTTGAACAACAACTATGAAGCAGGAGTCTGGGGATGGTTTTCACTTTAAGGAAAAGAAACTGAGGTACCAGAGGATAAGTGACTTTCCCAAGGTCACATATGAGGACGTGTGGAGCCAGGGTTTGGACTCAGGCGGGCCAATGCCAGAGCCTGCTTGCTCCCTTCACACTGCGATAATGTGGGCTATTTACCCGAGGGCTAAAGAAAGTGAAACTGGATGTTTCAGCTCTGCTATAAGAAATCAAGAAAGGCTTCCTAGAAGAGGAGAGACTTTGGTCAGATCCTAAGGTAAGTGATATACTGAAGAAAGAAAGGAAGGGATCCAGCTCTCCATGCTCAGATTTGACCACAGCTATTACACACCCTGTGTGTGGACACAAGGCTGGACACTTTCCCATAGAGTTTTTTTCATTTGTTTGTTTTTGCTTTTTAGGGCTGCACCTGCGGCACATGGAAGTTCCCAAGCTAGGGGTTGAATCAGAGCTGCAGCTGCCGGCCTACGCCACCGCCACAGCCACAGCAACACTGGATGGGAGCTGAGTCTGCGACCTGCACAACTTGTGGCAACGCTGGATCCTTAACCTACTGAGCAGTGCCAGGTATCAGACCTGCATCCTCGTGGATAGTTGTTGGGTTCTTAATCTACTGAGAAACAGTGGGAACTCCCCCCACAAGTCATTTTCATTTTAATGTTATGTTCACAGCTCTATGAAGTGGGGAGTGTCCATCCCCATTTCACAGATGGGGGAACTGAGGCGGGCCCAGAGCACTGACTAACCCTGCCCACGGTTTCCTGCCAGGCAAGCAGCAGAGCCGAGATTCTTTCTCTCTCTCCAGGCAAACTCCTGGTCCAAACCGGTGCTTTCCAAGGCTGGGAAGGAGCTCTTTCTCCCAGGAACCCCTGCCACCCTCAGCTGCCAAGCCCCCTCCCCACCCTTGGCCTCAACTTGTCCACCCCAGGCTCCTGGGGAATAAAAACCCTTGACTGTGTTTCTTTAAACTGATCATCAGTTTTCCCTTTATGAAAATTAACAGTGGATAGGAAATGCCTTGAAATATACATCAAGGTGAGGCAAATGGCTTTTTGAGATCAATCCCCGGGCACACGCAGGTTTGGGCGGACTGCATTTGATTCCCTCTCCAAATCTGGGCCACGGAGCCAAAGAATAGCAAGAGCCAAGCATCCAGCAGAAGATGCTCTCCTGCTCTGAGTAATCACATCCCCGGTGGCTGCCCAGCAGAGCCGCGCACGGGGGTCCACCCCACCCCGACTCCCCTTCCCTCTCCTCTAGGTATTTCGACTTAATTTTGTTTAGAAATTTGAAAAGCAAGTGAAAGTGCTGCCTGATTATAGACTTTATTTAAAGGTTTGATTTAGGTTTCTCTCTGTTCTTATATCAAAGATACAGTGGAAGTGGTGGTATCATGTTCAGGTAATGAGATTTTATATTAAAAAGAATAAATTAAGCTCATAAAACCAGAGGCGGAGGGACCAGGCGGGGCTGATATGCACACAGAGGACGCCTATACATTTATGGAATGAGTATCCACCATATGCTGGGGAGGCCAGGTTTGGGCCTGGGTTTGAAGTCCAGAGAACTCTTTTTCCTGTTTTGTTTTGGAAATTGCCCTCCAGAAGCCCCCAGGGATGAGATTTGGGGGTTCCAGGAGCCAGAAACAACTGTGGAAGTTCCTCCCTTTACCATGTATTAGCTGTGTGACTATGAGCAAGTGGCTTAACCTCTCTGATCCTCCCTGTCTTCTTTAAGGTGAGGTCATGGAGTTCCGTGGCTCGACGAAAATGAATCTGCCTAGTATCCATGAGGATGCAGGTCCCATCCCTGGCCTTGCTCGGTGGGTTGAGGATGTGGCATTGCCATGAGCTGTGGTGTAGTTCACAGACGCCGCTCAGATCAGGCATGGCTGTGGCTGTGGTGTAGGCCAGAAACTGCAGCTCCCGTTTGACCACTAGCCTGGGAACTTCCATTTGCTGTGGATGTGGCCTTAAAAAGACAAAAAAAAAAAAAAAAAAGTAAGATGGAGGTCTTGTTAGTATCCACCCAGGTCCCTGATGACAGTTGTGTGGCACGGAGCATGTAAAGCGTACGTGGTTAGCACTCAAAGAATATTAACCATGGGAAATTTTTGAGCATCATTTTTTTTTAATCTGACAAATGGGGATATTGGCTATCCCCTTAGGAGAGCTATGAGGAGGAGTGAATGAAATAAGAAAGAAAAGACCTTCATTCAAAAAAGTGTAAATTATATTTGTACAGTGATTACTGTTCAGATACTCAATCCAGCCAGGCCCCTTACGTTCGTCAAGAGGGGCTGGATCCCTCGTCAGACGCTCCGCAGGGCTGGAGGCTGGTGAAAACTGTCAGAAATTCCAGCCATCCTTCTGCCCTCTCATGCCACCGGCCCCCCCTTCCTTCCTCGTGAGCAATAAAACAAAATACAAAGACCAGGAATCAAATAAAGACTCTGAACCCAAGCCGTCTGTGGTCATTTTAAAACAGATCCTTTTTGAAAAGCCGGGTGACATTTTCCTTTAACGCCTGATTTTTTTTTAATGCCGGCTGCATTTTTTAAGCACCCGGCCGGCTTGTAACTAGCCGAGGCAGTACAGTAGCTGCGCCGACTGTACCATTTGATCATTAATTTATCACAGTTCTAGCAGTTTGTCTGACAGGTGATAGCACTTTCATCTAATGAGCCCACAGCCGGGGTGGGGGCGCAGGAGCCCCGGCTGGCCAGCCCTCGGGTGAGGGCCATGCTCTCTACCAGCCTGTTTTGGTTTCAGAGACTTACGAAGGCCCTGAAAAAGGCTGCCTAATAGGGCTAGGGGTCCTGGCGAGTGGATAAGGCTTGGAAGCTCCCGCCACCACAATGGGCCAAGGTCAAGGGGAGACTGTGGGTGAAAACTTAGCCTTGACCAGTGGGGAGCCACTGCATCAGTCAGGACAAGCTCAGTTATGCTGCTGTAACAAATACCACCCCGGCCCCTCCTCTCAGAGCCATCCAATGACAAAGCTGATTTTTCACTCGTGGTGTGTCCACTGTGCGTGGGGGATGTTTGTTCAACACAGCCACCCTGAAGACCTAGTCACAGAGGCTCCATCTTGCAGAGGTAAAGGGGAAAGCATGGTGACCCGTGGGCTGTCTCAAAACTTCTGTTCAGGAGTTCCCTTTGGCACAGTGAGTTAAGGATCCTCTATTGTCCCTGCAGCCGCTCAGCTTGCTGTTGTGGCACAGGTTCAACCCCTGGCCTGGGAATTTGCATGTGTATGGCCATAAAATTTAATTTAATTTAATTTAATTTAATTTTTAAAAAGTCTCATTATTAACTAAAGATTTTTTTTAAAAAGCTTCTGTTCAAAGTGACATGTCACTTCCTCTCACATTTCGTTGGCCAAAGGCACTCACATGACCACATACAAGTTCAGGTGGGCAGAGAAGGGTGATTCTACCATCTGCCTTCAAACAAAAAGATCTAATATTTGTCAATAGCTCTGATGACTACCATTGTCATAAGTTCAGCTCATAAAAATGGTCTTGGAATTCCCATTGTGGCTCAGTGGAAATGAATCTGACTAGGGACCATGAGGACTCAGGTTCAGTCCATGGCCTCATTCAGTGGTTAAGGATCCGGCGTTGCAGCGAACTGTGATGGAGCTCATAGACACGGCTCAGATCTGGCGCTGCTGTAGCTGTGGTGAAGGCTGGCATCTACAGCTGTGTGCTCTCTTCCAGTGCCATCCTTACACTTGCTCTGGGTGCTGGGCCTCAGTAGGTCATGGGCTTTGGAGTCATTTTCTTGAAAATTCCTCTTGGTCCCTTCCTAATGCCTAGAACCAGTTATGGCCAGCAGGGTCACTGGGCACCCTGAGTCCAGACAGGGACTTGTTTAGGCCATGGTCCTCATCTCTTTCCACGTCTGTGCTAACCCCCATCACTACCCCACACACAAATTGGGTAGACCAGATGCCCCAAGGAGCTCCAGAACACAAACCTACAGGGCCATCCCAGGGCCTGTGGCCTCACCATGGTTCCAGGAGGGCAGTCTGGCAGGCAGATCACTCACACTAGCCAGTGCAGTATTTCTTTCGTAGGAGCCTATGAGTTCTGGCCACCTGAAGGGTGTTGACTCACTGATGTGGGGTGATTCAAATTATTTATATAGACAGAGGTCCTAAAAAAACATTTGCCCAGGGCCCCACATACCCTGCTCCCCCCTTCCACTCTTACCCAAGCAGCAGAGAGGACTTTTTAAATCCTCGTGCAGATTCTCATTGCAGCAAGTAGGACTTCTCAATGGTTCATGGAGCCCTGCACCACTCGTTCTCATCCTGGTGTTCTATAGAATCACTGGGGAAGCTTCGAAACAGGTTATGGTCTGGGGGCCCCAGAGCATGGGGCTGGGACCAGAGCGTGGTGTAGTTTGAAGAGCACCCTGGATGATTCTAAAGCTAGTGAGAACCTCCAGCTTCCATGCTCTACCTTCTTATCTCCTTCCCTCCCTTCCTCATCTCATGCCTTTCCCCTCTTCTTTCATTTCCTCCAAAATGCCAAATTCTCCCTCTCTACCCCAGGACATTTGCACAAGCTATTCCCTCTGCTTGAAATATTCTCTCTCCTCCAGTGTTGTCAAGGCTTCTGTTTTCTTGCCATTCAGCTCCCTGTTCAAATGTTACTTTCGCAAAGATGCTTTCTTGACCTTCCAAGGCAGTGTCACCCGCTGCCACTCCCACCCTATCATTTTTGGAATTGCATTTATTATCTCATCTCTTCTTCTTTATTTACTTGGTGTTGTTTAGTATATACTGTGTGTTTTCCTTCACTGAAATATACTGCACGAGGGCAGCTACTTTGTTAGTTTTGTTCAACCCGTATCACCAACATTCCCCACACCTGGCATCTTGCTTAATAAATAACTCTGGAGTGAATCAGTGTAAAGACGCATATTTATAGAGTGTTTTCTGAGGTTTGGTACCTTTGTTGATTATTTTCAGGATTTACTTCTGGAAAAAGGTTGTCTCTCTTCAATAACTGGGAACATGTGGCTTTTCTTTGACCAGGTAATTGTCTGGATTGTGTAACTCCGGAATAACAAATTTAGTCCTGAGCTTCCTGGGATCCAAGGCAAAAAGGGTCAGATGAACCACAGAAACTATGTTGGTCCATGTGTCTGGTCTATTTGCCTCTTCCTCCTCCTTCCTCCGGGTCTTTGATTTTCCATGTCTATTTTCACAGCATCTGATTACAAGCTGTCTCAAATCCTTTTTGGGAGCAGGCAGAGTATAAATAGCTAGGAACACAAACAACTGATTCATGTGTGTAATGCCTATTTTACAGACGTGCAATACAAGCGCTGGGCAGGTGGGGCAGCTTGTCTGAGGTCACGCAGGCTGGACGGGAACCCACATCCCTTGAATTCCAGGCCAGTTCATCCTCTTCTGAGTGACACCAGAGGGGTCATGCCCCGGGCTTTATTTGCTCTCCTAAAAGTCCCAGCACTGTAAATCTCACCTTATTAGGACTTCTCTAAGGAGACTGAAACCCAGAGAGATTAAGTCCTGGTCCAGGGTCACCCAGCAAGTTAGGGATGGAGCCAAGCCCCCAGGGGGATGAGCTAGGTATTGATTAGAAGGCATTATCTCCCCCCAGCAGCGGTCTTGATTGCCTCCTGATAACTCACTCTGCTCAGAGATGAGAAACCAGCTGTGACATTTGCATAGCTGGGAGAGGAAAATGGAGCCATTCTCTAATTATCTGCTCGGTGGCCATAATTGCTTTCCACGGAAATTGTCACCAGATAGGTAAATGCCAAGGAGAGGGTGGGAAGTGGCGACAATCTCCGAGCTCACTCAACGAACTGATCTGACAAATAGACATTCTAGACACAGACCCTTTCACTGAAAGGTGTAATTATGAGCTGCAAGCGTCCCTCAGCTCCTCCAACACAGAAGAGGGAGAGAAAACAATACCATGAGAAGGGAGAGGAATTAGAGGCTGGGGACGTGGGTTTTTGTCCATCACATAAAAATAACTCCTGCCAATTACTGAGCACCTGCTTTGTGCCTGGCACTGAACTCGACAGATGTGTTTTCTTATTTGATTTTCCCTCTTCAGAAGGCCTTATTGTTTCTGTCTTACACCACGGAAAACCGAGGCTCACAGAGCTTCAGATGACTTGCTGAAGGCTATATTGCAATGAGAAAGGTCACCGGGGTTTCCTGAATGCTAGAGAGTGATCTAGGGCTTTCCATATGTAAACTCACTTACCTGGCCCAAGGATTCTCCGCCAGAGGGTCTATCATCAGCCCAGGCAAGCTGAAGAGTCTGAGGTATGGAGGATGAAGCCACCCACCCAAAGTCACGGAATGTCTGGACCGGGGTTTGAACCCACAGCCTGGAGGCCAGAACCTGTGTTCTGTAGAACCTTAGCAAGTGGGCCCTCAGGGTTTGACTCAGGCCTTCCCAGCTCCGATCCCCCTTCCCCTCTGCTCCACACCCTGCAGTGGGGAGAGGGCCCGGCCTCTCCTGACAACATCATAAATAGTGGCTTAATCTGACTGGAGACCCATTTTCCACCCATCCAGCTAATTGCTGAAGTGAATGTGTAAAGTGACCCTGCACACAGTCTCCTGGCTGGGAACACTCAGAAGGCCTGTGTGTCTACTGTGTGACAAACCTCTGAGGCAGAATTACCCTCAGATGGTAGTGGCCCAGCCCAGAACAGCCCGCTCAGCCAATTCAGTGGCATAGGACTCAGGTCTACACAGCGCAGCCTGGCTCAGCCTAGCGGCAAACCTGGACCCTAATCCCTATGAAGGTAAATCTCAGGTAATTGGTTTGAACAGCTTTGTAGTTTACTTTCTTTCTTCCTTACCTGCTTCCTTCCGTCTTCCTTCCTCCCTTTCATTCTTTCTGTCTGTCTGTCTGTCTTTTTTTCCCACACCCGCAGCATGTGGAAGTTCCCAGGCCAGGGATCAAACCCACAGCACAGCAGTGACCCGGCCCACTACAGTGGCAACGCAAGATCCTTAACCCGCTGCACCAACCAGGGAACTCCTGTATAGATTTCTTAATGCTGAAAAACAGGGACAGGCAGCGGGAATACTCCAGATCCGCTAAGAACTCTGCTCCTTTCCACTTAGCACACGCGTTGAAGGCTGGCCCGGCACGCGGAGGATGGATCATGTGGAGTCCAGGGTGCCTCCTCGCCCACCTCACCTGGAGACTGATGTCTGGGTCAGGCAACCAGCGTGCAGGGAGCAATGCCACAGCTCCTGGAACCCCAGCTCTGAGACCGCCCCCCTTCCAAGCTGCTAAGGGTATGGAAACGGCCCTCCTTCTTTAAAATGCACCCCCCCCCCCAAATCCAGGCTCACGCATTGCAAACCACATATCAAATCAAACAGAGGCTGTGCCTAAGACCTGCTTCCCAGAGCAACGAGGAATCATTGCTAATCATTTATAATTAGCCCACGGCGGCGGCAATTTGCATGCAGAGCCCCTGGAAAGCTGGTTCTCTTCCGAAGGCCAAATCTGCCCCCTGCAGTCTTGCGTGCGGGCTCTGCTCTCCAAGTCCATTTCCAAATGCAGCACAAGGGGAAACTCCAGCAGAGGACTCCCCGGACCACACGGTCCTCTCCCAGTCCTTCTTTCCATAAACATTCTTGACCTTGTGATCCCAGGATGGCTTTACTCCAACTATATATGGTTTGACTGTCACCGACCATCACAGCCTAAATAATAGCAGTGGCCACTGCCACACACGACAAAGGGTGCCCTGGTATACCAGTGGTTCGCAATCGGGGACGATTCTGCACCACCACCCCCAGGGGACATTTGAGATGACTGGAGACACTTTTGGTTGTCGCTTTGGGAGGAAGGTGCTGCGGGAATCCAGTGAGTCAAGGCCGGGGGTGTGTTAACCATCCTACAATGCAGAGGGCGGCCCCTCCACCACCCCCAACAGAGTATCATCTGGCCCCAAAGTCAGCAGTGCTGAGGTGGAGGAACACAGGCGACAAGGACAAGGGTGATCATGTATTATTTGTTTGCTCCTTACTGAAGTCAGTTTTCTTTCAGTAGATTCTTAGTGCCAGTGACGAGGTTTGCAAATTCATCCTATTATGTCTGAATCCCACGAGAAACTTTGCCCGCAGTCCTTGATCGCTGACATCCCCAATCAAATCTGCCTAAAGCAACAAACGATTACTTTGTCACTGGTCAGCACGTCTAGATCTTAACTGTTGTACATCAACTACTCCTGGAGGCTTTGGCCTGAAAAGCCATCTCCTGAGATGTGTCAGTTCTGTCTGAATGGTCCAGGGGAAAGGCCGAGGTTTAACCTGTGACATGTGCTTGAAGACGGTGAAGTGCTTGTGTTTTTATACCGATTCACTCAACTTAGGATGCTCAAAAAAATTTAAAAAAGCATTTTTCTTTTGCCTTTTTGTCATTTTTATGGCCGCACCTGCGGCATGTGGAGGTTCCCAGGCTAGGGGTCTTATTGGAGCTGTAGCCACTGGCCTGCGCCGCAGCCACAGCAACACAGGATCCGAGCCGCGTCTGCGACCTACACCACAGCTCACAGCAACGCCGGATCGTTAACCCACTGAGCAAGGCCAGGGACCGATCCCGCAACCTCATGGTTCCTAGTCAGATTCGTTAACCACTGCGCCACGACGGGAACTCCTAAAAAAGCATTTTTGATTCCTCAAAAAAATTTAAAAAAGCATTCCTGAAGTTCCCTTGTGGCGCAGCGGGTTAAGGATCCCATCTTGTCACTGTAGAGGCTCGGCTTATGGCTGTGGCCTGGGTTCGAGCTCTGACCAGGGAACTTCTGCCTGTTATGGGTGCAGCCAAAAAAAAAAAAAAAAAAGGCATTCCCATGTGAGCCAGCAATTCCACTTCTGGGTATATCCAAAAGCATCACAGGGACCCAGGGAGATGTATGCACAGCCATGTTCAGAGCAGCATTTTTCACAATAGCCAAAAGGTGGAAACCACCCAACTATGCATTGATAGTAAGTGAAACGGGGTCTCTACATACCTGGAATGCTATGCATCCGTAACGTTACTGAACTGTACACTTGAAAATGGATAAAATGTCAAATGTGATGTTCTGTAATGTGAGAAAAAGAATGTAACGTAATGTGGGACGGGGTCACTTTGCTGTACAGCAGAAAATTGACAGAGCACTGTAAACCAATTGTAATGGAAAAATCATTAGAAAAACAAATAAAGGAACAAAAAATAAAATAATAAATAAAATAAAATAAAATAAAATAGATGCTGGCAAGTAGGAGCCAGGCACAAATAAGCAAGGACCCAGAAGATCAGCAGAGGACCCTGGGGTCATAGGAAAGGGATCAGAATTCCTCCAGGCGGGCTGGGTTGACGATGGCTCAGAGTACCTTGGAGGTGCTCAGGTGGAAAAATTTCTTTCGAGGCCAGTGTCAGGGATCCTCAGAGCCTGTCTCGAGGGAAGGGTGGCCTTTCTTGATCCGAGGAGGAGGAGGAGGTGGGAAATTTGAAAGAACTGAACTCCCCAAGAGCCCTTTTCCTCACCCTCTCAGCCAACCCAGCCAGATGTCTTCGTGCAGCCACCTAGGCTCTTAGCATCCTGAACTGTTAGGTACCAGCCCCAGCTCATGTCCTATCCCCCTCTGGTCTTCACTTATTCCCCAAAATGCCCTGGGCTTTCTCACCCACATAACCTTTTTTTTTGTTTTCCTGCAAAGTTTTCAGCTTCCGTAAAATGCTAAAATCTCTGCATCCTCCCAGGCACAGCAGAGGCCAGGCAGAGGTGGAGTGAGATTCATGGGAAAAAGACAGGTTTCCCCAATGCCATTTGACTCAATACCACCTAATGGGTTGGTGGGAGGGTGAGAGGCAGGGGGTATGGCTGACGTCTCAGCCTATGGATAGGCCGCCAGAGTCTGGCCCTTGCTGAGATCAGTTGATGGAGTAGGGGAAGGGGGGTGGTGGTCAGCAGAGGGGTTCTGGCAGAAATAGCATCACTGGGGGCCTTCCCAGCCCTGGCCCTCTCAGCCTCTGCCAGCACCTTCATGCACAGGCTCTGAGATGACCATCACTGGCAGACGGTGGATGGCACCTGGGCTAAACCAGGGCCTATCTGTGTCTAGGTGGGAGCCCCTAGCATGAGATGGGCTCCTGGGGGCCTCAGTTAAAGGTGGTGCACTGCCAATGAGGGCAGCAGGACTCAGCAGAGTGCAGGCTCTGGAGTGAGTCGGACCCAAGTTCAATTCTGGGCTGCTCCACCCTCCATGATCGTGAACAGGCTCCTCAGTGTGTCTAAGCCTCAGTTTTCCCATCTGTAAAATGGAGCTGGCAACTCTACCCACTGGATTGAGTCGATTTGAAAAATTCAAGTAGACAGTGCAAGGAAGGAATCTATTTAGCACTGATGTCGCTTTAGTTGGACACACATCGATAAACTCTCACAAGTAACTGACTACTGTTATTAATGTTGATTTCCATTATCGTCGTGTAATGACAATAAGTACTTGCCCAGTATGTTAGCGCTAACAAAGACTGCAACACCAGTTGCTAAAGTAGGGAGCTGGGTGGGTTGACGTTATTATTCCCATTTTCCACAGGCAGGGGATGTGGGGCAGGGCTGATATTATTGAGCATCAGGGCCAGACACACAATAGATAGGCATCATCTCTTTTAATCCTCTTTGCCCAACTGGCTGGGTAATAGGACGATGCCCATTTTGCAGATGTGAAAACTGAGGCTCAGGAAGGCGTGGTTGTTTTCAGCCAGGAAGTGGCAGAGCTGGGATAGAACCCAAGATCTGTCTGACTCCAGTGAGTATCTGCGCCCAGACTGCCAGAGGCAGAAGCGGGAAGAGCTGAGGAAAAGGAAGGACTGCCTTGTGCTTGTACCAGGTAGAAAGGGGCACCTAGCTCCTCAGCCCCATTCCTCCTGCCTGTGGGACTGGCAGCAACGGCAGGGAGACCATAGTGGGCTGTGGGTCGGGGAGGGGCTGGGGTTGCTGTTGCTAAGTGGGGGTGGCCTGGGACCGCCTATCCTCCCTGGGGAGTTGGAAGGCTAGACCTTGGCAGTGCTTTTGTGCCCCAGAGCCTCCTCTCCAGACACCAAGAGGGCACTTGATCCCAATTACGGAAAGTGGCTGGGTCAGCCGTCACCTTGAATGATCTGAACACCTCAGATGGCAGCTGATTAATAGCCAGACAGTACTGGCCCCGTCTTGGCCTTGAACTGGGGAGCCGAGGCCCTCCTTGGTCTCAGAATTGTGGCTGGATGGTTACATCACCTCTCCTCAGTCCAGGCACTGCAAGACAGAGCGATCACTGGGGTGGACCCAGTTCTGTGGACGTACCCATGAACTTGCATCAGGGATCTGAGGTCTGTTCTCTGTCCCCTCAGCTGGGTCAGCTCCCAAACAGCAAGGACTAAGCCTCCGCCTTCTCAACCTCCCCTCCTTCAGCGGGTGGAGGAGGAGAGCCCTCAAGCTTGATGAAGGTAGGGCTGACAATTCCTGTGACTATCTGACAAGTGTTTTTTTGCCTTATTCCATCCCCGCATCTCATCATCCATCATCCTTGAGATGCGCTTTGCAGGGGGGCAGCTCTGCAGGGCTTAGTTGGACTGGGATGGCCCTGAGAACAAAGAGGAAGGCAGCCTGTGTGTGCAAGGCTGGGGACAGGTGGGTTGAGTCACCCAGGGAGGCCCCAGGGGAAGCTGAGCTCCAACACGCCCTGAGCCATGCGTGTCAGGTAGTCACAGCTGGGTTCTATGTGCTTTGACATCCACCTTGCCACTGACTTTCAGAAGGGCCTGGGAGAATCACCCCTGTTTCCTAGATGAGAACCTTGAGGCTCGGGAAGAGAAATTGACTTGTTCAAAGCTACATGGGATTTGGTGAGAGAGAGGCTTCGAAACACTGAGGCTGTCCAAGCCGAGGTCCTGAGATGGTCCCTGGGTCACTCGCCTGATGTCTTGGCTTCTGCATACACCTGAATGTGCCCTTTGCCCCCAGCCCCTGTACGCTTTGTTACCTTTGGCTCTAAGGTCACGGCTGATGCTCACTCTGGCTTCAGGCTGTAAGATGTATCCATCTCAAGAATGCGTGCTAAATCAGCAGTGATTGTTAGGGTATTGACAAGAAAAGATGGGTGGCGTCATTTTGGGGGTGAGTGTGCTGTGGGAGGGCAACACCAGCACCCCTCGCTGAGGCCATACAGGGCCTTGTGCTAATTAGTAGAGGTGCCCCTTTGCCAGGGCCCATGCAGCTCCTGCACCAGGTGCTTGGCTGGGAGAGTGGAGTAGAGGTTGAACTCCTTCTCCTATTAGCTTTGTTAGGGATGCTCTGGTGCAGTGAACAACCTGCACAACTGTACACTGTGCTTCTGAGCACTGTGGTACCCCAGAGCTGGGAAAGCTGAGCCTTGTCACCCACTCTATCCTTAGATCTCTGCTATCTCCACTCCACTTTCTTTGGATCTGAGCCTATCAAGTGTCCCTGCATCACCCAACCTTGAAGCAGAGCAGATTTTCTGGAACTGGAGAGGCTAAAGTGGTTGAATGAAATCACCGCAGCCCTCATTATGGCAGGGACAGAGACACTGAGTCCCAAAGAGAGTCACAATCTGCCCAGCACCATCCAGGCCTGTGCCCTGCAGCATCACCCATTAAATTTGTGCCCAGCCATGCCCCTGCTCCCTCCAAAGGGAAATTTGAATTAAGGACTCACGGGAGGGGGCTTTTTCCCTCTTTGCTTTGCAAAGTCAGGTTTTGATTATGGTTTATTGCGAAGCTGCATTCCATTCCGAGCTTTTCAGGAGAGTGAGTGCAATTCTTTGTCTCTATGCAGATATTCACACTACAGATTATAAGTTCTACAAATTTTAGTTCTAGTTCTAAAATTCTTTGACCACTGTCTCCCAGTCCTGGTCCTCTACTCCATTCCCCAGAGACTGTCTGTGGTAGCATATTGTGAATTCTTCCAGACATGTTTCTGTATGTTTATATACATGTGCATACACTTGTGGAAGTATATGATGGTGTTCTGTTTTGATTTGCTATAAATTGGCTCAAAATACCCTGCTTCTTTCTGCCCAACAATATGTCTTCACAATTCTCACTTTTGAAGACATATAGACCTACCATATTCTTTTTAATTGCTGCACTGTGTTCTGTGGTTTAAACATTCCCCATCCGATGAATATTTAGTTCAGTTTGTTTCCAATTTTTTCGACATTTAGAAGTCACTTTTGTGGGACCTCTTTGCACAGCACACACACCCCCTTTTTTTTTTTTGGCTGACCCATGGCATGCAGAAATTCCGGGGCCAGGGCTCAAATCCATGCCGTAGCAGTGACCCAAGCCCATAGCAGTGGCAACACCAGATCCTTAACCTGCTGAGCCACAAGATAACTCCTGCACACCTCGTTTTGGACACAGTAGTATTTTTGTCCTGGGGTTGCCACAAAGAGGTGTGATTTCTGGGTCGTAGGATCTATGTGCCTTTGAAACTTCAGTAGCCACTGCCAAATTGCCCTCCAAAATAGCTGTGCCAACTTCTGCTCCCACTGGTGGCAGCTGACAGCAGCCGTTGACCCATCCTCCTAGACCCTGATGTCAGGACTCCACAGACACCTGGCAGGAGGAGCCCAGCTCGGTCCAGTCTGCAGCCGCATCCCACCGCACAAGCTGAGGTGTCCTCAGAGGTGAAGGTCAAGGGTCAAAAGTGAGGGTCAAGGGTCAAAGAGAGCTGCCCACTCAGACCCTGCCCTCCCATTTCTAGACGATGCTCTGGGTGCCTGGGACTTGTGAATTCTGGCCCAGATGGTCCTTCTGGGGAGGCATGTGGGTCTCTTCTGTGAGTCCATCCTCCCACAGGTGAGCTACACACCTGGTCCCGAGGGGTGGCGCTGTGTAGACAGAATGGGACGGCTGGGCTGGAGGGTTCACACAGCTATGAGGAGCCCCTGCAGTGAGCCACAGAGCTGAGGGAGGAATATTAAAGGAGGGGGAGCTTCTTGGTCTTGGCCAAATGTGCTGGCTGGCTGTGATATCATCAAAGTTTGCAATTTGGATGCAATATTTTCTAGCACATTTAATCTTCCTAAGAGTGTGTGTGTGTGTGTGTGTGTGTGTGTGTGTGAGTGTGTGTACGCGCGCATGTTTCTGCGTGTGTTGGAGACGAGCCTCACCTTTTCCTTTTTACACAGAGGTTAAGGAATGTGCCCAGAAACACACCCGGAATGTGACCAGCAAGTGACAGGAGCCCAGGCCGGCCCGACTCCAAAGCCCACTCTTGTCTTCACCCCCGGGGTCAGGTTCCTCGTCGTTTTCCCCGCCACCTTAATTTCCAGCCAATCCGATTCTCCTTTTAGAGAGGGCTCGCGTTCCTCCCCACCTCCAGAAAGGGGCAGCCCCGTGGAGTCTGGGGTGGGGCTGCCTCCTGGGACTCATTTCCAGCCAACCCGGAGCACTTCAAAGGGCCTCCTTCCCAGGAAGCACGCCTTTCATGGAAATTAAACACACAGAGCAGGTGTCTCTACTTCCCTGTCCGTCTCAGGAGAGAGGTGCCGGGGCTGCAAGGGAGCTGAAATAAACGGTGCAAATAAACCTCAGCACCCGTTAGCGACAGCTCCCGGAATTTAAAGGGACACATAATCACTCCTAATACACATCCAGGGCAAAGAGCCAGATGTCGCTGATGGCAAAGCACACTGTTGGCAGGAAGAGGTGCACACAGCCCCCCAGCGCCCAACGGGGCGAGGGCCCGCTTCCCCGAGCACCTCCAGACTAACGAGGTCCGCTTCCCCTCCCTCCTCTTCCCCGCTGTCACCAGCACCGGGGTCGCCTCCATTTACGGGAAGCCGGATCACGCTCCGGGTTCTGGGCTAAGAGCCCTCTGTGGCTCAGCTCAGGGAAGTCTCCCCACCAGCCCATGCAGGACAAAATATTATCCCCATTTCCCAGATGAGGAAACTGAGGCTCAGAAAGGGGCACGCTTGCCCACCGTTGCTCTTTCATTTGAGGTAGGGACAAAATGCAAATGCAGGCCTCTCTGACTCCACAGTCTGGAAGTGTCACCTCCCGGGGTGCCCAGTGCCCCCGGGGCGCAGTGTTCTGGGAGGCTGAGCCCGCGGGCAGAGGGGTTGTTGAGGACCAGAGGGACCCAGGCTCACCGGAGCAGCCTCTCCGCCCCTGCAGGATTTGCTTGAGGATGGAGACCCACCTGCACGCAATCCCATTCCCTGGACCCCTTCTCTCCTGCCACCCAATGGTTCTGGGACAAACCACACAGGAAGCTGCAGACAATCCTACTGGCCTGGGCCTGAGGGCTCCGGGCTGTTAGCTCCCACCCATGACTTCAGGAGCTTCTGCTTCTAGACCTCTTCCCTGCGGGCCTCTGAGGTGCCACCCATGCTGAGGCCCTCTGCTGGGTTCAGCATGGCCCTCGTTCAGCTCCTCTTTGGGAAAGCAATGAGTCTGGAGAGGTTTTTTAATCCCCGCCACCTTGGAGTGAATTAATTTGCATTGACAGGAGCCTGAGGGCAGCATGGAAGCTACTGGGCCCCTGGTAAAAATGAGGAATGTGTGCCAAGAGGAAGGGAAACAGGCCTTCTCTGCGTTTACTGGAAGCTCCCAAAGCCTCTTGGGGACTCAGGGCTGGATAGGCTCTGGGGCAGCTAGGCCACAGGAAGACGAGCCGGACTCACAGTGAAGCCTGTTTTATTTAGACGTTAGAGATCCGTGGCTCATGTGGGAATCACAATAGGTCTGGAAGGAGAGGGGCCCGCTCAGAGAAATTAGACACAGAAAGAAGGAACGGTTCACCCAAAGATGCATGGCACGTCGGGCCTTGAGTTAGAACATCCAGGCACACCCAGCCTGGCACGCCCGCCGCTGCCCCTGACTCTGCGAAGACCCTGTCACCGGCTCCTGAGCCTAAGACAGGCCAAAGGTGGGGACAGGTGTCAGTTCCAGGCTTCACCCCAGCAGCAGGCTCTGCTTCCCAGGAACGGTCAGGACAACGATGTCCCCATTTTGCCAGTGGGACAAAAGAGGCTCAGAGGGGTGACAAGATCCCACACCGGCAGGAGCAGAGGTAGAATTCGAACGCAGGCCCTTGGCCTCTCTCTACGTCATGCTCCAGAGATCCCTCCGCGGTCAGGAGGCCTCAGGCCACAGTGTCACACCCTCCCCCATCCCCAGGCACTGCACCCTCCCTGGGCCCTTTTGAAGGTGGCTATAAGTGGCCTGTCTGGGTGGGTAAGTAAGTGGCTTTGGTGACGAACGGGATGTCGGCCCTTCCCCCGTGCTATGTTTAGAAAGGTGTCAGCTCCAAAACGGCCTGTCTCCGAGGTCACCCAGGAGCTAATCATAAGTATTTCTAAAACCCCATCTCTGACCTTCCTGCACTCAGACACCGGGGCCACCAGAGTCACCAGGCGGGATGCGATTCGGGTGCGGCTGGTGGGC
Organism: Catagonus wagneri; assembly: GCA_004024745.2. Lineage (NCBI taxonomy): Eukaryota > Metazoa > Chordata > Mammalia > Artiodactyla > Tayassuidae > Catagonus > Catagonus wagneri. The sequence goes on from PVHT020000180.1 coordinate 3,918,734, forward strand.
CGGTTGGGGGTCGGGTCATCCTCCAGGCGGAGCAGCTGGGGCCCCCGGCAGAGGGCAGAGGCTGGGAAACAGGGCTGGCTTCTCCCCTTGCTCCTTCAAGTACCAGGGAACACCAAGCAGATGATGCTCGTGAAAGTGCGGGTCATTCCACGCGTGTTCACACACAGCACACACATGTGCACGCCTACCACACACACACACACACACACACACACACAGTGGGGAGAGGTTTATTTTCTACACAGCCCTCGGCATTTCAAATGTTTAATTACAGTTTTTATTTTTTGCTTTTTTAGGGCCACATCACGGCCTATGGAGGTTCCCAGGCTAGGGGTCCAATCGGAGCTGTAGCTGCCGGCCTACACCACAGCCACAGCAACGCGGGATCTGAGCCGCATCTGCGACCTACACCGCAGCTCATGGCAAAACTGGATCCTTAACCCACTGAGCGAGGCCAGGGATCGAATCTGCAACCTCATGTTTCCTAGTTGGATTCGTTTCCACTGTGCCGTGACAGGAACTCCTGATTGACAATTTTTAAAGGTTATATTCCATGTATAATTATTATAAAATATTGACTATAGCCCCTGTGTGGTACAATGTGTAGCTTATTTATTTTCGTACATAGTAGTTTGTACCTTTTAAGCCCCTATCCCCATCTCGCCCCTTCCCCCCTTCCCTCTCCCCACTGGTAACCACTGATTAAGATTCCCTATGAATCTGTTTCTTTTTGTTATATTTACTAGTTTTATTTTTTATAAAATGTATGTGATATCAGACAGTATGTGTCTTTGATTTATTTCACTTAGCATTGTGCCCTCCAAGTCCATCCATGTTGTTGCAAATGACAAAATTTTATTCTCTTTTATGGTCGAGTAGTACTCCTTTGTGCATGTATAGATCTTTATGCATTCATCCGTTGATGCACACTTGGGTTGTCTGGACACTTAGGTATCTTGGCAAGTATACACCATGCTGCTATGAACATTGGGGTTCATGTATCTTTTCAAATTAGTGTTTTAATTTTTTCAATTAATGTTTTTCTTTAATTATCTACCCAGGAGTGGAACTGCTGGATCATCTTGTAGTTCTAGTTTTAGTTTTTTGAGAAAGCTCCATAGTGTTTCCCACAGTGGATGCACCGATTTACATTCCCATCAAGGGCGCATGAGGGTCCCCTTTTCTCTCCATCCTCACCCACATTTGTTATTTGTGTTCTTTTTGATGATAACAGTTCTGACAGGTGTGAGATAATATCTCATTCTAGTTTTAATTTGCATTTCTCTGATGATGAGTGATGTTGAGCATCTTTTCATGTGCCTGTTGGCCATCTGCAGTTCCTCTTTGGAAAAAAATGTCTCTGCGGTTCTTTTTCCCATTATTTAATTGGGTTAGTTTTTTTTTAGACGTTGAGTTGGATGAGCTGTTTATATATTTGGGATATTAACCCCTTATCAGTAGCCCATCAAGCTTTAATGAGAAAATGGATACTGTATGCTTCCTTATTTATTTTTCCTTTATTCTGTTATAATAATAATTTATTGTTTGCCCCCTCAAGTTTTGTTCTTGTCCCCCCTTTTGCTTTCTTTTGGATTAGCTGAATTGTTTTTGAAATTCAGCTCTAATTTACATATCATCTTTTTAGATATACACCTTTAGAATTACATTTTTTGGTGGTTATTGTAAGAATTTCAGCCTACATCCTTCAGCCTCCACAGTACGCTGAGAGTAATATCGCACCATTTGATGCAAAGTGGGAAAAATCTGTAACCATGTAAGTCTGCATCCACCCCTACCTCTGTATCCGCCCATCCTTCATGCTATAATTGTTTTACATAATACAGCTACATATTAAACGTCCACACTACCATGTTATAATAGTTTGCTTTGAGCAATTCTGTGTATGTTAAAGCAATGAAGAGGGGAGCTCCCATTGTCTCTCAGCAGGTTGACCACCCAACTTAGTGTCCCTGAGGATGCAGGTTCAATCTCTGGCCTTGCTCAGTGAGTTGAGTTGCTGCAAGCTGCAGCATAGGTTATAGATACGGTTTGGATCCTGAGTTGCTGTGGCTGAGGCGTAGGCCTACAGCTGTAGCTCCGATTTGACCTCTAGCCCGGGAACTTCCATATACTGTAGGTGTAGCCCTAAAAAAATAAGGAAATGAAGTGGAAAAAATATTCATTCATATTTATTCAGATATTTACCTTTTCTATACTCTTTGTCCTTTGCGAATATTCAAATTTTTATCTGGTACCACTTCCCTTCAATCTAAAGAGTGTCCTTTAGGAGCTCCCGCTGTGGTGCACTGGGTTAAGTATCCAGCATTGTCTCTGCTGAGGCGCAGGTTTGATCCCAGACCCAGCACAGTGGGCTAAGGATCTGGCATTGCTATAGATGTGGCTTAATTCACAGCTATGGCTCAGATTTGATCCCTGGCCTGGGAACTTCCATATGCTGCGAGTGCAGCCATAAAAAAAAAATAATAATAAAGGTGATTACCTATTAAAAAAAAATAAAGAGCAGCCTTTAGCATTTTCTGTAGTACAGACCTGATGGGGACACATTTTATTAAATTTCTTATCTAAAAATATCTCTATTTCATCTCTGGTTGAACACCCCGTTAGGGTGACTGACCATTTTGATTGGGCCAGGACCGAGGTGTTCTTGGGATGTGGGGTCTTTCGGTGCCAAAACTCTGAGAGTCCCATGTGTCAGACACTATTCTTAGCACGCTGCATGTATTAACCTGTTTAATCCTTACAGTAACTTTATTAATGGGTGTTATTATATCCACATTTTATAACAAAGGAATTCAAGGCATAACAGGTGTGAAACTTGACTCCGACATATAGGTAGACACAGCCAGGGTCACGCTCTGAACCAGCCCGTGCTTTGATCATGACCACACGTGGAGTTGGTACCACCTGAGGAGAACACAGGGGTCAAGTGCTTTAGCGAGTACATCCCCCCGTTTTCCTTTTCTGTAAAATGGGGGTGTTCACAGTCCCTACCTTACAAGATGTCTAGCACACTGACTAAACTTATGTGTCTAGCCCAAGGATTGACTTATGGGATATGGTTATGAATATCCGCTCTTGTTGTTATTAAAGAGAAGGGAACAGCAGAGTTTAAAGAAGAGGGAACAGCCTGGACAGAGGCTCAGAAGTAAGGGCGAGATGGAGTACCAAGTGAGTCCATGTGTCAGAGCACAGAGGGCCGGGAGACAGACGCAGGAGCTACGGTCAGATACGGCTTTAATTTTCCAACTTAGTTTGGCAAAGCTTTAGGTACCAACTTTAAGAAGACTTGGTAATTAAGATAAACAATATTTTCATATAATGTTTTTATTTTTATATTTTATATAATGTTTTTAAAAGTCAATATTAAGTAAAGCAAAGCAAAACAAAACAAAAAACCAAAACCCATGATGAACAGAATATCAACAGTTTAAAAACGGGATCTGAACCAGCAGTTGATGATTTGGCCTCATTTTCCTCATTCTACTTCCAGCCCTGTCAGAGCCTGCTTTTATTTAACATTCTGATATTCTGTGCATCGTGGCATAGTTGGACTTAATTTCGATTTTTAAAAAATAGCACATTAGGAGTTCCTGTTGTGGCTCAGCATGCTAAGGACCCCACTAGTATCCATGAGAACGCGGGTTCAACCCCTGACCTCACTCAGTGGGTTAAGGATCTGGTGTGGTGTAGCTGGCAGATGCAGCTTGGATCCCGCGTGATTGTGGCTGTGGCGCAGGCCAGCAGCTGCAGCCTCGATTCAACCCCCAGCCTGGGAACTTCCAAATGCTGCAGGCACCGCCTTAAAAAGAAAAAAAAAAAAGATACAAGTAGCACATTAGACTTTTTATCTCAATTTCTGAGTATTTCGGCACACCCTTACATTTTGCTAATGCGCCCACCTTTCACCCTGGTCCTGGCCCGGGACATTCCTGGTTCGTGCCAGTTGGAGAAACTGTTACGAGCTCAGCTTTTCGCTCTCAGAAGTGTCCTGGCTTGTGTGATCAAACACACGTCACCCCACGGCCCTAACGCAGACCTGGGCTCCTGGCCGTGTGCAGGAAGTGCACCCCATGGGGAGGCGGCCGCGGGCATCCCTTTCTTCTCAGGCACCGGGACCCCCAGCTTGCAAGGCACCTCTGTCCCCACTTCCAGGGCGCACGCCCCGGGCTGCGGGGTGTCGGGGGAGAGGCGCTCTCAGACAGGGCCTTGCTATTTCTGGGCAGACGATGGCTTCCTTCTCCAGCCCAAATGAAACCTTTCCTCTCCCAAATTCCTCAGCCCTCTCATTAGCGGTTGTGTTTGTGGATAATAGCTATAATGAGGAGGCAATAAAAAAAAAAAAAGCCCAGAACGCGCTGCCCAGCCTCTCCTTACCCCTTTCAGAGGGAGTGCCTGCCGGCTCCGCCTGAGGTCTTAATGACTCCGGGGTGGACCCAGGGGCCGGGAGTGGGCATTTGTATTACAGCTGGATTATTTAATCCCCATTAGTTAAAAATGCCGGGCCACAGGCCAGGAGTCCAGGAAAATAAGTGGTGACAGGTGAGAGAAAAATAGCCTCCCGGCGGCCTTTGCAGCCACTTCAAAGGCCACGGCCCTGCCAGGTAATTGAGGCCTAATGGACACCATGTCCGGGAACCGGCTTGGCCAGAGACGCCCCAGCACATGGAAAGTGGATGGGCAGGGAGCCGGGACAGGCTGCGCTGGCCCGGCCAGGCCTAGGATGGCCCCTGTAATTAGGCCAGGATGGAGCAAGTCCCTGTTCTGCTGGGCGCTGTGTGCGGAGCAGGAAAGAGCCCCTTGGACCTGAGCCAAGCAGGCTTCCTGAAGAGCTGGTCTCTTCACTGCACTGGCCTCCCCGGATCTGGTCCTTAGAGAAAGGAGGTAGTTGTATGAGTGTGTGAGTGTGTGTTTGCACATGCATGTTTATGTGTGTGTTTGCATGCATGTATGTGCTGTGGGCGTTCATGGGCAGAAGTCCCTCCCTCTGTGTTTTTTTTTTCTCTTCCCAGCTTTGGAGCCTGACTTGGAGGAAGGCCCTACGATGCCCCGTATCCATTTGGACCCTTGAAACGGTCCTCCCCTCCAGCTAGATGTCTTATTGAATTTCTCGAGCTCCAGCTGAGGGCTGGAGGCTGGGCTGGCTGTTTAGAGAGCGACTCTGATCAGCGGGGCGCAGGGAAGGGGCTCCCCACCCCACGAGGGCCACGGGCAGGTCGCAGCCCCACTGGCTCCCCTGGCGGAATCCATTTAGGGCTGCTGCCCCGGCGCTCAGACTCCCACAGAGAGGGCTGTGGGCCTGGGTAGCAAAGCCAAATACAGCCTTTTCCACGCTGAGGTTATTGGAAGTCCTCCTTTACTCCTGTTCCTCCACGTCCGCAGAATAGTTTGACCATTCCTTGTTATTTTTCATTAAATCGACTCCCTTGTGAACTTAAATTTACTTCCAAAAGAAACCTGTGATTGCTATCAGGGATGGGAAAAAAAATCAAGGTCATTGGGCATAAAGAGCAGATAATGATAACAACGAGCACGATGAACAGACGGCAGTTTTCCATTCCCACTAGCTACTGTGCCTGTTCAAGGTCCAAGTTCAAGGCTCTCTCTCTTTGTTGAAAAGGAACGTATAAGCAAATATTAGGGAGCTGTCAAGATATTCTGCAGCCAAGGACTCTGCCAAAGTCATTGGGCTCATTCGTTAAGTGGTGAAGCTGGGACGGGGCCCATGAGAGTCAGACGGGGGTGTCCGCAGCCTGGTCTGCCACCAGGCAGCTCTGAGCGAGAGGAGTTTATTTTGCAAAACCAAACCCTGCTCATTTCAGTTTGTTAACATGAAAGCTGCCTCTAATTCCATCTGCAAATACCACATTCTGAGAACTACAATTGGCAGGGGTGCCAGCATCGCCCCATTTCACATTCCTTCTAGTCACCAAGTGGACCGTGGCTGTCATTCAGGATTCAGCACTCAGGTTTCATGAGACAACATCACAAATGCCTATGTCACCACCTGATTCTGTGGCACAGGAGGGGGCACGGATGCAACCCAAGCTGCGGGCTGTTGCCGGTTCCTGCGTGAGACTGGGACCAGGCTGGCAGCCCTTCGCTGCCCAGACAAGTATGGGCTCTGTCGGAGCTCAGGCTCAGCGCCGGCTGCCCACGCAGGCGCTGCCTCACTGCCTACCACAAGGACAGGGAGCTCAGTTTATAAATAAGCACCTAGCGGCCTCTCACCTTCCCACTGGGATCAGGCATTTCTGCGGCCATGGCACAGGAGCCCAGCTGGCTGAATGCTGCCATTGATGATGGCCAGAACTGCCTGTGTGCTGTGGGAGAGGATGGCAGGGTGGCTGCGGGCTCTGGGCCCACGGACTTGAGGCCCCACCGGGCACTGCGGCCCTGGAGGCCCCCGAAGACCCTGGGTGGAGTCACGAGGGTCTGGGGGTTCAGTGCCTCCGTTATGCCCCAAGTGGACCATCACAGCCGGGCCCCGAGTGTCCCTGGGGCTGCTGTGCCGAGGCCCGGCTCTGCTCTGGGAGCTTTCAAAGCCCATCACAAGCCTCTTCCCCACGAAATCAAGTTCAGGAAACTCCGGAGCCTGGTTGTCAAGAACTCTTCCTGCCTAGCACCGGTCTTGACCAGATAGGTACCTTCGCTGCTAAGACGCCACTCCTAGGTGCCCTGTACTGGGCAGCTGTGCCCATTCCCTGCTGCTCGGGGTGTTGGATGCTAATGGCTCATAGCTGTGACGTTCTGCAGAGCTTGCCCTCTGCTTCGATAACCAGGGAGGCCAACCTCTCCTCCCGTAAATCACGTGATGGGAATCCCTGTCCTGGTTCCGCTTCTAGGGTGCCCAGCCTCAGGCAGAGAATAAATTAGTAGCTAAGTGATACACAGATAGATGGATAGATCAATAGACAGATGGATGAACAGACAAGGAGATAGATAGACAGACAGACAGACAGAGACATAAATAATAGTAAATCCAGAGGAGCAGAAATGATTAGGGTTAAGAGCTGGCTAATTTTTTTTCAGATTGAACAGATTTTGTCTTTCAATTTAGCATTGGAAACATTTATTGAAAGTACAGTCATTAGCTGGGATACACATGCTGCAAAATCACCCATTATATATTAACGTACACAGCATTATATATAGGCATCTACATTTACACACACAGTCATTTCCACGTACATAGGGTCATGCCATGTATTTATAAACTCCGGTGCTTGTATATATTTGTTTGCACCCTCTCTACCTTCGTATGCAAGCGTAGCTTATACAATTTTAAGCAGGCGTGGAATCACCTGGCGTGTTTGCACACCCGTGGCCACGCCCCGTGTTTATCTATTCACAGTCATACTCCATATATAGGGACCCATCTGTAGTCATATGGCTTATTTGTCTACACCTCAGTGTGCGTATGCTCTGGATCCCGGGTAAAGTGGTAGCTTCTTTCCTTAAAAAGAAACACATGGCTGATTAATTTTTCCCCCTGAATTTCTCCCTTGTCAAACGGGAGGAAAAAGTTGTTGTGTTTGTGTATCAGGCCCATTAGCCTAGATAAACTGTTGGCCTCCTGTAATGATTAATGACAGAATAGTGCAGTTGTTGCAAAAATAAGTCACGCGGTGAGGAGAGAACTGAAGATTATATCTAACACCAGGGGATGGCTTATTAATCTCACTTCTGGAGGAATTCCGGAGTAAATCAGTCTCCTTTATTAATGATATTTCACTCTGCTCCACGAGACATCTTTTATCCAGCCAGAAGGGCAATTATCTATTTAGGCCAGGAAACAATATTAGTTACTGCCTCAGCTCCAGGGCAAGGAGAGGAGCCGAGCAGAGAAGAAGGAGAGAAAAACAGAGTAGAGGGCCACTGTCCCCAGACAGATGGACGCCACAGTCCCTTACACCTCCGAGCAGGTTCCTTCTCCCTTGCCAAGAGGGCTTGTGTGCTGTGGATGTGTGCCTGTAAGTGTGTGTGTGTGCACGTGGATGTATGAATGTGTGTGTGACTGAGGTGAAGGGACCAGCAGACAGTTACCCTGGCCCCCTGCTTGAAATCGCCGACACAGACTCATTCATTCAATAAGCATCTATGCACCTACTATGTGTAAGGCACCGAGGGGCCCCTGGAATGAAGAAGGCCCCTTCTCTCCCATCCTGGAGTCAGCTTTGCTTTGAAATTCTGTTTTTATCCCATCCTTCTTCGACGGCAGATGTGAGACCAGGGGATTAGGAAGCAGGTCACGACGGCAAAAGGAGGTCTTTTCTAGATTTCAACCACCATTTTTCTCGATGTATTCACTGTCTGGCACCTGGCAGTGATGCTGGAGATGCAGCGAGAAGAACGGGCGCTCTTATCTAGCTGGTTCCCAGGAAAAGCCATCAGTGCCCTGACCGTCTCAAAGGCCGGTCAGTCAATTTGCCCGTTTCTTGTCTGAGGCTTTCTTTCACTTCACAGACACTTATGGAGCACCCGCTGTATACCAGCACCTGTGCTAGACTCTAGGGGGCCATCACGAGGAAGAGGTGACTCTTGCCTGTCAAGACTGTATAGTTAATGGGACATTTGGCATGAAAACAAAATAACAACTCTACAAGGTAATGAAGGATGTGTGTGTTCTATGTGTCTGGTGCATGGGCAGGCCCAAAGCTCTTGCGTGCATGGGTGTGTGCACGCGCATGCGTGTGTAGCAGACGGGAGAGATCATCAAAGGTGGGCTGTAGCAGAAAACACTTGGGTGTGACATTCTTCACTGATTTCCAATCCCAGCTTATTCACTGAACATCTCTGGGACTTTGCACATGTCCCCTAGTCTCTCAGAACCAGGGGACATAAAATGTGGATTCTACACCAACATCTTATTATCTCCATGAATTTTCCTAGAGAATCAAATATGCAGAGATGGTCACACATAGAAGCTTTTATAGATACGAATGATGCTGGTCTTTGTCCTGGGAGGCGATGTCACTTGTCGTTTGTGGGTACTTGCTAAAATTTCAGGCCACGATTTTAAGGGCTTTACAGATGTTCTCTCTCTGGGTGACTCAAATGCTGGAAAACCTGACAGTTGGGAATCGTTCTGGATTGAGCACTCCCGTGAGTGACCCTGACAGGGGCAAATGCATGGTGGGAGGGCCCCAGGTCTCAGCTGCCAACCAGTTACCTCGGAAACACTGCAGAAATGCAGGACCTCGCCAGACTGCCCCTGTGGCAGCAGAATCTGCATTTTGAGGAATTCTGCCCATTAAGCATGAGGAGGACTATTCTAATCCAATCTCCTTTGCAGCCCAGGACCCCCTTCCCAGCCTCTATTGACTTCTCCAGCCCTGGGCACTTACTACCTCCTGCAGGTCCTGCTTGCTCTAGAGCCCTTGGGTCACTGGGGCAGAGCGTGGGGGGAGAATCTTCCAGACGGAGGAGGTATCTGAGCTAGGAGCAGGTGGGAGCCCTCGGGAGCGGATCCTCAGCATCATAACATCTCCTACAACCTGGAAGGAGTGACGTGGGGTCTGGGATCCATCAAAGGACATGAGTGTGGTTCCCAGTGAAGCTGGGTTTCCCCCTACTATGTGCTAAGCACAGTCAGGCCCTCTCTTGCAATGATGCCCACAATCTCCTCACACTGCTGCTGGAGGTAGACACTGCCTTCATTCCCACAAGAGAACTGAGGCTCTAGGAGAGCCCCTGGCCCATGGTGACTGGGCGGCAGAGCCTGCATTCGAAGCCGGGTCTGCCTGTGACAAGCACTGCCCACCAAGCTGCACTGCCCCACCTCCCCCATCTCTCACCCCTTTCCTCTTCCAAAGCTCCGATCCAACTGCAGGAAGCAGGGCCCCCCTTCCTTCCCCAGCCTTGGCCTTTCCCGGCCAGTGGAGGCGGTGCACCCAACACAGACGGTCCCTCCCATGGCAGGGGCCACGGCACGGAGAGGGGCAGTGCCGCTGGTGGCCAGAAGCCGACACTGAGGCCTGGCCCCTCTCTGTCAGCGTTTTTGCTGCCCCCCAGCCCTCCCCACCGCGGTAATTAAATAAGTCTCTGGAAGAGGAGCCTGTACCGTATGTCATAAAATCTCTCTGAACTACCTATATTTACCCCTGAAAGTGAATTCTTTATAAGACCCGGGATATCAAAGCAGCCGGGGATCAAAGTCGTTTTAATAAGCCAGCCGAGTGCGCCGGCCCGGCCTGGCCTCCTCCCGCTGCCCTCCTCGGAAGGCACTTACAATGCCCCTTGGGCCGCATTGTCACTCTGATTGCTCGCTGCACACGCCTTCAGGGGAACAAAAATGCTGGCCACTCACTCCTCGGGCCCTGCCCACCTGCTGTCTGCCCTGCCTGGCCGGTTCCAGGCGGTAGCCTGTGTGCAATTTTATTGGCCTGGCGGTGTCATCATTAACAAGTCACTGAGTGTTGCATGGAAGGATCTGTCCAAGCTGGGCCTTAAGAAGTGGCTCACCCATGAGTTTAGTCTAAGCAGAGCTCCGAAAAAAAAAAAAAAACGCCAGAGAACTGGGTACCGCCTTGAAAAACTGGAACCGGGGCGCTCCTATTGTGGTTCAGTGGTAATGAACCAGACTAGTATCCATGAGGATGTAGGTTTGATCCCTGGCACGGCTCAGTGGGTTAAAGATCCAGTGTTAATCCAAGTTGTGGTGTAGGTCACAGATGTGGCTCGGATCCCATGCTGCTGTGGCTGTGCAGCTGTAGCTCCAATTTGACCCCTAGCCTGGGAACTTCTATATGCCGCAGGTGCAGCCCTAAAAAGCAAAATACAAAAAACAACCTCCCCCCCGCCCCCAAACTGGAACCAGGTCAGGAAATGGTCCCCTTGGGGCTGGCACAAAGAAGGCTTTTGGTGTGCTGGTTGCCTTCTGTTCTTGATTTGGGTGTTTGCTCCGTGGGTGTGTTCAGTTTAAGAAAAGTCATTGAGGTGAATTTTGAAGCTGTGTGCGCCTTCCTGTACGTGTGTTTTATGTCAGTAAAAAGTTTGTACAGATCTCGGCGGTTCACGTACAATTCTGCTTGCTCAGCATCTCAGGAGACCTGGCCACCATTGATGGCAGCTAGGTCACAGCTGTCCAGGATGAGAAAGCTAGGCTCCAGATCATCTCTCTCTCACACTCCAGACTATGTCACTCTTCTGTCCCACTTCTCTGCCCTTGTAGGAAGTCCAGTGTGAGATCCCTGGTCTAGTTCAGCCCTCTCATTGTACTAAAGGGGAAAATGAAGCCCGAAGGGAGGTTGAAATCAGATCCAATTTTTAGCTGTTGGTTCAAAACTGTAAGGTTCTTTCCTTTTTCATTTTTTTTTTTTTTTGGTCTTTTTAGGGCCACACCCTCAGCATCAGAAGTTCCCAGGCTAGGGGTTGAATAGGAGCCACAGCTGCCGGCCTACACCACAGTCACAGCCACAGCAATACGGGATCTGAGCCACATCTGCGATCTACAGCTCATGGCAACGCCGGACCCCCAACCCAATAATCGTTGCCGGGGACTGAACCTGCATCCTCATGGATACTAGTCGGGTTTGTTTCAGCTGCACCACAAGGGGAACTCCCCTCTTATAGTTCTTGATTGGCAAACTCTGCCCCATGGGCCAAATTCAGCCTATCGCCTGTGTTTTTGTAAATAAAGTTTTATTGGAAATAACCACCCCCTTTCACTTATGTATTGTCCAGGGGTGCTTTTGTGCTACATGGTTTTGTGTTTGGTGGTTGAGGCAGACTCCATGGGGTCCACAAATGCCCCAATATTTATGATTTGGACTTCAAAGGGGAAAGTTTGCTGACTTCTGCCATACACCAGAAAGCTTCCTATACTGTCTCAGCCACAGATAAAATGCAAGTGCCACCAACCGTCCCCTAGGTCATCATCCAATCAGGAAGTCTCATGGGGGACCTCTCTACTGGACGCTGTACTGGGCTCAGGACGATGAGTACACAAAAGGACAAGTCAAGGTCACCCTCTCGATGGGAGCCAGGATAGGCTAGGGTGTCAGGGAGCTGGGCTGCCCTGCCATTCCGGAGCAATGTGGCCTCAGAAAGAGTCTTGACCTCTCTGGACCCCAGGGCAGCCCCTCTGGCGCCCCCTTGTGTTATCGAGGAGCTCCCAAGAGTCACATGACTGAAAGTCTTATGGGAGGTTCTAAAGGGTGAGCGCGGTGGTGACGGTCATTACAAGGCACAAGGGTGATCACACTCTGATCTCATGGTTACTGGGTGCCTCCTGGGCTCTAGGAACCAGGCTTAGCCTTTTTAGTGGATTATTCTATGTGATACTCACAACTAGCCTTTGAGATGTGTACCCATTTTACACACATGAGGAAACTGAGGTGTTTACTTAATAAACTTAAAGAGCTTCTGACAGTCCACAGGTATTTACTGAGCACCTTCTATGTGCCATACATTGTTTTTAGCCCTGGGGCTGAAGGAGTGAAAGAAAGCAAAGATGGGAGTTCCTGTTGTGGCTCAGTGGGTTAAGGACACAGCAGTGTCTGTGCGGATGTGGGTTTGATCCCTGGCCTCACTCAGTGGGTTAAGGATCCGGTGCCGCCGTGAGCTTCAGTGTAGGTCGCAGACGTAGCTTGGATTCCAGGTTGCAGCTACAGCTCCAATCTGACCCCTAGCCTGGGAACTTCCATATGCCGCAGGTGTGGCCCTAAAAAGACAAAACAAAAAACAAACAAACTAACAAAAAAACAAAGATATGTGGAGCTTTTCCTCTAATAAGTTCACTCACTTGACCAAGGTCACACAGCTAGAAAATGTGGAACTGACATTGGAACTTAGCTCTGTGTCCCTGGCCAGCAGGCTCTCTTGCTGAAGACGACAGTGGGGAAGGAGCCAAGGCAGGGACCTTGGCCCGGCTGCCTCTCCAGACATCTCGCAGTTCAAACCCACGGACCCATATGGAGAGCCTGGCAACTGGGTGCCACCCTCAGGGGCACCCGGAAGGGCTTCCAGGAGCTAAGCATCTCTCCTAAGCCACCTGACTGCTCGAGGACCTGGAAACAGACCTAGTGGACTCTACTCGAGACTGAGTCCTGCCCTGAGCCACAGGCAGAAGGCCATCTGAGTCCTTCTCCAGGGAGGCCACACGGAAGAGCCGCCCTCCTGGCTGATCTGAAGGAGCCCATGCGGAGACCAGACCTCAGCATTTCTTTGGGATTCGAGCTGCATGTGGTGTCCACGGATAACCAGATGATGGAGGATCCTGCCCTGGGGACCTCGAAAACGGCTTCCCTATGGTGAATGGGAGGAGAGAAGAAATGTGGACCCAGCCAGGCTTTAGCCTCAGGGGCTGAGGGCAAGCCCGCCCTGCACCCCCAAAGGCCTGCCTCCAGCCCTGCCCCTTCACCCCGTGACCCTGCCCGGCTCTGCCTCTGCATGTCTCCCAGGACGCTCCGCAGGTCATTTCCCAGCCTCCCTCCTGCCCCCAAGCCTTCCGCCAGGAGCACACTCCCCTTTGCCTGGCAAAGTCCTTTCCAGCCAAAGCCCTCTCTCCTTCTAAGACGTCACCACTTCTGGACATGTCCTCAAGGCCACTACTTCTGGACCCACAGCTGCACCCACCAAGGCTCACAGCTGCCCATCAGGGTGTCACCTGGAGACATTCTGGTCTAGATGGGGAGGGGGTGGGAGGGGACGCTTCCTGGAAGGTGGATGGCAGGGTTGGGGTCATGTCTCGGACCCAACGCCAGACAGAGCCTGGCCCAGATGAGGGCAAATGTGTGAATAAATGAAGCTTGGTTTTCTTTTCTGGGGCTCCAAACAGCTCTTGGCTTTGGGGAAAGGCTGGGCGGTTGTGTGAGTGGAGGTGGGCAGGGGGAGAAGCGTGACCCCGGCTGGGGACCGCTGCCCTCCCAGGCTCCTCTGCCCCAAGGTTTGGGAGGGAGCCCCAGAAACCTTCCCAAAGCCGTCCTCACCCCACTTCCTGGGCCTTGGAGGGGAGCGAGGTGGGCACAGCCCCATTCATCACACCCAGAGGGGGTGGGCGAGGGGTCTTGAGGAAGCCCAGGGGACGGGGGTAGAAGTTCCATCTTGTGGCAAGAAGAGGGCAGCGGGAAAGGAAGGACTCTAGCTCCACCCCCCCCCCCCACGGCTCCCAGGTGGGAAGCAGCAGGTGACAGTAAAGGCTGGCCCTTAATGACGTCCTTGCCACGCAGCAGGCACCGTCTTGGCCACTTCACCTCTATTAGCTTATTTAGCCTCACTGCAAATCTGCAGGGATGAAACTAACAATACCTTCTTTATCAGAGATGAAGAAACTGAGGATCAGAGAGGTTAAGTAACTTGCCCAAGTTACACAGCTAGAAAATGGTAGGGCCGGGATCCGGCCTGGATGCAAACCTCCCTTGTCCCCCCTGACACACACACATGCTATGGCAGCCAGTAACTGGCCCATTGGACTTTCATAAAACTCAGGGGGCATGGCCAAGCTTTCATTCATGGCCAAGACTCAGGGGAGGCCGATTTTAAGGAGATGCTCACTCTCAGGTGCGGACCTTGCGCTTGCTCGAGCCTGTGATGGAATGCCTCCATAAATCTTGAACCCTGGGTGCATTTGGATAGTCTCACCCTATACTCAGCCTGTTCCCATTTCATAGGTGAGGGAACTGAGGCTCTGACACAGGATGGGAAGTGCTCAGGAGCCAAAAGCATGATAGTGGCAGAACTGGGAATCAGACCCAGGGTCTCTAGGAAGCAGGTTGCTGGAGACTGGCTTTGTGACAGCAACCAAGAGAGGATCCACTGGGCCTCTCTCAGCACTTCTCCCTGGGAGTCTTAGCCCCAGCCTCTGGCCCTGCCTTCCACAAACCTCTCCATCTCCTCTTCAAAGCTTCTCTTTATCTCTCTCCTGCAGAACCAGCTCAGGGCTGCAGGCACGGTCCCCACTGGCCCTTTCGCCAGGTTCCAGCCACGAGTGCTTTGCCCGGGCTCAGGGAGGAAGGCACTGCTGTTTGAGGTTAGCAACAAAACATCAAACTCTCAGCCTGAATTCTGTCCCCACAGCCCCCCAGCCCCAATTCCCATCCAAGCAGTGAGGACCAGAAGCCTGGAGGACGGACACCGGCAACAAGCAGAAAAGACGGAGGAAGCAGGAGGAACTCCAGGCGACACCTTCTTTTCCTAGATCTCAATGGACTCTCAAGAGTCCTTGGAGACTGGGCTCGGGTAGGAATCATATGCTTATTTAACAGATGAGGAAATCGAAGCTCATGCCACCAGCATGATGGGGTCCAAGCCTGGGCTGGATTCCAGGCAGTAGGAGCCATCCTTCTCTTGGGAAGGGAGGGAGCGTGGAAAATGGTTCCTCGTGCCTCCATGATAAGTGTGTGGATCTCATTTGAATCTCACCTAGATCAAAGTGTGACTTTTGCCTGGTTAGGCTTTAAAAAAAAAATGACTTTTGGGTTTTCAAAAGAAAATACTCTGCTGACTTAGACATCAATAGTTCACTTAAAACTTGGGGAATTGCACTATTAACTTTTTTCCCCCTTTTTACTGGCCCTCCCCTCTTCCATCCTTTTCCCGGGGTCCTGGAGGCAGAGCTCAGGTACCTCTAGGAACTCCGTTCTGTGGTGCTGGTGGTGGTGGTGGTGGGGATTACTCTGCCCAGGGGTCCCCACTGAGCAACTCACCAGGAACAGGCTTTGCTGAACTGGGGAAGCAAAAGCTGGCATCTGCTCAGAAAGGGGGCAGGTTATGCCCTTTCTGGGGGTAGCAGAGGAGCGCTCCGACAGAAAGTTGGCTAGGTTGCAGGCTGGGGAGCCATGCCACCGCCTGGACCGTAATGAGTTTGCGAGATGGAGAGGGAGACCCACGCTATAAATAGGCCTGCACGTGCGTTCAGTTCACCCGCTTGAAATGTCTTTGCCTACCCCTCCCGCCACCCCTTCGAAATGGGAAAAATTGTAAAAAATGATAAATTGGGCTTTTGTGTGTGTGTCTTGTTTTAAACCAATATGATCTCAATTCTTCCGCGAGCTTTGAAAGTCCGTGCAGGAATTCCCCCCTCGCTGTAAATACCCAGCGTCCGGGCCTTATGGCATGCGATCTGTAATAAACTTCAAAAGAACACCTTTGACATTTTAGATAACTTGCAAATGATGATGCAGAGAGATCTTTTGCCACTACAAAGAAAGAACAAAAGAACCGACATGAAAGAGAAATCAATAAACATATGGCAATTAATAAAACATTTTCTATGAATACCCTACAAAGAGTTTTACAACGGTATAAAAACCCAACAGTTGTTTCAATGTGGGTTTAAGAAGTCTCAGCTGGCGTATTAAGACATCCGTGCTGCTCAGCGCACGGGGAAAAGGCACAGAAAAACCGGGGCCAAGGCTGGACTTGTAAATCCATCAGAGGCAAGGTACAGATCAGATGGGGAGATGGTTTGGAAAGTGGCCTGAGGAGTCAAGTCATGCGTTCAATTTTCAGGGACAGAAAATGCAAGGTGGAGGAGAGTGTGCCTTTTCCACTGGTGGGAACTCCAGGGGGAAGAAATCCATTTAGAAGACGGGCTGGTCCCTCAACCTCATCGGCGAAGCCAAGTCCCTGTGAGGTTCTCAGGGACGGGTTCTCTGGCCGATCCTGGAGACCTCTAGTTTCTCCCTGTCCAGTCTCTGCCCTCCCCCGGTTGTGCCCATCCTAGAACCAGAGTGGGACTGAATAAGCCAAGGAACTGGATAATCAGTAAGGCCTGGGCACTGGCCATTCAGAATGTACGCAGCTAGTCAGACCCACGGATTTTGAGCCCTGCCGGGTTCTCCCCTGAATTCTCCGCTACAGCTTCTGTGGTTCCAGGTTCTGTGCTTGCTTCCTGTCTCTGATACTTCCAGCTCTCCGGATGGTATCTTTGGATCTCTCTGGCCTCAGTTCCCCCTTCTGTACAACGGGGACAATGCTATCTGACCAGCCCTTCTCCCGGGCTTGTTGGATGCTGGTCCATGTTGGCGTGAACCTCAGCGCCCTGAGCCTGTAGCTATGGATGGAGAGGACACAGGCCTGGCCATGCTGGGGCCTTGCCACTTATTGGCACCATTTTCTTACCTCATCCCCTTCCCTGAAGGTCTTCCCAGCTTCGCCAACAATTTGAAAATACCAGGCTCTTCATGCACGTAGAAGTTTCTGCCTGGCTTCCTCTGCAAGCCAAACTGGGTGAACAATTTGGGGCTGGAGCTGGTGGCCCCTGTGGCATATCTCACTGGAAAAGTAAAACTTAGGCTGGTGGATGGGGCTTCTTGGGAAATCTTGGAGGAGAGTTCAAGCTGGACAGCCTGGTGTGACACACAGAAAGCAAGACGGACAGACCGAAGGACAAGAGGGGAGAACAAGGCAGATGCACAGAGACGTGGGGGCGGAGCTACTCCCCCTGCGCAGTGTATCCTCGTGCAAAGAATTGTGAGTGTGTAGGAGTTCCCCTTGTGGCGCAGTAGAAACTAATCAGAGTAGGAACCATGAGGTTGCGGGTTCAATCCCTGGCCTCACTCAGTGGGTTAAGGATCTGGCACTGCTGTGAGCTGTAGCGTAGGTCACAGATGTGGCTCAGATCCTGCATTGCTGTGGCTGTGGCGTCGGCGGGCAGCTGTAGCTGAGATTCAATCCCTGGCCTAGGAACCTCCATATGCTGCAGTGCGGCCCTAAAAATAAAAAAAAAAAAAAAAGAATTGTGTGTTCAAGTGTGTGTGTGTGTGTGTGTGTGTGTGTGTGTGTGTGTGTGTGTTGCCTGAGAGAAGGGAAGCAGTCTGGTTAAATAGAGAGACAGAAAGTGAGTTGAGGTTTTTGTGGGTTTTGTTTTTAACCTCACTGGGGCTTAAGCTCCCCATTTGTAAAACAGAGGCTGCATCCCAAATGTCACAAGCTCTTCATAACAATTAAATCACATGGTCACCATCTAAAGGGTCCGGGACAGATCTCAACCCCGTGTGACTCTGAGTGATGTCGCTGTAATGATGGGACTGATGGGGAAGTTGGTCCGGCCGGGCTCGGGCCTCCCGTGTTCCTTTGACGTCCTGCCCCCAATCCAGCCTGTTTCACTCACTGACAGCAAGTTGGAGATTGTGTCACTAACTCCATCTGCCTCCCATGGTAGCCTCCACCCCCTGTCGGGGTCCCTTAATCGTCCATCACAAGTACAAGTCCTCTAGTCCTGTCTTTCATGCTTCTAAATCAGAGCGCGCGTTACTTCCCAAAGCGGGCTTCCCGGCCCTGCACAGCTTTAAGTGGTAGAAGGTGAAATCTTTCTTCTCTGGCCCAGTGATTCTCCACCCTGGCTGCTCCTTAGAAGCAGCTGAGATGAGGCAGAAACTCTGAATCAGAACCTCTGGGGAGGCATCAATATTTTATTTTTTTATTTTTTTTTTGCCTTTTGTCATTTTAGGGCCGCACCCACGGCATGTGGAGGTTCCCAGGCTAGGGGTCTAATCAGAGCTGTAGCCACTGGCCTAGGCCGCAGCCACAGCAATGCAGGATCCGAGCCGCGTCTGCAACCTACACCACAGCTCACGGCAACACCGGATCGTTAACCAACTCAACAAGGCCAGGGATCGAACCCGCAACCTCATGGTTCCTAGTCGGATTCGTTAACCACTGCACCACTACGGGAATTCCCAAGGCATCAATATTTTTAAAGCTTCGAGGTGATTCTATTGTGCGGTCAGTTGAGGGCCCTGCTGCACCTGCTGTCCCACTGGATGGGACGCCCCCCAAGGCCATTTTGGAGGTCTCCACTGGGGCAGGGTCCCCAGGGGACTCAGGACCGGGTTCAGAATCGGATCACCTCTCTTTGACGAAGCAGGCTGGGCCTCACTTAAGGGCACCCCTGGAGAGCATGCTTTGCGTGGTGACTCTCAGTTTTCATGCCACCTGGGACATTTGCTAGAAATGCACATCCCCAGGCCCCAGCCAAACCTATGACATCAGAATCTGTAGAGGTAGGGCCCCAGTAAGCAGCATTTTTATCGAGCTCCCTTCCCCATCCCCAGTGGGATTCTTCACACATTACAGTCCAAGAACCAGCACCGAAGGGGTTAGAGCAAGGACTCTGGGGTCAGAGATCTCGGTTTAAATTCCAGCTTCATCGTATTTATCACCTGAGCAAATCATGTGACATCTCTGTGCCTTAGCGTCTACATCTGTAAAATGGGGTGAATCATAGCCACCTTATAGGGCCAAGACAAAGACAAAAGAGGCTGATGAGCGTAAAGCCCACAGCCCAGGATGTGGATCATATTCAGGGCTCAATAGAAGGGAGCAAATAATGATAATAACGATGACTCTTGTCGTTAGGCCCTTTCCTTGTATTACTTGAGAGTGCTTTGAGTTCCAATGGGAAGCCACAGGTGGCGGAGGCTGCCCAGAATTTGAGGCCGAGAGCAAGAAATAAAGATCCCCCCCGCCCCTTCCCTTTGGATCTGGACAGAGTAACCATGTGCATTTTGCTGGATTAGGGACTCGGCTATGGATCTTGTTCCACACGACACCCAAAGAGCAGGGACAGTGCTGGTGAGAGGAAGCTTGGGCTTAGCCTGCAGAACTCCACAGGATGGCTTCTCCTCCCCCGGGGTCCTTAACCCCAGCCCTCGCGATATCAAGCAGGGTGCCTGGCCTCAAGGCGATCAAATAACTAAGAGGCCTTGGGACCTCGGGGCCAGCCCCCAACAGCCTTCAGACTTGCCAGAGCATCTCCCGTTTTTCTTGTGAAGCAGGCGCTCTCCCAACCACCCTTCTTCCAACTAATTCGCTTAGATTAGCCAATAGTATCCATTTCTTCTCCAACCAGTTTGGTTGTTGCCCACACCAGGCCAGATGTCCCAGCTGTCACATTCTCACGGGTGTGCCCGTGCACGTGTGTGCCCCGGCGGAGCTGAGCAAATTCATCCCAGGTTGGTGGAATTTATTTCCAAACTTGTTGATAGGCCACTTGTGCTTGTTTTTCTGCTTACATGATTACCTTAAATATTGCATAAACCAATGAAACAGGAGAACAAAACCAAGGAGGTGACCGCCTTGGAAGGTCTCGGGGATGGCAGGTTTCTAAGACAATGTGCTCTGCAACAAGGAAGGGGTGAAATAACTAAAATAAAAAGGCTGCAGAAGTTGTAACTCCTAGGCAGATTCCGCAGTCCTGTCGCTTTGCACGTGCAGAGTTCTCACTCCACCCTGAAGAACGTTAGAAATTACAGGCAGAAGGCTCTGCGTTTCATTCAATAAGAATGATTCTTAGAAATCCAGTGGGGGGGAGAGTCAACTCAAAAAATTGGCTTTGGTCCTTTGTGAAAGAAAATCAATGACCGCAATTCTTTTATCAAATTTAAGATAAAATGCTTGCAACAGGTAAGTAAATACCATTTCTAGTGATTTCCCACTGTCATTTTTGCTTACCGACTTATTCCCAGCTAATCATTTAAGACACGTCTGCTATTCCTCTTAAGGTCAGAAGGGCTAGGATGGCTAACTTGCTGTACAGGTGGGAACACAGAGGCCAAGCATCAGGAAATGGTTTGTCCACAGTCTCCGCGCTGGTGAAGGTTCAGCTGGATTTAGCTCTTCAGCCAGCTCTTCAGCCAGCCTGGGTCAGAATTCTAAGAAGACTCCCAAGATTCTCACCCCGTGGTGTCCACACCCTGCCCAGTCCCCTCCCCTAGAGTGTGAGGAGAACCTGAGGTTCCAGTCCTGTGATGAGGTTTCTAATCAATGTTCTTTGAGTTAACCAAAGTGAGATCATCCTAGGTGGGCCCGACCTAATCAGGTGAAGACAAAGTTTCCTCCAAACTCCTCTTTTCCCCCTGCTGTCCTTGAAGAAAAAAGCCACCTCCCATTCTCCAGCTTCAAGGCTCTGAATTCTGGCAACAATGTGCATGATCTTGGAGAGGGAATCAGAATCGAACAAGACCCAGCCCTGGCCAACATCTTGATAGCGGTCTTACAGGACCTGAGCTAACCCGTGCCTGGACTCCTGACTCACAGAAGCTGTGACATAATCAGTATATTGTTTTAAGCAGTTAAACCCGTAGTAACCAGATGCACAGCAACAGAAAAAGCACACAGCCCCCAAGGACCCCACAATATAATCGCGCTCACCCCAGGCCAGCCTCCCAGCTGGAACTCTCTGGCCTTGGAAGACAGTAAGCTGTCCTTGGGAGGACAGACTCATTCCAGGTGACTGCTCGAGTGATGTCTTGCTTTTATTCCAGGCAAATTAATTTCCCATATGAAATTCAGTTTAAGTAAATTATTAGGAAGAAAGTCTCCCGCCTCCTTCCCACTCTGAGGGAAGGGCACTTGCATTAGCTTCTGTTTTTGAATTAAACATCAATAAAGTGGCCTGTCATTAGTGTGACTTCGGATGAAGCTTTTGTAAATTTCATACTTGGTAAGATCCTCCTGCACCTAATAAGTTTACTTTTTCCAAGGGTCCACGTTCCTCACAGCCCCCTCTTCTCAGACACAGAGACGCACCCTCTAATTGCCAGTCCCAGCAGCCCTTGGGCCCCGCTTTTAAAAATGAAAGCGCCTGAAAAGGAACCACTTGAAACCATTTATTAGCTGCTCTGGGTGTCTCCTTCCCCCTCCAGGGAGATGGGAGGTCTCCGCTGTTTGCACCAGATTGAATAGTGAGGGGCGAAGGCGAGTTTTTATTTATTTTGTTATTCTTGGTTCCGAGCAGAAGACCTGGCAAGACAGAAACACACGGAAGATGTCTGCAGAAG
>PVHT020000180.1:3940576-4172948 GCA_004024745.2 Catagonus wagneri
ACTAATCAATCACATCACTTGTTCCTTTAGGTGATCAAACAAGGCTTCAGAATTCTTCCACGCACAAAACTCTGGGCAACCACGATTAATCATCCCATGGAACAATGAGCCCTCACTCCAAAAATTCTGTCCCTGGGGTCTTCCTCCTTTCATGGTGTCAATGGCAACCCCTGTCCAGATTTGCTGCTACAGCAGAGCCCCTCTATCGCAGAGGGAAATATATCATATTTTATGATACATGGTGTATAGTATGGAAAAACCACAGAATAATAATGACAAGCCATCCATATCATTATTTATTCATTGGGCACCAGGCTCTGTTCCAGGTACTTCATATGGAATGAGATCTTTTATCCTTATGATAACCCTAAGAAATAGGTATTTTCATTATCAGTTTATAAATTGGAAAACTGAGGAACAGAGAGGTCAAGTCACTTGTTGAAGGTCACACAGCTTTGTTGGTGGCAGAACCCCAATTCAAAGCCAGTTTGTCATGAAACAATACTGCTTCTGATGGTTAATGTATGAAATGTCACTCATCCAAGTGATGGAGATTTTTTAGCACATCCTAAACTGGGAGACAACACACTTGCCTAAAGCAGAGCACAGCCTAGGAGGGTCTGGGTTAGGGAACACACCACCCCTCTGATTGAGCTGGGACCAGCTCAGAGGATCAGGACCATCCAGCCAGGGCTGTCACTTCTCTCCCAGGCCCTTCCACCCGGCAAAGCTCACTGCATTCAGTGTGTCACTGGGAGACTCCAGGCCTGGGGGTCGGGAACTTTTCCTCACAGGCTCAAAGTGCCTGGCTGGAAATAAATCATTTCTATGCGTCTCTGCACAGCCTGGAGGTCTTCCTCCAGAAAGAAGCTTGCTTGGTAACTTGCTGCCTTATCTGCAAGCAGCAAGGAAAAGCTGCATTTCTGCACCTCAGCGCTCCCCACCATCTCCCTCCAAAGCTGCTTATGGAGAGCCCAGCACGCCTGAGACAGAGAGAGACTGATAATGCCCCTGCCAGGACTCCGAAAGTGGCTCAACTAATTAAATGCATGTCAAATACAGATGTACAGTTGCCTCCGAGGAGGGAGGGCCAGGGCCCAGCTGGGAGTTCTGAGAACTGGGGACATCAGGGCCTGGAGTTTCTGCAGATGCAGGCGCCTGGCTGTGGACTCATAGGCGCAGCTGACATAGAGGCTTCCAGAGATAACCCACATTAGGCAGGACCTGTTGCAATCCAAAAAATATAATAATAGCTACAGTAATTGAGAACTGACCGAGTGCCAGGCACTGTGCTGGGAGCTTTCCGCATATGTGGTATTTATTGCACTGCAGTCGGAGCCTGCCTGGGTGTAGATTCCAGCCCCGTGGTAGCCGTGACCTCAAGTAAGCTCCCTAACATCTCCAAGCTTCAGATTTCTCCAAAATGGGACTACTGATAGTTCTTGCACTTGGAATAGTTCACATAAAATGGTAGCTATTTTTGTGATCACTTTAATCCTCCCAGTGGTTCTGGGAGGAGCTATTATTATCCCCATTTCACAGGAAACTAAGGTACCGAGAAGTTAGGCCGTTTGCCCAGAGTTGCACAGGGGTGAAACTAGGCCTGTCTGCATCCTATGTAAACCAGACAGTCTTTCTTCCATGGGAGGCCAAGGTCATCTGGGGGCTGAGGGAGTGGGCAGAGCTTCCCACTGGGGTCTGGTCTCAGCTCTGCCTCTGGGCACCGAGACCTGAGATGCATTCTTACTTTCTGAGCTTCTGAGGCCTCACTGGTGCTACAGGCAGGGAGATGGACAAGATGCTGGCCATGATAACAGCTGTCAATCATTCCTGCTCAGAGATCTTCTAGCAGGTGAGGACCGCTCAGTGCCCAGGTGCCCAGTCACATGTAGAATCACTCTGGCAATTGCCTTTGTCCCAGGTACCCCGCTCTCCAGCTCCAGCACTATTTAAGGTAGTGCTTTTGTAAGAATGAGGTAACGGCTCCCCTAACTTCAGAAAGAATTTCAGATTGGATTTTAGCCCCCACTGGCTTCCTCGGCTAGGAGTCTTTTTGCCTGAGCAACTGTACGTGGCAGCCTACAGACACCTGGCATTCTACCTTCAGCCCCATCTTCCTTGGGATAGGAGTGGGAGGCCTTTGGAGTAGCATAAGAAAGCAGTAATCCTGGGGTGGGGAGGGCACAACAGATCTGACCCTGGATCATAGGGGCATCATTAGAATGAAGCTGGGCACAGGCAGAGGTTTAGAGAGGAGGTGGCAAGGAGAGACCACTTCTCTGTGGCCTGTTCTGGGTCTGTGCCCCTCTCCCAGTCCCCTGTGTGGGACTCAACTCAGGAAGATCAGTTTGGACTCTTCATTGTTCCCACGGTGATCCCTCTTTTCCCACCCTGTCACTACCTTGCAGAGATGGATATACTGTCAGTTGAGAACGTGTCTCCTTACTCTGGGGAGAAGCTGAACATGTTTCTCTTTACACAAATAAAACCCAGAATCAGGCAGAAACACGGAGCTGTTTTGCTATTGTGGGGAATTTCAGATTGGTACAAAGGGTACCTACCCATGCCGGGTAACCAAAGGGACAGACGGTGACACTTCATTAAATTGCTATCTCAGCTTCAAAAGGTCCTTCCATCCTGAGGGCTCTGCAAGCCACACTTCTGGCTCCATGTTAGTTCTGCCAACAGTGTTGCTAGAGGGAGACTGCAAGGCTGGAGGAGGAGGAAGGGGCTGCTTCCGGATTACTTCCTGTCTGCTCGTGGTCCACGCGAACATCATCCAGAGCTGCTTCTTCACCTCGGCAGCAGCAATTTCCTCCCCAGGCAATGGCTGAGTCCAGTTAGCAATTTTTCCAACTCTTGTAGGACCAGGCTTACCATGCCCCTCAGGTGACAGTGCCCCCTTCCCAGTAGCCTGGGTTCTTGACATCCGAGGCCCCGTCTCCAAGCCCAGAGACACTAGTTTTAGACAACAGATGCCCCCTCGTCGGAGGTCTGGATCCCAGGCCTGAGGGCCTTCTCTAAGCTTCTGAATTTTAATTCCTCCAATTGTCTCCCTTTGTTTTCCCTGGCTCTAGGGCTGGCAGTCACTTCCTGCAGTTGAAAAAAACTCCAAGAAAACTTACAGTCTTCTTCTTACCTTTTCATTTTTCTAATTCCTGCTTAACAGCTTTTTATATTAAATTCTCTCTGCTCAAATATCTAGGGGGGGTTTCTGTTTCCTAACTGGATCCCGACTGAGACATACCCCTGAGGCCTTTATTTTCCCTAGTTATCCACCAGGGGTTCAACCTCCACCCCCACATGGGTCTTTGTCTTGGTACAGCCCAATCCTCCCCACTCTTCAGAGCCCCAGTGCCACCTGCCTTCTCCGAAACACCTCTGGCTTCTCAGCCTTGGGACATCTCTCCCTGCTCTGAGCTGACACTTTCCTTGTCTTAGGGCATCCACCACTTCCTACCGCGCGTCCTAGTGGCTGGTGTACAGGGCTCACCTATACTATTTTCCCAAGTTTCTCAGGTCTGAGATCCTGTGTCTTACTACTTTTGGCACCTCCCAGGGCCTAACCCAGTGCTGGGCTCAGATGGGTGCTCAAGGAATGTTTGCTGAATAAATTAAGAACAACTTCTCAACTCTGCCAAATTTGGTCCCAAAATTAGAGGGTTTGAGAAAATGACAATGATCCTCAAAACTTGACTCCCTGGTGCCAGGCATCAGAATTCTCTATATTCTGTTTCCTCCTTTTCTCCATCACCTGCTGGGCAGAGGTGAAGGTGCTTCTGCACCCATACCAAGCATGCATCTACAACCGATGTGAACACGCAACTGAAAAAACTAATTTCTATTTTATTTACATTTTCTCCACTCTCATTTTTTAATTAGTTAATTATTTTTTTTTAATTTTAAGGGTTTTTTTTTAATGGCCATGCCCACAGCATACGGAAGTTTGTGGGCCAGGAATTGAATCTGAGCCGTAGGCATGGCAATGCCGGGTCCTTTAACCCACTATGCTCGGCCTAGGAATCAAACTCATGCTTCCACAGGGACCAAAGTCACTGTAGTCAGGTTCTTAACCCACTGTACCACAACGGGAACTCCTCCCTACTCTCATTTTTTGAAGACAGAGGAGCTTGAAGAATGGCTTTGTCAATGAAATGAGTGGAACCGCAATTTAAGGAAACCCGGGTGGGGCAGGGGTAAACTCTGCTTGAAAAGGGGATGGTGAGATTTGGTGGGGGTGTCCAGGTGAAAGTGGAGGGAAGCTGGAAGGAGAAGGAAGTAAGGGGGAAAGAAAAAATGACCGGTCCATGGGGCACTTTGGAAAAAGATGCACTTAAAGTAATTTTCAAAGAATTTCTGAAATGTAATGCAGGGTGTAAAGACTTTCTCAATCTCCCCAGGAAACCTAGAGTCAAATGCACACTATTCATCAGTGCTTTGCAGATGTGTTTGCATAGGGCTTTGCTTTGTGGATGCGATGACATTTAGGACTTCCTCGTCAGGGAGTGCTGAGGAGAGAGCGTGGCTGGCCCAAACATGTAGCTGACCCAGCTTCACCAAGATGTATGTGTGCACAAACATACATGCCGAAGTCCACATGCTCACCTGCATACTGTAGACACGTGCGTGAGCATCAGCACCAGCAAAGAGCCATGCAAGACCGCATCATATAAGCACTTACAGTGCACGGGAGCACCTTTGCACACATGTTGCCACACACCTACATGTGTGCATTACTACCCCCAGGCACACACACGTACAATGCACGCATGCTATAAATCTTTACAACTTTGCAAAGCACAGATGAATACACACATGCTCCATATGCTCATACAGATGTCCTATGCATGCTCACATGCGCGCACAACCCGCACATTCACTCAAGCACATATGCAACACATTTGTACAATCAGATGACTGGCACACACAGGAACCACGTGTACACGCACAAACACACCTCACGTGCAGGTATGAACTGACACAAATGCATACTCTGCATATGCCCACATGCATGTTTGCATAGGCTGTATGTGCAGGGATAGCCCTGCAGATTTGCTTATGCACACACCACATTAAGCACACATGCACTGTGTATGCATACCCACACGAATGTATAACCTCACACATACCCACACATGCCATGCAGGCAAGGAGAAATGCACCACATGCGCATACATGTCTGTACACGTATACACTACAGATACACATAATCACAGACATTCACATATGTGCACACACGGACCACTGCATCTACGTACACAGTGCTCTGTACACACACAAATGAAACAACCACACACACAGAGCATGTATGCACACACACAAACGCAGTGTGTACATACGTTTAAGCGTACCTGCACGCTTAACCAACCCCGAGCAAGCGTGCATGCAGGCAAGCAAGCAAGCGCGCATACACACACATACACACAGACATACACGCACACACACCAGTCCTCGCAGGCTCCCGCCGCCAGCCCTGCCGGCCCGCCTGTAATTGCTCCCAGCCCCGGAGTCTGGCAAATCGCTCTTGCGGGGCGGCGGCTGCCGCT
This sequence comes from Catagonus wagneri, assembly GCA_004024745.2. Taxonomy (NCBI): domain Eukaryota; kingdom Metazoa; phylum Chordata; class Mammalia; order Artiodactyla; family Tayassuidae; genus Catagonus; species Catagonus wagneri. The sequence goes on from PVHT020000180.1 coordinate 3,946,123, forward strand.
CCTGATTAATCCCAGCTTTGCCCGCGCCCCGAGCGCCGACCCCCCCCGAACTGCGGCCCGGCCGGCCCGGCCCCAGCCCAGGCTCGTAATCAAAAGGCAGATTTCCGCGCCGGGCACCTGTTTGCAGGGCTGCGCCTCCTCCCGCTGCCGTGTTTTATCTCCGCGCGGCGGTGAATAATTCATGGCCCCGGGTCTGCTTTGCAGTCAAACGCGCTGCGTTCTGTCCGGCGCCGCCGCCGCCGCCGCCCGCCGGCCGCTGTGATTTATTATTTACTAACGCTCGGCCGCGCCGTGTAAGGTGAGCATTGTGGCTGCTCGCAGAACTGTTACAATCTGGCCTCGTTAGTGGCCTTTCTTGCTGCCTCTCCAAACAGCGGCCCCGCTTATTGATTTTCCCGCGGAACCTCTGCCATGAAATCCCACCGCTGCTGCTCTCAAAGCTGTTGCTATAAAGTCAGACTTGGCCCTTCTTCTCGAGAACAAGAACTCGTGTTTGGATGCGCTTTCTTCTTTTATCCATTGTGTCTTCTCCTCTGCCGAGGCGTCCCCCATTAGTGCGTCCCCCTCGGCTGGCTCCCTCCTTTCCTGGCGACGATGCTCCGCTGGTGCGCCTGGCTGATGAGATGAGGGTTTTTCTTAAGACGGCGACAGGCCCGTCGGGGAAGGCGGAGGGGCTTTCATGGTGGCAGCGGAGACGGAATCGGCCTGGGGAAAAAAAAAGTTTTCCTCCCTTGGAAGCTTTCAAACTCAGAGAGGCTGATCCAGGTAGAGGATGGGCTGGCTTGTCTGGCTACTCTCCCTGTGACAGTGAAGACAGGGTCTCTGTCTCTGGAGAGCTCAAAAGAAGAGAAGCCAGAAACGGGAGGGGCTTGGGGGTGCTTACTATGTGCCAGGCACTTGGTGGGACTTTACGATTTATTTAATCCTCAGAACAATCACATAAAGAAAGTGTGAGACGTGTGAGTTCCCGTTTTGGCTGGGTGGGTTAAGAACCCAACTAGTATCCATGAGGATGCCAGTTCCATCCCTGGCCCTGCTCAGTGGGTTAAGGATCCAACGTTGCCTCAAGCTGAGGCAGGCTGCGATGTGACTGGTATCCGTGACGCTGCACCTGCGGTGCAGGGGGGCAGCTGCAGCTCTGACTGGGCCCCTAGACTGGGAACTTCCATATGCCACAGGTGTGGCCCCATAAAGGAAACAAACAAACAAGTGCAAGACCTAATTTATGCAGGAAGAAGCTCCAGGATTTAAACCCCAGGTCCGCTGAGGCCACATCCTGCTTGCCTTCTCCTAAGTCACTCTAACACCAGGGCTAGGTAATATCAGGGCCAAACTTTGGTATGGCCTGGGAGTGACCTGAGCATCCAGCGTCATCAATATCCACTTCCATGGCCCAGGGAAGCCCCTGTCCCGGGAGAGCCACCCCAGACATGGTCCCCTCCCCTGGGATTGCCAGTGGGCCCGCGAGTCCACCGTGACAGCCATCCTTCTGATTTAGGGGACCATGGGTCTAAAAATGCTTAAGGTTCTGTAACGGTTTGAAGCTGGGATGACCCACCTGGCTGTACCTATAGGGGGCCAGAGTAGGTCTAAAGTTTCCCTCAATAACCCTTTCACATCTTGCAGCCTGGCAGTGCATGGACCCTGGAGGCAGCACCCAGAGTTGGAGAGGGTCCCGGGGGTTGACCCGCTAGGGCTCCTAAACCAAGCTCACTGCTCGGGCCTCCACCGCCCCTTTACCATGACAACGAAAAGGTGCCTGAACTTTTCCTTCCTTCCTCTCAATCTGTTCTCTGCCACATGAGGTAAAGATGGGTTTCTAGAAATCGCTCCTGAACTTGGGGTAGGCTGGTGATGGGGAATGAGAAAAGGCAATGACGGCCACGGCCAGGTTCATCTGTGCTGTTCTGAAACCACTTGCAAAAAATCAGTCTAACCTCAATATGACAATCCTTCCTATAGCTACCTATTACTTTCTTGCCCACAAAGCCTTCTACTGCTAGGTTCTTTGTTTTGTTTTGTTTCATGTATTCCTTAACCATCATTCATGAGGAACTTACTAGCACCCAGGCAAAGTTCTAGGTGCTTGGGAACATGGTAATAACCAAAAGAGATGAAATCTTTGTCTTCATGGACCTAAAATGTTGGATAGGAAAACAGATTTTTTTTTTAGGGCCACACCCGCAATGTATGGAGGTTCCCAGGCTAGGGGTCAAATTGGAGCTATAGCTGCCGGCCACAGCTCCACAATTGGAGCTATAGCAACGTGGAATCTGAGCTGTGACTATGACCTACACCACAGCTCCCAGCAACGCCGGATCCCCGACCCACTGAGTGAAGCCAGGGATGGAACCTGCATCCTCATGGATATTAGTCATATTCGTTTCCACTGAGCCACAACAGGAACTTCAAGGAAAACATATAATTTTAAAAGACAAATAAATGTGTTGTTTATTAGCCACTCACTTAGTCCATTCGTGCTGCTGTCACAAGATACCACAGACGGCGGCTTATAAACTACTGCAATTTCTTTTTCACAGTTCTGGAGGCTGGAAGTCCAAGATCAGGGTGCCAGCATGGCTGGGTTCGAGTGAGGACCTTTTCCCAAATTGGCTGACATCGCACTGTGTCCTCTCATGGTGGAAGAATGAACTAACTCTCTGCTGCTCCTCAAGCAACACCAGCCACCTTTTCCCACCAGGGCCTTTGCACTGGCTGTTCCCTCTGCCCGGACACTCTTCCCCACCCACTCAGCTCCCTACTCCTTCCTCCTCCTTCAGGCCTCAGATCTGATGTTACCCGTCTACCCTGCTTTAAATTACAGGGTTCATCCTCTCCTCATTCACACTTGATCTCCTGGGCTTTGTTTTGATTTTTTTTTCCTTTTGTATCATAAGGAGTGTCATCTTCTATAATTTACTTATATTTTTTTTCAGCAGAGACTATGTCATCTATTTAATTATCTCTAGCACTTAACATAGCATTTAACATCTAACATATACATTAGATGACCAAAAGTAGAGTGAATTTGAATGAAGTTGATACCAAAATAATTTTAGGAAACAGATGAAGACATGAGAGGGACAGGGAGATACAATGGATCTTTGGAAAGTAATAGAACTGGAGAATTTCTTAAACGTAGTAAAACCATTTTTTTTTTGTTTTCATTTTCTGTTTTGTCTTTTTTTTTTTTTTTTTTAGGGCTACACCCACAGTATATGGAAGTTCCCAGACTAGGGGTCAAATTGAAACTGCAGCTCCCAGCCTACATCACAGCCACAGCAATGCAGGATCTCACCAAGCAGGGTCAGGGATTGAACCCACGTCCTCATGGATGCTTGTCGGGTTCATTACCACTGAGCCACAATGGGAATTCCTATTAAAATTGTATATAGTATAAGGTATAACAATACATTTTATATAACTTAACAAACTTGGAAAACTTGGATGTTTATGCCTTGCTGCTTTCTTTTCTTTTCTCTCCTTCCCTCCTTTCTTTCTTTCACCCCCTTCCCTCCCTCCCTTCTTTCCCATCTTCCTATCATAATTCTCAAAACTTGTCTATCTCCTCCACTAGAAGCTAAGTTCCATGAGGACAGGAACTTCTGCCTGATTCAGTGCTGTATTCCCGACACCTAGGCCTCGCACATAGTAGATATTCAGTAAATACCTGTTGCATAGATGGATGACACCGTCATCCTGCAGGTTGTCCTCTAAAGAGTCCAAGAAGGCAAAGCGCTGAGACTTCCCCACAAACCACCCTCTGCCCTTTGGCTCCTGATGGGCTCTCGGCACAAGCAGGTTGGCCAGTTGCCCCATGACACACAGAGAAAACTGGAGTCTTGGCTTATTCAGCTGACAATGGATGAGTTAGTGCCAAGGGTCAAGGAACGGTTGGGGCCACAGCCCAGCTCCTGTGTGGTCAGGATGGGTCACAACCCCAAGGAAAGAGTTCACCGACTGTGATTTGGAGTAGGGGACCTTAAGCCACACTGGGCAACACTCTTGATTGGCCGTGGGTAGGCTTGGGGGACATCAGGCAAGCAGAGCCCCCGCCCAGCACTGTCACTCATTTCTCCTGCACACACTGATCACCTCCACGTACCCAGCCCTGTGCTGTGTGCTGAGTTGAGGTGGTGGACTATCCAGGGCTCCTCCACCTCGGCACCATTAACATTCTGTTATAATTCTTTGTGGTATCTTCTCCTGTCCTTTGTAGGATGTTGAGAAGCATTGCTGGCTTCTATCCACTAGATGCCAATAGCACCCTCCCCACCCCTACCCCAAGTCGTGACAACCAAAAATGTCTCCTGTGTCACCTGAGGGGAAAATCGCCCTGGTTGAGAACCACTGGGATAGAACACCCAGGTATCTTGCAATCCAGTCAGGGAGCCAGCGAAGGAAATAGCCAATGACAGTGCACTAGGATGACTGTAATGGAGGAATGCCAAACTTTGCTAAAGGCTGATCCAAACTCTGCTCACACACTCTGGTGATGGGGAGTTCATCACCTGAAGAGACCCTATCTTTCTTAAATCCATCACAGTCTTGGTCTGAAATCTGCTCCCTGTGGCTTCCATCATTAGATCTATTGCTGACACCAAACAACATTATCTGCTCTCTTTTATATGACTGAGTCCTGGCTGAATTGATGCAGGTGCCTGGGGAACTTCTCAGGCCCCCAGTATCTCCATGGCCACCCCCATCCTTGCATGACCTTGGAGATCTAGACGAGACTTGCCATAATCTAACCTCATGCCCAACTCACAGATAAATGACAGAGAAGAGGCTTGCTTTAGGTCACAGAAAGCATTAGCAACACAGATACGCCTGGAACCTTGTGTCTGGTTCTATGTTCATTCTTCTTACCATCTCTATATACCCCGAATCTCAGGTTTGCCTTTGTTCCCAGAATATGCCTGGGACATAGAGGGTGGGTGCAGAGGGCCAAGGCTGTGTGTCAAAGCCAGAGTCCCTTTCCCACCCCTATAAAGACACAGAAACAGCTCAGCCCATGTAGCCCAGATCCTCCAGTAACCTCCCTCCTCTAGACACTGCTGGCTTTCATGTTATTTTAGTAGAGTATGAAACTCTTAAATTAAAAAAAAATAAACCGTTAGATAGGAAAGTAAACCTTTTAAAAAGGTAAATATTAACTCTACTGACAACTAAAAGATATAAAAGAAAGAACTTCAGTATACCAGATGACTCAGATGTGAATAATATTTTCAAAGTCATCATAATGTGAATATTTAATGCTATGTTAACCAAATCTATATTAGGAGACTGGTGGAAGGAAAAAGGCATGGGGTGGAAAGGTGGAGAAACTTCTATAAGAAAAATAAGCCCTCAGCTTTCATAGCCACAGATCAACACAAACACCTAAAAATGAACAGATCAAAACAGAGCTAAAGACATCCACTTCTGGAAGTTCCCACTGTGGCTCAGCAGTAACGAGCCTGACTAGTATCCATGAGGATGCGTGTTTGATCCCTGGCCCCACTCAGTGGGTTAAGGATCCAGCGTTGCTGTGAGCTGTAGGGTAGGTTACAGATGCGGCTTGGATCCCACATTGCTGTGGCTGTGGTGTAGGCCAGCAAGTGTAGGCCGGCAGCTGCAGCTTTGATTCGATCCTTAGCCAGGGAACTTCCATATGCCACAAGTGCGCCGCTAAAAAAAAACAAAAAAACAAAACAAGAAAAAGAAAAGACATCCACTTTCAGCTAAAATGGAAATGCAAGAACTAGATATTTATACTCCATGTGAAACAATGACAAACCTGGACAAAATATATGAAGTAATGGTTTTTAAGACATTACATATGAGACAACGGAGGACGCAGAGCCCAGAGAGATGGATAAAAAGTGAGGTAAGCCTACAATCTCTCCAGCTTACTGCCTTAAGACAGTTTCTGAGCCAGGGCATAGGGAGAGGACACCCAGGTGGGATTGAGTGGACTGGCTTCCTGGATGAGGTAATGGGAATGAAGAATATAGGGATACCAGGCAGCTAAAATGTACAAGGAAGAGTATAGGAAAGGAGGAGGCTGCACAGAGACCTGCAGGTGGTCCCTGAAGTATTTAGCACATACATGCGAGGACGCTTCCAAGGCAGGGAAAGAAGCACTCAGAAGGATTAAAGAGAATAGTATCTGTCATTCACACAGGGTTTGCAGTGGTACCTATGCCCACCAGCCTGAGTAGAAACCCCTCATAACTCGTGGAGCATGGAATAGAGGACTCAGAAGGGTTTCAATAGCAGGGAATAAGTAGCCCTAGGCTAAACCCTGTTCTGATCTTGCTAGAGGCAAGGAAATTAATTTCATAATGATAATGGGGTCCATTCATCAAGACAATATAGTATTCCTAAACTTTTATGCACTTAATAACACAGTTTCGAAATATGTGAAGCAAAACCTGATAGAATTGCAAGAAATAGATAAATCCACAATTACAGTTGCAAATTTCAATGTTCTTCTTTCAATAATTGATAAAAGTACAGAAAATCAGTAAGTCTATGTAAGATTCGTATAGCAGTTTCAATCAACTTGACCTGATTCGCATTTATAGAACACTCCACTCAACAACAGCAGGATACATGTTCTTCACAAGCACACACAGAAAATGCACCAATATAGACTGTATTCTGGGCCATAAAATAAGTCTCAATAAATTTTAAAAGATTCAAAGTATGTTCTCTAACCATATGGAATGACGTTTGAACTCAATTACAGAAAAATGTCTGGAAAACCTCCAAATGTTTGGAAACTAAATGATTCATTTCTAAATAAGCCATGTGTCAGAAAGAAATCAAAAGAAAATTAGACTTGTTGAAATGAATGTAAATGAAAAGAAAAAATATAAAAGTGTGCGAGATGCATCTAAGAGAGTATAAAGGGAAATTTATAGCACTAAACATGCATATTACAAAAGAAGAAGGGTCTCATATCAATGACAGCTACTTCCATCTTAAGAAACTAGGGGAAAAAACCTAAAGGAAAAAACTGAATCCAAAGTAAGCAGGAAAAAAAATGAACAATAAAGATCAAAGTGGAAATTAGTGGAATAGAAAACAGAAAAAAAAAACCGATGGAATAAATTATTGACAGTAAAAGCTGGTATTTTGAAGTCAATAAAATTAATAAATCATTATCCAGGTTGATGTGGATGAAGAGAAGACACAGATTATCAGTCTTAGCACTGAGAGAAGTAAAATCACTACAGGCTCTACTGTTATTTAAAAGATAATATTATGACAAATTTATACCAATAAATTCAATAGCCTTCATGAAATAGACAAATTTCATGAAACTACCCAAGCTCATTAAAAAACAAATGGATATTCTGAATAGCAACATTTAATAAAGAAATTGAATTTTGGTAAAAATAAAATCCTCCTCATAAACAAAACTCTAGGCCAAGATGTCTTCACTGATTAATTCTACTAAATGTTTAATAAAGACACAATATAATTCTATAAGAAGGGTTCCAGAAAATTGAAGAGGGTGAACTATTTCCCAACTTTCACAGGCTAGCATTATCATGATACCAAAACCACCCAGGGACATTACTTGAAAACTACAGACCAATATCCCTCTTGAATAAAGAGGTAAAACTTTTTAACAAAAAATTTTAGCAATTTACATACAACAACTTATAAAAAGATACTGTATCATGACCAAGTAGGGTTTATCCCAGGAATGCAAGGTTGGTTTAACATTGGAGAATTATTCCATGCAATTTATTATATTAACAAACTGGAAAATAAAACATATAAATATTTCAATAGATACATGTAAAGCATTCCAAAAAATCCAATATTGATTCCCGATTTTTGAAAAATTGCAGTAAACTATGAACAGAAGGATACTGCCTCTATTTGATAAAGGCATGTATGACAACTCACAGCTAACATGCTGAAATACTGATTGCTTTACCCCAAGAACAGGGCAAGCATATCCTCTCTCCACATTTCTATTTAATACTGTTCTAGAAGGTCTAGCCAGTGAGATAAGGCAAGAAAAACAACTCAACAACAGCCATATTGGAAAAGAAGAAATAAAACTGTCTTTGGTCATGGATGACATGATTATCTACATAGAAAATCCAATAGCATTTACAAAAACACCACTAGAGTGTTTTTGTAAATGCCATTTACAAAGTTGGCAACTGAATGTAATAAGATTGACAACTGAATGTAAGAAGATTGCAGCATTCGAGATCATTATAAATCAACTATATTTCTATACACTATCACTGAATAATAGAAAGTTTGAATAAAATATACCATGTACTAGAAAATATGAAATACTTAAGGATAAATTCAACAAAAGATGTCCAAGATCTGTGCACCAAAACCCACAAAACATTGATTAAAGGTGTTAAATAAGACCTAAATAACTGGAGAGATGTATCATGTCCATGATATCTGTTCTTCCCAAGTTGATCTATTAATATGATGCAATCTCAATCAGAAGGAAAGTTTCCTCGTGGAAACTGACAAGCTGATTCTCAAATTCATACAGAAATGCAAGGAAACTGGAAGAGTCAAAACACTTGAAAATGAAGAGAAAAGTTGGAAGACTAACGCTATCTGGCATCGAGTACTCAATATAGTAATCAATAGAGTGTTGTACTGGTGTTAAGATAGACTTAAAGATCAATGAAACAGAATAGAGAGTGTACAAATAGATCCACACATCTACAGACAACCAATTTTCAACAAAGGTGCAAAGAGAAATCAATGAAGGAAGGATAGTCTTTTCAATAAATGATGGAAAATTATTGGATATCCATATGCAAACAAATGAGTCTCGATCCACACGTCTCCCTAAGTATAAAAATTCACAACAGACCTCAAAATGGATCATAGACCTAAAATGTAAAACTTAAAACTATAGAATTATTTTTTTTAAAAAAAGGCAGAAAGCTTTGTGTCCTTGGCTAAGGTCATAGATTTGTTTAAAAAGCCATCAAAAACATGCTCCACAAAAGAATAAAATTAATCAATTGAGCATCAACAAAACTAAGGACTTCCGCTCTTTGAAAGGTACTGCCGAAAGGATGAAAGGCAAGCCGCAGACTGATAGAAAAATATTTGTAAATCATACCTCTGATAAAGGACTTGTATCCAGAATATGTAAAGAGCTCTCAAGACTTAATAACAACAAAAACCCAATTTTAAAAACAGGCAAAAGATTTGAACAAATACTTTACCAAAGAAGAGGTACAGATAGCGAAATATGTGAAACACCATTAGTGATTAGGTAAGTGTAAATTAAAATCACAATGAGATAGCACAACACCCCTACTAGATATACACCTATTACAATAGCTTAAAAAGACTGAGTGTACCAGCATCGGTGAGGTTAGGGAACAATGTCACTCCTGTATGTGGCTGACGGGAAAGTAAAATGGCACGACCATTTGGAAAGTTTAGTAGTTTCTTGGAAAAGCTATGTGTATCATATCACTGAAGTTTTCCACTTCTAGGTATGTGTCCGAGAGAAATCAAAGCACACGTCCATACAAAAACTTGTCCTATGGAGGCTGATGGCAACTTTACCTGTAACTGCTGTAAACCGGAAACAGTCTCGGTGGCCACCAAGTTAATGGATCAGCAGTCATGTATCCATACCATGGTAGACAACTTGGCAGTAAAACTTGTTAACTGCTTGTTAAATGCAAAAATACAGACAAATTTCAAAATAATCATGCTAAGTGAAAGAAGTAAAAAAAAAAAGGATACATATACTATGATCCTATTGGTATAAAATTTTAGAAAAGGCAAACAAATTGGAAGTAACAGAAAGGCCAATGGTTGCTTGAGGAGGAGTGGGAAAGGGGAGTTGGGAAGGCCACAGAGAAGGGTGGTCAAGGAGCAGGAGGAAATTTGGGGAGACGATGGATATGCTCATTAACATGACTGGTGATGGTTTCATGGGTTTAAGGACACGTAAAGCTTATCGAATTACATACTGTACATCTGTAGAGTTTATGGTATGTCAGTTATATCCCAGGAAAGCTATAAAATTAAAAAACAGCTGAATATTATATAGAAGTGCAATAAATAGTAGAAGAATGTTAAGAGTTGAAAGAGGATGCTTTAGGGAGTGGGGACCGCAGGTGAGGAAGTGGGAGGAGGAGACGCAAGACTCCTGCTCTTCACTAAACCTTTTAAAATTACCTGTCTTAAAAAGCCATATATATGGCAGTTCCCCTTGTGGCTCAGCAGTAACAAACCTGACTAGTATTCATGAGATTTCGAGTTTGATCTCTGGCCCCACTCAGTGGGTTAAGGATCTGGTGTTGCCATGAGCTGTGGTATAGGTCGCAGATGTGGCTTGGACCCTGCGTTGCTGTGGCTCTGGTGTAGGCCGGCAGCTACAGCTCCAATTCAGCCCCTAGCCTGGGAACCACCATATGCCATGGGTGTGGCCCTAAAAATATAAGACAAAAAAGCCATACATATATCATATATATACATATATATATATATATATATATATGTATGTATGTATATATAGTACTGATACGTTTTCTTAATTAAAAAAATTAAGTCACACACACACACACACTCTCTTCCTTTCTGAAGCAGGCTAGCCCCTTAAGCTTGCGGTATTTCTCCTCCGGGTCTTTCGCAGCTTGTCTGTCTGCCCCTGAGTGGTATATTCTACATCCAGATCACCAGCTACCAGACTCTGGACAGGGAAGCGGCACTAAAGGACAGAGATTTTGTATTGGATGGGAGCCTGGAAGGACCTGGAAAGATCTTTCTGGGACCCTGCAGAGTCCCACATTAGACGCTTACCGAGGAAAGTCAAGGGCAAAGCGGAAATGACAGGCTCCCAGACAGCAGGCAGAACAAAAATGGCAGGATCCCAGGAAGCCAGTGGATCCGAGGTGCAGGGAATCCCAGGGAAGCACAAGGGCTGGGGCTGTGCACCCTGCCCCCGGGCTTACAGGAAAGTCCTCTCCCCTCCCTAGGGGGCTTGCCTCAGTGTACAGACCAGTGCCAAGCCCCTGGCATTTAGCAGGGTGGCAGTAAGTCACAAGGATTAAACAGACTGGCTCTGGGCTCCAAACTACTGGACCCAAATCCCAGCTTTCTTCCTCCCTGGCTGGTGACAGACTTAACCACTTCATGGTTTAATCCCCCCTCCCCCAAATGGGGCTACCAACAATGCATGACTGGCAGGGGTGCTTGTAAGGATAAGATGAACCAATGCATAAAAGGACCTCTGAGCAGCTGCCTGGTCAGAGTCAGGACCCAGGAAGCATTGCTGTTACTGTGAACCATTTCCAAGATGCACCCAGAAACAGAACCCTGGCTTCAAACCCACAGCTCAGCCACTTTGTACCTCCTGAGCTGGGGCAATTGCTTCCCCAAAGTGAACTCCATCTTCTCACCCATTAAATGAAGGTGACAATAGCTATGCTGGAGGGTCACTGGGAGAGTGGAATGAACTCAACTGCTTTGAATGGGGCTGGAGGACCAAGACGATTTTCCCATCATTAGCTTCTTAGCTGGGGTTTGGCCCCCTCACCTCCCCCCTGTGCTCCACCCCAAGTCCACTGTCTATCCTCACACCCCTAAACTTACTTTAGTCCTTGAAATGTATAAAAGCTCTCAATCACACTCTCAGGAAGCAGACATGGTGTGGAGACCTTGGACTTTGGATCAACCAAGACTGTGTGACCTTCGGCAAGTTACTTAGCCTCTCTGAGCCTCACTTTCTTCATCTCTACAGGAGACATGATGATGTTTTCTCCACTATGGGGCTGTTGTGAGAATCCAGTGAGATAATATGTATAAAATGCCTTGCACACAATAGGCAGTCAGTAAACCTGAGTTTTCCCCTCCCTGACCCCCTTCATCTCCCTCTCCTCCAGAAGGGCAGTGAATGACCAAGTCTGATTCCATTGCACAGGTCCTGGTCCGCAGTGGGTCCTCAGAAAATGTTTTCCAGGTGAGTTACTCACTGAATGAATACAGTGATGCCTAGGAGAGAGGCCACCCAGATTCTTCCCCCAGCAGGCCCGCCCGAGTGGCTGACAAATCTATTATAGATGCCTCACATCTCGATAAATATTTCAATGCAAATAAATAAAGGATGCCATGGGCCTCTTGGTGAGCGACTCTTCACGGCTCACTGCACACAATGTCTATCCCTGATTCCTGCCCAAAGTCAGGGTGTCCCCTGGGATCCTTCACTGGCTCTAGCCGGACACAATGTGTGCCAGTGTGGGGCCCTGAAGAAACATGTAAGCTGGCTCCTGGCAGAGGAGAGGTGTCCTCTCACTTTGGGGTGGCCTGGGGGGGACATATGGGAAGCCGAGCTTCTGTTCCATGGGGGCCTACACTCGAGTGACATCCATCAGCTCATCACTGAGGAGTGACAGGGATTGTGTCTCCACATGTCCAGCCTGGTCTGTGCTGGGAAAAGTGGCCACTGAAGTTCTCTTTAAAGGAGTTGATCAGACAGTGAATCAGGGGTCACCTTCCAGGCTAATCTGAACTCCATCCTAGGCTTCTTTTCCAAGGAAGAAAGTCTGAGCCTTACAGCCTTTTGACTCGTTCATTCATTCATTCATTCATTCACATGTTCAAAAAAGGTTATGAGCAACTGCCACGCGCCAGGGGCTAGAAACATGGTGTGGATAAGGCAGCCGAAGTCCCTGCTATGGGAGGCAGAATTCTGAGATGGTGGCCAGAATTGCTGCCCACTGTCCCCGCACTGCATCCATGGTCGGTATAACACCTTCCCACTGAGCACAGGCAGGCCTTGAGAATATGATGGGATTTTACTCTGTGATCAAGTTACAACACAAAGGTGAAGGTTTTTTTTTTTCCCGATATAATTAAAGTCTCAAATCAGTGGATTTGGGGTTGAGTTAATCAAAAGGGAGATTATTCTGAGAGGGCGTAACTGAATAAGGTGAAACTTCTTTAAAAGAGTAACTGTGCCTGTCTCTTCTGTTTGTTTGTTTGTTTGTTTGTTTGTTTTGTTTTGGCTGTTCCCAGACCAGGGATCAAACCTGTGCCACAGTAGTAACCAGAGCCACATCAATGACAACACCAGATCCTTAACCCAGTGAGCCACCAGGGAACTCATGACTGAGCCTGTCTGGAAAAAATTTCTCCTCAGGCTTTGAAGAGGTAAGCTGCCATGTGTGGGAGGGGCTCCAAAAGGCCATGTGACAAGGAACTGTGGGTCACCTCTTGAAGCTGAGCTTGTCCCTCTGTCTCCTCCAGCCATCCCAGCTGAGAACCAGCAAGAAAGCAAGGACCTCAGGTCCTCAGCTTCAAGAATCTGAGTCCTGCCAACAACCAGGGCATCATGGAGCCCACCTGACACCTTGAATGCAGACTTGAGACTGTGGGCAGAGGACCAGCTAGGCCAAGTCCAGTCTCCTGACCCAAGGAAACTGTCAGGTAACAGGCGCAGGTTATTTTAACTTTTTAAGCAATGACAGAATATTACTACATGGCTTCTGTAGTTCTCAGAGCCTGGGGTGGGTGACATACATCTTTGGCCTGGTAGGACGAGGACCGGCACAGGGATGAACCAGGAGGCTGTGGATACCGTAGTGGAGACCTGGCAAAGGAACTGGAGTCAGGGAGGCTCCGGGGGGAGGAGGGGGAGCAGGAGGATGAAGGGGAGGAGGAGACGGGAGGAAGAGGCGGAGGGGAAGGAGGGAATAGGAGGAGAGTGCGGGTTTCAGGAGGATGGAGCTGCAGGTCTGAAGGCCAGTGCTGAGCAGCTGGGCTGGTGGCTGGCAGAACAGCAGGAGGTGAGGAGTGTCTGATGGCAAGGGGCTTGGGAGGTCACGCTCGGACACTGGGACTGTGTCCTGGGGGCAATGACATGCTCAGACTGAACCTTCGGAAGACTACCCTGGCCTCTGGCTGGAGGGCAGATTGGAGTGGGTGGTTCTGGAGGCCGTGAGACCGGTTAGGAGGCTGCTGCCAGCCCAGGAGAGAGAAGAGGGGTGAGGACCAGGTGGTGGGAAGGTGTAAAGTGGACAATTTTGAAATGTATTCAGCAGGGGCAATGCCCAGCATTGGGTGATGACATGGACAGCTGTAAGGAAGGCGTGGGGTACCAGGAAGATATTCAGTTTCTGGGTGGATGGTGGTGCCACGTGCTGGGACCAGAAGGAAGGCTGAGAAAGGGGCAGGTGGGGGGAAAGAGGAGACCATATTAAGAACAACGGAAAATGTATGTAACGTTTACCCTGATCCAGCACTGTTTTAATGTGCTTTACCTACGTGAAGTCTTTTAATGCCCCCTTACAGCTTAGTGACTCAGGTACTATCATTATTCCCATTTTACAGATGGAGAAACTGAGGCACAGGGTACTTAAGTACCTGGCCCAAGGCAGCACGGCCAGCAAGTGTCAGGGCCAGGATCTGAACGCAGCCAGTCTGGCTCTCGAGCGTGCGGTCTGGACCATCTTGCAATGTTCTGCCTGTGAGGTGTTGAGTTGAAGTTGTAGGACAGATGCCTGGGTGGTGTCACCAAGGGGAGCAGTGGGACAGAAAAGCCTGAGGCTCAGGTGAGAAGTCTTAGCCTATACTGAAGGCCTAGAAATGGTGGGTCCATAGGAGTCCACACGGATGTCCAGAAGGAGAGGGTTCGGGGCGGGGGCAGGGGGAGATGGGAGAACAGACCTAAAGAAAGGACCAAGCCCTGTGGAACTGCGACGACTGAGGCCTAGGCAGAGAATAAGGTACCCTGGAGGATGCTGAGAAGGATAAGCCAGAGGAGTCAGGACCCCATAGAGCGAGGCGTCAGGAAGAGCATGTGCGAGGGAGGACCAAGGGATTAGCACTGTCCCAGGCCATCAGGGATCCGAACTGCTGTCCCGAGTGACTGTGGAGAGAGCAGCAGAGCGACTGAAGACAAGTGACTATCGTTCTCCCTCTCAGCCCTGCTCAACTCTGCGCTGGCCTCACCCCCTGGCGGGCTCTCCCCTCGGGGCATAAGAGGGTGGCCACGCTGCCTCCCTGAGGGTTTCCAAGCCTCAGTGCACAGAGTGAGCCTCTCCCCATTGGGCTCCCATCTGGGGTCACGGGACCTGGTTTGAGACGTTACTCCAAGAAGGACCACATGGAAATGGGTAGGGCTGGGAACTTTTGTGAAAGAGAACAGTTACCCATGCTGGTGGGAATGCAAATTGGTGCAACCACTGTGGAAAACAGTATGGAGATTCCTCAGAAAACTCAAAATAGAATTACCATTTGATCCAGCATCCCGCTCCTGGGCATCTATCCAGAGAAAACCATGACCCGAAAAGACACCTGTACTCCAGTGTTCCTTGCAGCACTCTACACAATAGCCAGGTCATGGAAACAACCTAAATGCCCATTGACAGAGGAGTGGACAGGGAAGATATGGTACATATACACAATGGAATATTACTCAGCCATTACAAGGAACGAAATAACAACATTTATAGCAACATGGATGGACCTAGAAATTATCATGCGAAGTGAAACCAGTCAGACAATTAGAAAGCAACACCCAATGCTACCGCTTACATGTGGAAACTAAAAAGACAAAATGAACTTCTTTGCAGAACAGACAATGACTCACAGACTTTGGAAAACCTTTGGTTTTTCAAATAAGACAATCTGGGGGGTGGGGGGATGCACTGAGGGTTTGGGACGCAAATGCTATCAAACTGACTTGTGATGATTTTTGTACACCTGTCATTGAAATAAAATACATTAAGCAAAAAAAAAAAAAAGAGAACAGTTACCCAAAGAAGAGAGCATGGGTACAGAGCTCCACAGAGAAGGGCCACCCGCATGGTAGCCATTGCTAGTCCCCCCAGCAGCCAAGAGCCCCGCTCCACATGGCTAGCACAGTGATTAGCAGTCTCAGTCCCCTCTCTGCTCACGGGAACTCAGCCTTGGTGGTCTCTAGGTCTTTATGTATCGAGTCCCTGAAAGTCCCCCCAGAGGTCTCTCCCCTCCCTTCTTTGCTTTGCTGCGCTGGCTGCAATTCAAGCCTTTGTACTGAGCAACTGCGACAGTGACCGTGGTTTATACTCGACATATACATCTAAGCCTAGGAGGTAGGTACTATTATTATCCGCACTTTACAGATGAGGAAACGGAGGCACAGAGGCGAAGAACCTTGTCCAAGGTATACAGCTAGTAAGTGGCAGAGCTGGGAGTCAAGCCTTGATCATCGTCTGTCTGGTCCAGAGTTCATGCTTTCAACCATCACACCACAGCTCCTCTTACTGCTGCTTGTGGAACAAGGTACTAAGGTTCTATCTGCACATAAGGACCTATGGAGAGACATCTGCCCTGCTTGAAATTTCCCATCTAGGAGGAGATGAATTACTGCGGGCCCACAGGATCAACTCATCCATCCATGCATCCATCCATCTATCCATCCATCCTTTCTCCTTCCTTCTCTCCATCTTTTCCTTCCTTCCTTCCTCTTCCTCCCTCCCTCCCATGATTCCCTCCCTTCCTTCTCTCCTTTCATTGAAAGATGATTTGCTATGACTTCCCTGCATCCAGAGCGTGTGCCCAGAATGGAGTTGGAGGCCTGCGGAGCAGCCGGGCACCTGGCCCAGACAGGAAAACATGCAGAGTCCCCTTGCTCTGAGTAGGCCCCAAGTTAACACATCTTATCAGACTCCACTCTATAACTCAAAGCAAAAAAAAGGGGGAAAAAAACCCCCCAAATCTCAGGATGGAAGCAATTTCTGGATACTGGGACCAGCCTTTCCCTATGTCTGGACCTGCCAAACTGGACAGACAGACAGAGGCTGTGACTGCGAACAGATGCAATTAGGAGCTGAGCCAACAACCCATCTCGCATACTTCCGGAAACACAGGGAGATCTGGGGCGTCAATTATTTAAACCCTAATTAACATAGCTCTGCATGCCTTTTTTGGGGGGCGCACTCAGAACACACAGCATTGTTATCGTGGAAGAAAAGAGAGAATGAAATATTGATGGGGGTCGGCTTTGTTCTCTGCTCAGCAAGAGCGGTCTGGTTGTAGGAAGCGGATTCCCGCCGTTGCTGCAGCTTTAATTAGGAAGGTCGGTGGCTTCTCCGGCGTCTTGGATTCCTTTAATTTCCACAGAGGGAAGCGGCTTCTGAATTTTATTGAACACAGTTGAATTTTTATTTTCAAAAATCAAAACAGAAACAGTTCTTGGCATCTGTTATGAGCGCTGGGTGTTATTTGCTCTTTAGAGATAAAGTTGTTTTTATATGGGGAAAGAGAGCCAGGGAAAACGGGGCCGGAGATTTGTCCTGGGAAAGATACTCAACTGGGAGATGGTAGTCAGCAGAAAAACAAACCTCCACTCGGCCCAGCTCTGCCTGGGCTCCTGGCGCTCTGGCCGGCCCGAGAAATCCATCTGACAACCGACAGTGTTAACTGAGTCTGAGGTGGTTAACTCTTGGGGCACTGGAAGCTGATCTGCTTCCAGAAGTTTCTGGTGCAGGAAATAGAGTGGAGAGAGGTCATTGAGGGTCTAGGAATGGCGGGAGGTGGGGGGGTGGGGAGGTGGAAGGCCAAGGAGGAAGGAGAGCTGGGGAAGGGGGGTAGCTGGAAGGAGGAAGCCCAGGGTAGGGGGGAACAGAATAGAATACAGGTGTCAGAGGGCAGGGGGTCTTAAAAGGATGGTCCCTGGTGGCACCCTCACAAGTCGGAGCAGCCTCCAAATGCTCGATCCCAGGTCCGCATGGGGTGGGAGAAGATGCCGTGGGGAAGGGCTCAGGTTTAAGTGGTGTTTCTCTTTCCTCTTGTCTTTTTTGATGGTTAGATGGATGATAGGTTCACTCATTAAGCATGTGCCGTGCATGTCCCAGAAGCCAGACATCTAGCAGGCACCGGGGGGCCAAAGGGGCAGAGCCACACTTGCTACTCAAACAGGAGGACCAACAAGAGCGGCCCCGGGTGACAGAAGCTGGGGGCAGGGAGGTTTTGCTCACTTCAGAGCGATATCTGAGAGGAAGGAAGGAAGGATGGAAAGGAGGGAGGGAAGGAAAATGCATTTCACGGTCAAGAATGGGAAAGAGGACATCCCAGGCAGAGGGCCCAGCTTCTGCAAACGTGGACAGGGGTGAGAGGACAAATCAGAAACTTACTTGAGCTGTAGCAGAAGAAGCAGATGAAAATGAGGTCTGTTCCAGTGACGAGGTCTCTGATGACTCAACCTCAGGATGCAAAGCAGATGAACCGCCGTGAGCTGGTGCAGTTCTGCATAAGCCTCAGGGGGCAAGCACCCAGGTGCACAGAACACGCCCACTCATTCAGCCCAGGCCAAAACTCCGCAGGCAGGCCCTGGTATCCTTCTTTCAGTACAAGCTGAGTTGCAACGGATGAAGACGTGGGCGCATGACATGAAATCATTTCTTAAGCTCTAAGTACTCAGTTCCAGTTGCACCTGGGCTAACCTGGAGCATTCACTCAACAGGAGCACGCCTGTTGTAGCAGGTACTGTCAGAGTTCCACCCACGGCCCGCTGGGATCTGTGTTCCTCCTTGCTACAAACTGGAGTCCAGCCCTAGGTGCGCGATCTTTCCCAACAGCCAGCACTTCAGTCTTTTTGTCAGTGGGCTGTCCTCAAGTTGCTGGAACATTCTTTGCACAAAGAGCTGGAAGTGCCTGGACACATACATCCCTCTAAATCAGCTTGATAGCTGTGCGGTGTGAAGGCTTTACCTGCCCTTGAGCAGGACAAATTGAATGTGTGACCCATGCTATCTCCAGCCCAAGGTCCCCACGTTAGGACTTTGCTTGATACGTGCCCTTTCTTGGCCTCCTTCCTTTCCCTGTCCCACTTCCGAACCCACAATGGATTGTTCCCAGACGTGCTTCCTAATGCATTATTTCAGCAGACTCTGGCTCAGGGTCTACCTTGTGGAACCCAGCCTAAACATCCACTGTGTGCCAGCCATTGTTTTCCACCCTGGGGTCATAGCATTAAAGAAGTCACACCCAGGCATACCCACATGTGACCAAGAACATGCTAAGCAATAACCTAGGGGTTGCAGCAGAGAACGAAACCATCAAGAGCGCCCGCCTGGAAGAGCTGACCCTCTTCTGGGGAAGACAGACAGCACAAGCATTAAATAAATGAGATGGTCAGGAAAGGCCTCTCTGAAAAGGCAACGTTTGAGGTGACACTTAAAGATGTTGGGAAGGGTGCAAGCCATGAAAATAACCCATGTTAGAAGTGTATGAGTGTTTTGGCCAGAGGCAGCAGCCAGTGCAAAGGCCCTGAGGCTGCTTGGAGTGTCCCAGGAATACCAAGGAGGCCAGTGTGGCAGGGGCAGTTTACAAGGGGGCGAGTAAGGGCGATGAGGGACAGAGAGGTATGGGATGTAGGTCCTATAAGATTTCTGCATTTCATTCCATGTCAACTAGTTTTTATTTTGCATGTGGTCAGAACCAGCAGAGGGTTTTGTATCTGTCTCATGCTGAGCACTTTCAACCCTGTTCAGAAGCCCAGGTGGGAGCTGGCCCTGAGAGGCCACAGGGACGCTCCACTCAAAGTGGATTTGTGAAGAATGGTGCTGTTCAGGTGGAGACTGGCCTCTCTGAGAAAGGCTTTTTGCACCAGCTGCCACAAGAACAGAGCTCTTTGCATCTTGTTACACATGTGCACACAAACATTAAAGGGATCCTACCATACACGCTCGCTGAAGCTGCTGCTTTTTTTTTTTTTTTCTCACTTGCTTATTTATTCAATAAGCATTCAGTGGGCTCCTTGACATGTCAGGTGCTACTCTGAGCCCAGGGCCACCCTGGTGAACAAGGCAAGACGGGAGCCCCACCTGAGCAGACCTCACATTCCAGCGGAGGAAATGGATGATAAACAAATGGTAAGAAAAACACGTAAAATATATTTCAGGCCTTGCCAAGTCCTATGCAGAAAAATAAAACAGGTTGGACAAGGGTTTTCAACTGGGAAGACTCTGCCTCCAGGACACATTTGATGTTTGGGGATATTTTTGACTATCATAAGCTTTGGAGAGTGGGTGCTACTGGCAGCTAATAGGTAGAGCCGAGAAATGCTGCTGAATGTTCTAAAAGGCACAGGACAGCCTCCACAACGAGCATGTATCCACCACAAAATATCAAGAGCCCAGAGACTGAAAAACCCAGGTATAGGGGAGAGAGTCATGGGGAGAGTTATTGAGACCAGGTTGATCTGGGAAGCCAGGATGGTCAGAGTGCTTCCCCAAATGTTACCTCCACTCAAAGAGACATTTTTGGCAGAGACATGAGTGAACCTGAGGAGTAAAATACAAGGGAACAGCATTTCAAGCAAAGGGAACAGCCAGTGCAAAGGTTCTGAGGAGGCAAAATACTTGATGTGTTCAAGGAATACATGCAGACATAGCTCATTTTTTTTAAAGATCTCAGGATATTGCACTTTGGGAATTAGACACCTTGAGCAGCACAGATTTCGTTCCAGAGTCATTTCTAAACATCTCCTCCAAAAAAAAGCAAGGCAACCCTATTCACCAGAAGGGCTATGGCAGTTTTGGCCCCACACGAGCCTCTATCTAAGCCGAGCATCTTGGTAGGAAAAGGATACTTCCCTCTAAGACAGAACTCGTGACCCCTTGGACTTGGCTCTGCAGCCCTTTCTGCAGGGCCAGGGGCCCAGGGGTTAGGGAAGGGTAGGCCCTCCAGCTCACAACCTTGTCAGGAAATAATTCCTCCCATCTGCATAATTCGTGCCAAATATTTTCAAATTTCATGTCCATGACAGTTTATTTTTTCATCTCATAATAACCTGGAAAAGTTAGTGGGTCCAATTACATTACCCCAACCCTCCATTTTATGGGGTCCACTGACCTCAGAAAGAAGCCAGGATTTGTCCAAGGGAATATAGACAGCTAGAGCAGGGGCTGGGGTCCGTGACCTCACTTCCACGTCTGCCTCCATCTCCAGCCCTGTTTGCCAGCCACAAAGCCCCACCAGCCCCTCTTCAATTTTATAAACAAGGCTCAGCTCTGAGAGTCTCCTTCTCCCAGGCCCACACCCTCTTTGCTGTGACATTTCCTCTTCCCCCCCTGAGTCTGTCTCCCAGGGCCCAGCCTCGCTGGAGGCTTTGATTAAATATGCACCTCCTAATCTCATCAGAGGCCAGAAACATGCATATATGCAAATCAACATCTGCTCCTCTACTTAGGGAAGGATCTTCCCAGAGTGCTCTGGGAAAAAGGGCCCAGCCCAGTGAACTCTGAGGGGAAGGCTCCAGAACATCCGAAAGTCGCTTCAAAATCCCTGGGTCCCTGATGAAAATTCACTCCTAATGTAATTGGAGGTTATACTTGAAGGAACAATAAAGAAACAGCCCCAGCGTGACCCACCTCAAGCTGCATTGTCTTCCAATTCAAGCTTTTTCTGTATGACAGGATACATGGTCTGGCCGCTGGTCCAGGGGAGCTGGCCTCTCTGGCCAATAAGAGAAGAAGCAGCTGATGGTCACTTCCTGGCTTTGATGTGTGTCGTCATGGCCAACTGGAAGGCACAGGATGCTTTACCGGGAGTATTACAGTGTTCGCGTACAGTATCTACAACGCCACCTCAAAGTCTCTGTGGCTCGAGACTGACACTCCATTTCTCACGTGTGTGAAGTCGAAACAGTGGCAGAGAGCGGGCAAGAGGAGGATCCTTGCACCTCGCGACCCTGCCTGTCTGTAGGACCTGCGAGTCCCCTGCGTAGAGAATCGCCCGGTAAGCTTTGTGGGCGGGACCAGGAAGTGCCGGTACCTCAGAGGATGCTCGCATCCCATTGGCCAGAACTTAGTCACAGAGTCCAGTCTTCCTGCAAGGGAGTCTGGGAAATCAATCTAGCGGTGCAGCCTGGAGCCGGAGGAGGGAGTGGGCCATTCTCTCAGACATCAGAATTAAAAGGGCCGTGGAAGTACCCAGTCGTGGCTCAGCGGAAATGAACCCAGGTAGAATCTGTGAGGATGCAGGTTTGATCCCTGGCCTTTCTCAGTGGGTTAAGGATCCCCTGTTGCCCTGAGCTCTGGCATAGGTCGCCGGAATGGCTCGGTTCCGATATCGCGCGTTGCTGTGGCTGTGGTGCAGTCCAGTGGCCGTAGCTCCTGACTACCAGCTGCACAGGGGAGGGGAGAGGACGGAACTTGGCCTGCGGCTTCTACACAGCATGGTACCTTCGGGCTTTTGTCATGCCACCCACTTTGTCATGCCACCCACACCATGTCTCTGACGGAGCTGGGTCTCCAGAAGGAAATCAGGAAGCTGACTTCAGGAGATTGGGTGTTGTGACTCAGTGGAGGCTGTTACTGAGATGACAGCCCGTTCTTTTCAGGTGGGCCCACTGGGGATCCGAGGGAGGAGGTGAGAAAAGAGGCAGAACTGGATCCTCATCTTGCCACAGTTGCAGGGAGAACCTTTTTGGTGGCAGATGGGATTTGATGCCATTTTCCTTTTTAAAACTTTGAGGCCCGGTGTCTCTTTCCTGAGCCTTCTGCCTTGTCAGGGTCTGAAGTCACCTTGATTCTTTCGAGAGCAAATGTGTCTGTTGGGAAAACTGATTTTCAGGGCTGGCCCATGTGGCAGGGCTGTGTAAGTGTGTGTGTGTCTGGGGAGGGTAGTTGTCTAAGAAGGACATAAACTACCTATGGGAGAAATCACAGGGTATAGCCTGTAAAACTGCAAACAGCTATAAAGCTGGCCTTTGAATAGGTGGTTAGCATCTGTGCCTCTCCAAGCCCCCTGAAGCTTTGACCATATTTTTTTCCGGAAAATATATTTGTATATGATCATATTCCAGGTGTGAGGTGGACATGAGTTGTGCGTGCTTAGCATCCATGTACGCTCCTGCAGGAAAGAGCACCCCAATTTCCTTTGGGGAACTGTCCATTCCCAACTTTCAAGCCATATGCTCAGAGGTGGCTGATTTGATCCCCAAGAACCAGGGTCTGGCCAATCAGAACACAGCAATTGGTTCAGGAGTGAGCACGGTGACCCATTCTGGACCAAACAAATAGAATCCTGGGGCCTTTGGGGGAGTAATGGAGACAGACGGAGATGCTCTCTTTCTGTTGTAGATAAAGAATTAGGAAGTCTGCCTAGAGTGCTAATGGTTGGCATTCCTATCAAAGGATGAAGCCACACAGAGGACAGCAGACTAAAGACAGGTGTGAGGACACAGCAAGAAGGTGGCTGTCTGCGAGTCGAGGAGAGAGGCCTCGGGAGAAACCAGCCCTGCCAGCTGGCACCTTGATCTTGGACATCCAGCCTCCAGAAAGGTAAGAGAATAAATTTCTTTCATTTAAGCCACCCAGACTGTGGTATTGGTTCTGGTCGCCCAAGCTGACAACCTCATTTAACACCTGGGCCAGCTGTGCCACTGCCATCTGACAGGCTTCCTCTAGACATTCCAGTCATGTAGCTTCTCAGTTCCCTTTTGTCTTAAGTTGGTTTGAGTCAGGTTTTCTTTACTTGCAAATTGTAAATTAAGAACTCTCTATAACTATAAAATATTAACACCAGTAGTCTCAGAGTGTGGAATTTGGGGCCTCTTGGCTTCTTCTTATATTTTTCTATTCTGAGTTTCATAAAACAAACTTGGATTACTTTCATAATTCCAAAAAAAGTTTTCTATAAAAATATTCTCGTGTCTCTGCCATGCCCAGGGGCCAAAGCAATTTTTTCCTCCCTAACAGCTGAGAAGGGCCCAGTGAGGAAAGGGTATGAGGGGGTGAGAAGAGCCACACCTGTTAAGACTGTTCTACGTGTCAGTGGCCAGGTCCTGGTGCACATCATCCTATTTTGTTTCCACAAACGCTCTGCCAAGTAGGTTCTGTTTGTAATGGAAGCTCCAGAAAATGATGCCATAATTAAGGTTGCAGCAGTAGTAAGTTCAGCTCCAGATTGCCCTGGTGCCAAAGCTCTCTTTTGGCTGCCCAGCCCGGTAGCAGGTGAATGAGTTGAAGACCTGGTCAGCAAGCCCTGGAGGGGCTGATCACTTTGAAGTGAGAGCCCTTAGGCTGCGAGGGTGCCTAGATTATATCAAGATCTCTGTGTGGAGGGAGATGGGCACAGAGAGCAGAGCAAAGGTCAATGAGTTCTGTCTGCACCTGTTAAGAAAAAACGATAAATGCAATGACCAGTGTATCATTTTAATATATATATATATATGGGAGTTCCCTCTGTGACTCGGTGGGTTAAGAACCAGGCATAGTATCTGTGAGGAGGCAGGTTCGATCCTTGGCCTCGCTCAGTGGATTAAGGGTCTGGTGTTGCTGTGAACCGCGGTGTAGGTTGCAGATGCAGCCCGGATCCCAAGTTGCTGTGGCTGTGGCTGTGACATAGGCCATTGACTGCAGCTCCAATTCGCCCCCTAGCCCGGGAACTTCCATATGCTGCAAGTGCGGCCCTAAAAAGAAAAAAAAATACGTATACGTGTTTATATGTCTGTGTATATACGTGTGCATTTGTATCTATGTCAGTATTACGTTTACCTTCTTACATCCTTATCACTAAAATTAGGTTGAATCACATGAAATTGATAGTATTGTTGCTGGAACTTGGCCTCTGCTCACCGATGCCAAATAGAAATGCCGAGACAGAGTTTTGGGCAAAGGAGAAAAAATAGCTTAATTGCTTTGGAGGCAAAGGAGAGTCACAGCAAGCTAATACCTTAAAGTCTGAGCCCCCACCCTCAGCCGCCAGCGATTGGGAGGTGGTTTTATAGTTTGGGGAGTGAAACATAGGGCCTCGGGTAAGGATCAGGGCAGAGGCCAGCTTGCATTGTTTTCAAAGCTGGTGTTCAGTGGTCTGGTGGTCTTCTTTCTGGGATAAAGAATGCTTCTTTAACATCTTCCATTTGTTGGGGGCTTAGTTCTGCAGAAGAACTCAAAGATGTTGTTATCCATATTCCTCGAGGAGGGACCAGCACCCTGCCCCAAAGCTGCACTGTTGTTTCCTGACAGCTCCTCTCTGGTCTCTGCCTCCCCTCTCTTCCCTGGTTAGCAGCTGTTTGAACCTTCCCTTTGGAACTCAGGGAAGGTCATGGAGGCTGGTTTATTCCCTAAAAACAAGAAATGAGGGACCCAGAAAGCCTTGTGTGCCCAGGAGCCCACAGGGTCCTGCTTGGTTTCAGTATTAGGCTATTTTTGATCTAAAAAAATAGCTCTTTCACATGACTGAGCTCTATACTGTACTGACTCTGTATATCTATGTCTCTATCTCCTTTTCCTTCACCAAAAAGCCCACAGATATTTCTCTAATTCTGAATCTGGAAGTATGACCCCTACCCCCACCCCTACTAGGAGCCTGGCCGCCCTGAGATAAGAGAGGAAGCAAAGACTTGAGGACCCGAGGGTCAAGGGGGCCCACAGATAGCTGTTCGGCTCCTGGCCTCAGAGCGAGCTGGTCCCCTCCACCCCGTCAGCTGACCAGGGGAGGCCCCAGTTAGCCAGTGGCTGCCCTCTCCGGGCAGAAGGGAGAGATCAATGGGCCATTTGACATTGACTTGCCCTTGATGGGCAGGGCGGAGGCAGCCCACAAGGATGGGCCCCAGGTCTGCAGTTCAGAGGCTGCAGGGCAGAGCCAGGGCGAGGGAAAGAGGCTACTCTAGGCCTCGCTCAGGGCCAGTCCAGGGTCTCCCTTCTTGCCCTACTGCTCCTCCGAGGGGTGCTTCCCTCTCCCCGGACCTCGCCTGCCCGTCACACTATCTGCTGGCTCGCAGGTTCGTTATCCTGGCCTCCAGGCGCCCCCTCCTCAGTCAGGGAGGCCTCTGGCTGCCCAGCCCAGCACCCCCGCCGCCCACTCTGGCCACGGGGCTGTTTGTGGAGCCATCCCAGGCAGCCCCGAGCCTCTGTCTTCCTGTTTAGACAAACAAACAAAAGCTGGTTCGGTTACCACGGGCGGGCTGTGAGGCGTCCAACACAAACCGAGGCCGCCTGCCTGGCGTCTCCGAATGCCCTGGGTTCGGTTCAGGCGGTCCCAGGACATTTGCCCGGTTCCTGCTCTGACCTCATTACCCAACTCTCCACGCCTCAGTGACACACGTCCCCAGCCCCTTCACAGAAGCTGTGTGAAACGGGGCCAGGCAACTCTTTGGCTACAAGAGAAGGCTGACACCCCGAGGTCCCTGGGTCCTGGCCAAGGCAGAGCCTTCTTGTACCCTTGAAGCCCTGGAACGTCCTGCTTCAAAAGGGTTTGGAGACAGCCTTGTCCATACCCATTTGACAGGTGGGAAAACTGAGACCAGAGAAAAGGGTCCTACAGAGATTACACAGTCAGTTTGAGATGAAACCTTTCAAAGCCTTAAGCAGGGTCAGGAACGAGCTGCTTGGTAGGATCTGGGAGTACCTCCTAAAGGAAGTTTTCTTTGGTGGATTTCTTCCCTAAGGGCCTGAATATCTTGAATTTCTCCATTAGCACTCTAGTCCTTGGGTCCTGAGGTTCCGGTAAAAATCTTCTTGATTCTGACTTAAAGAAAGAAGGCAAAGTATAGACAAGTGTCTGAAGCATTCTGTGTGCTGCAACATTTATGTATTTGTATATCTATATGTGTGTATATACATACAACTTTTAAAATCACACACATGGAGTTCCCTTTGTGGCTCAGTGGTTAACCAATCCAACTAAGAACCATGAGGCTGCCGGTTCGATCCCTGGCCTTGCTCAGTGGGTTAAGGATCTGGCATTGCCGTGAGCTGTGGTGTAGGTTGCAGACGTGGCTTGGATCCCGCGTTGCTGTGGCTGTGGCGAAGGCCGGCGGCTACAGCTCCTGTTAGACCTCTAGCCTGGGAACCTCCATATGCCACAGATGCGGCTCTACATAAAGGCAAAAAGACAAAAAAAAAAAAAAAAATCACACACACATACACACTGGGATAAATTTTTCTGACGGTGGATCTGAGAAACTAGGTTGCCTCTGGCGAGAAAAGCAGAAGATACAGAATTGTGGGAAGACTGACTTTTCACTGTATGCACTTCTGTATAACTCTTATTACTTGCATTTCACTTTGCAATAATAAAAAACAAGAGCAGACATTTCCAAAGTCCTTATGATGAGCAGGTACTGTCCTTGGTGCTTTTTATGATAACTCACTTCAACCTTGTGATTGCCCCACACCAAGGATTTATTATTATTATTATTATCCCCATTGGACAGACAAGGAGACTGAGGCAATGAGACATTAAATAACCTGCTCAAGGCCACATAGTCAGTAAATGGTGGAACTCAAATTTGAACCCTGATATCTCAGCTCCAAAGTGTAAGCCTGTCACATCTATATTGATTTGTCACTCTATTAAAAGCTATCTGACAATAAAATAAGAAATGAAAAGGTACATCCTGGGCTGGGAAAAGGGAACAGATGTGGTGCCGAGTCACACAGAGCCTCCTCTTGGCTTCAGAGCCTTTGAGAGTCTCACCATGAGACTCATACACCGTTGCCCTGGGAACAGGGAGTGGAGCAGGACAGAACCCCTGGTGAATGGGGCATGGGAGAGGGAGGGTCTGGGACTGTGGGTACTAGGAGGGAGGGAGAAAAAAGAGCTATGCCCTTGGGGACACGAGTCTGCCCCAAACCTGCCCTTCTCTCTCCGTCTGACCAGCCACAGAAAGGTGGGGAGGAGTCAGGGCCCCCCGCTTAGCTAAAGGAAGAAGCTGGTTTTCACACTGCGCAGTGGGAGGATCTTGGTTCCAGTGTTGCTTCCTCAGATTTCTAACCCTGGGATAATACTGATAATTAATCAACAACAATAATAGCAGTAGTAATAATGCAGTTGTAGTAAGGCAGATTAAAGATGGCCAAAGATTCTTTGACATCCTCCCATGGAGAGGTGGGGTCACGTTCCCTCTTCTTAAATCTGGGTGCACTGTGACTGCTGTGCTGAATAGAATATGGTAGAAGCACTAGTTTCCAGGCCCAGGCCTTCCAAGACCAGCAGTTTCCAGCTCCTGTCTTTGGGTACACTCCTCTCGGACCCCTGATTAGCCATATGAGAATTCCAGCTACCCTTCTGGAGAGACCACATGGGGGAGGGACAAGAACCCAGATGAGTCCTGTCTTTCAAAAAAAAAAAAAAATGTGTGTTAAGACCTCTTCGATCTTCCAAGCTAGCCCAGCTACCCACTGAATACTATCAGGTGACTTGAGGCAAGGCCATGTGGAGCAAAAGAATTGTCCAGCTGAGCCCCAATCATATTCCTAACTCATGAAACACCTCTCAGGTCGGGAAATAGAATATTGACAGCCTCAGGTATGCTAGCCAATCACCACCTTTTCTTTGCCCCTCTGAGATAACCATTATCTAGGCTTTTCATAATGCTTTCATCTCTTTTAAAAATAATTTAATCACGATTTATGTAGATACAGTGTTTAATTGTACTCCTTTTTGAATTTCTATAAAGAGAGTACACAGTATACATCCTTTTATGTCTTGTTTCTTTTGCACAGCATCACATCTTGAGATTCAGCCACATTGTGGCAAACATTAGTGTCTCTGCCTTGTTCCTTGCTGTATAGTACTCCACTGTATTGGTACACAGTATTGTGTTTATCAATTCTGTTGTTGATGGACATTTGGATTGCGCTTTTTGGCACAGTGTTGCCATGCTCATTCTTGACTGTGTCGCCTGGTGAAAATGGGCTCACCTTTCTTAAAATGTGCCAAGGTGTGGAGTTTTGCATATAAGCTATGCATATCTTCAACTCTTCTCAATAATTTCTTGCCCCAGCTTCCACTCCCACCAGTAGTGACTGATATTGTTTTGTGAACTATACCTCATCCTCAATCTGTATCTCTTTGCTGACTGATGAGGTCAACCACTACTTTGTATGTTTATTGGCCATTTGGATTTCCTCTTTTGTGAAGTTCCTGTTTAAACTTTCTTCGCATTTCTCTAATAGCTGTATAACATTTAAAGTCTTTGTGTTGGGAGTTCCCATGTGGCTCAGCAGAAACAAACCTGGCTAGTATCCATGAGGATGC
Organism: Catagonus wagneri; assembly: GCA_004024745.2. Lineage (NCBI taxonomy): Eukaryota > Metazoa > Chordata > Mammalia > Artiodactyla > Tayassuidae > Catagonus > Catagonus wagneri. The sequence continues at coordinate 3,975,106 of PVHT020000180.1, forward strand.
GGGTTCCATCCCTGGCCAATGCCCTCAATCTGGCATTGCCTTGAGCTGTGGCTATGGTGTAGGTCGGCAGCTGTAGCTCCAATTCAACCCCTAGCCTGGGAACTTCCATTTGATGTGGTTGCGGCACTAAATAGTAAACAAGATAAGATTAGATAAGAAAGCATTAAAATAAAATAAAATTTTTATGTTTTTTCCAATTTTCAAAAATTGGGAGACTCCATACCAAGATATAGACATCTGTACGGTGCTCCTCCTCCAGCAGGCTAGCCCAGATTACAGGGCTTTAACAGTGGCTGGAGGATAAACCCTGACGTGCCCATGTTTTTCAAATCTCTGCTTGAATCTTATTTGCCACCGTCCCGTTTGCTAAAGCAAGTTGTGTGGAGAGCACAATCCAAGGACAAAGACTTTATAAGAGACCTGAAAAAATTGGGACATTCCTGTAATTAACCCAACACGGCAGGTTAAGTGAAAAGCAGATGAAGCCTAGAGATAGGAGTGGCTAATCCCACACTGAGACACTAAATCAGAGGTCCCAACTGCACATGCCTGCGAGACAGGACACAAGAATAAATGAAGCAGGCCCAGCACTAGGCACTGAGGGACACTGGTGACCGCACCCTGAATAAAGGGACTCTTCACTGCTCGGCCCCAGCTAACCACTGCCATGCAGGGACAGTAGCCAACAGTGGCCAGAGAATCTCTGTCTGGTTGAGCTCAGCTCAAGTTGCTGTCATGCAGAACAGTGAGATAAGAAAAGACTGTTTATACAGTCACTACATTTGGAGGTGTTTTGTTACACAGCAAAAGCAAGTTGATACCTTTGCCAATCGAGTGTTCCACAAACTCAGAAAAATCAGACAGGAACGTAGAGAAGTGTTTGGAACCTGCTTCCACATCTGCATCTTCACATGGAGAAATAGCTGATGCAGGATCCCCTTCTCCAAAGGTCCTGGCTTGCCGTTCCCCTCTGTCCCAACCCCTCATCTCCTGCTCCTTTACCTCCAAGCCCTTGCTTGCCTGCTTCATTGTGACCTCACCATCCTACAGAGAGCCCAGGCAATAACCCAGTGTAATTGGTTAATATTTTCTCACCTTAATTAAAAGTCCAAATGGGAATATTGGCAGCTTAGGCCCTCGTTTGAAAATTGAGCCATATTCCCATTACTAGGAACGTCTAATTAAAACATCCGTTAAAAGTCCATAACATTAAGTTAATGGGGAAAGCCAGGAGGAATTCAATTAGATTTTATTTCTGTAAAATTAATATTAGCAACTTTAAAAAAAATGTCCCCAATGCTGATTGTTATTCATAAAACCTCTCTCTGAGCATGAGAATGGGCCTCTCATTGAGACAGTCTGAGATCAGGCTGAACTCAAATGGGATTCCAGCAGAAGGCGCAGAGCTGATGAGCCAGGTCCTGGAAAGTAAAGGTGGAATTCTTGGCCTCGCACCCCAAACTTTCTAATAGTCCTAACCCAGGAGGCTCTGGCCTGGGAATCTGGAAACCTGAGTTCTGGCTGGAAGACTTTAGCTCAGCCACTCAGCCTCTTTGAATGCAGTTTACCCTCTGTCAGCTTAGGGTTAGCAGTGACCCGTCAGAGCTGCTATTTCACAGGTGTGTTTTTAGGCCATAAGATAATGATGGTAAAAGGCCTCTGAGGAGATAAACTTGGTCCAAAGGGAAGGAAGAGGAGGAGGAAAAAAGTGGATTGGAGCCACTCAACCTTTCCTCTGCTGGGGAAAGACTCATCTAGAACGAACTGGGCACTCCCTCAATGACAGTTATCGTCTTTATTTTATCAGCTGTTTAGGTTTTACAAAGAAAATAAGTGATGAATTTATTTTTGGAAAAATAAAAAGTTGCCTGCTCATTTACACAAAATGCAAGAAATTTTAAAATGTAAACAATTAAAGTAAAGATATTCTGAATTATACTACTAAGAAATAACCATGGTTCACATTAGCGTGTGTTATTCCTGCTGTTCCACTGACGTGTATGCTGATGAAATGAACAATAGGTAGATTAATGGACAGACAGAGATGGGTTTAAACAGAAACAAGTTGTAAAATTGGGCTCCTATTATACATGCTACTTTAACGAAAAGCTATTGAGTATGTTTAACTCGAATTTAATGGGAGAAAAAAATAAACTTGCAAAGAATACTGCTGAACACTTCAAGAGATCTTCATTCCTAAAAGAATCAAGGTTTAAGAAAAAGACTTTGAAACAACAAAAGGCTGGTCTACTGCTATGGCCTGAATGTTCCCTCCTCACCCAAACAATTCACGAAATCTAACTCCCAAAGTGATGGTATTGGGAAGCAGGGCTTTAAGGAGGTGATTGGGTCATGAGAGTGGAGCTCTCATGAACGGGATCAGTGCCCTTATAAAAGAGACTTGAGGGGGAATCCCCTTTGTGGCACAGCGGTAATGCACCCAACTAGGATCCATGAGGACTGGGGTTCCAATCCCGGCCTTGCTCAGTGCATTGGGGGATCTGGCGTTGCCGTGAGCTGTGGTGTAGGTTGCAGATGAGGCTTGGATCCCATGTTGCTGTGGCTGTGGTGAAGGCTGGCAGCTGTAGCTCCAGTTCCACCCCTAGCCTGGGAACCTCCATATGCCGCAGGTGCAGCCCTAAAAAAAAGGAGACAGACTTGAGAGCGCTCCTCCCCATTTCCACTATGGGAGGGCACAGCGAGAAGTCAGCAGTCTATAACTAGGAAGAGGGTCTTTTCCAGACCCGAGTCGTATTGGGTCATATTGGCACCCTGGTTTTGGACTTCTGGACTCCAGAACTATGAGAGATAAATTTCTGTTGCTTTTAAGACTCCCAGTCCATGGTTTGTTATAACAGCCCAAATGGACCAAGACATCTATATCAGAAGGGAAGCTTTTGGCTGCAAGTAATAGAAAAGTAAGAGAATTTATACATTTATAGAAATCTAGTGTTTAGGAGCTTCTGGTCACTGGATCAGGCAGTTCCATTATCTCAAGAATTAGATGTCCTCTCCTTTTTTTGCTACCCCAGAGCTGACTTTACCTAAAGGATGGTTTCCTCTGGCCATAGGACCTTTGGGTGTTAAGATAATTTAACTATACAGAACAATTGCTCACCTCTTTAAATTTGATCCTCACAAACACTCCAAAGGAAGTTACCATTAGTATTTCTCTTTCATAGATGAGAAAACCGAGGGTCGGAGAGGTTAAGTAACTTGCTCAATCCGACACAGCCAGCAAGTGGCAAAGCCGGAATTCCAAAGAAGCAGTCTGGGACAGATTTCACTACTGATCCTGACTTTTCATACTTGGTCATGTGGCTTTTCAGTAAAAGGCTGGGGTATATTTCACGATCCTTGCTGTGGGTTCAATCATGTGACTTCCTTAAGCCAGGATCATGAGACAGAGGTAACAGTGTGGCAGTTTTAAGTCTAGGTCATAAGAGGAGGCTTCATGCCTCCACTGTCTTTACTTGCCAGAACATTCTCTGGCTAGCTCACTGGACCAAGAAGGGTAACCTACAAGTGGAACAAACTTTACAGATCTTTCGATAAAGCAGACTACCCCAGAGCCACAGATCAGTGAATTCCTAGATCAGTGAATTCCCAAATGAAAGACAAATACATCAGCAAACTCAGCTAAAGGTCAGTGGAGCCATTTCAGCCCACCCAGAGAGGCATTACCTCAGCGAATTCTATTGTTATAAACCACTGAGTTTTTGTGGATTTTTTGGTTGTTGTTACACAGCATTATTGTGACAATAGCTAGCTGATACAGTCTGACTCCAGAGCGTGCACTCTTATGTATCCTCCCACACTGCCCATGACCGCAGTGTGCTTTCCCTCCACTAGATGGAGGCTGTTCTTCCTGAGTATGGAGGTGGGTAGAGGCTGAGGGAGATATCTCAGAGCTGGGCAGCAAGTCTCAGAAGGACTTTGGGGCTGGTAGGGGGTTGCAGCATCTCTCAGGCTCACGGCTGAGTAACCAGCTAGTACTGAGCCTCTCAATTATGCATTGCTATTGATCCACAGGGCCTGCAAAATACTCAGTGCATTACGGTCAGCAAGGCATATGTCTGGCTTCCTCTGGATGCCTTTTTCTTGCTTTCTGTCTGTCAGAGCCGGGCTGGCTTGTACTCCTGGAAACCAGGTTCCTGGTTCCAAGTGGTACCTCACCAGACCTAGGTCCAGAGAGCAGCTGGGGGAGAAACTCTGGCCCTTGCAGTGTGGGTTGGCAGCTTCAGGACACCTCTGACTCCATGGTCCAGCCACCCTGCATGAAGGTTTACAGCTTTCCAGGACTCCCCCGTTCTCTCTTGTCACCAAGGAGCTTTATATAAGCTGTTCTTTGTCCTGGAGCAGTTGGTCACCTGGTGTCTTCTTGGAAGAAGTTCCCTGGAAACAGGTTGACATTGGGATTCTTACACAAATGGGTCTTTGAGGCAGTAGTGGGCCATCAGAGTCTTGCTAACAGCAACCATAGTTGGTGCACCAGCCTTTATGACCCCTGGCTACCCCTGCCTTATCTTTCAGGATCCTACTTGAATGCCACCTCCTCTTGGAAGCCTTCCCTGATTCCTTCTCTTGGGCTATGTTTGTCAGTTCTTATCTATGCACGCATAGCTATAACCCCCAACACACAGATAGTAAATGCTTATTCAGTACCTGTCTTCCTGTTAGTGTCAGTTCTAGGAAGGCAGGGACTTGTTCATTGTTATATCTTTAGCACCTGGTACATAGTAGTTGCTCAATAAATGCTTCTAGAAGAAAGGAAGGGAGAGAGGGGAGGAGGGAGGGACAAAGTAGAGATAGGAGAAATATGGAGAGATGGGTCATTGCCAAGTATTCTTAGAATGAATCCTTCAACCCCAAGTCGGAGAGCATAGTCATCCCTGAGCCACACTATGGGATGTCTGTGAAACAAGAACTGAGCCTGAGAATCTGCCCCTTCCCTGAGCCTTGGAGAACCATCCGTGCCTGGTCTTGGTCGCAACTAGGACATTAGCTCAGAGGAAGCTCTGACTCCCTCACCAAGGAGGGTCTCCTTCCTCTACAGCAGCCCGGACTGCCCCTCCACACCTCCAGAGCTTCCTGCAGACCCAGGAATCCAGACCTTGGCTTTCCCTTCCATCTTCCTCCTCGACCCCCCAGATGCAGATAAGAACTATAAAGCCCAACACAGACCATCTTGTCCAGCTCCCTCCTGGAATAAACGGGACTCTGAGGGGCAGAGAAAGACAGAGCCTGGCCCAGGGTCAGCCAGCAAGTCAGAAGCATCGCTAGGGCCAGAATCCAGAACTCCTGGAACCCAAACCTGTGTTGCCTCCTCTGTCCGTGGCAGCCCCCGCACACTCTCAGCCTCAACCCCGTGAGATCAGCCACAGTTAATCTGATCCTGGAGGCAGAAACCCGGAGCGGATGAATCGGCCCTTGCAGTGTAAGAGGAGGAAGAAGCAGCAAGGGCGGGCCGGGGCTGCTTCACTGAGACGAGAGGGGTTTCCACCGTTGAGTCACCAAGTCCAGGTCACAGCCCCAGAGCCACAGACACAGGAAGTGCTGTGGAGATAACTGAGTTCAGCCCTTTCCTGGGACCAAAGGTAAACTGGGGCCCAGAGAAGGTAGGGACCAGAAGCCAGAGACACACAGGGCCCTTGCGTGCAGAGCCAGGCCTAGACCCCGGCTCATCTAGCCTTTAGTCTGTGCTCCTGCTGCAGATGCCAGCCACTGCCTACCCAGCGGCCATCACTCATGGCCCTGTCCTTCCTCTCATCCAGTTCCAGCCAGTGAGAAGTAACCCATCCATGTCTGGGGAGGGCTTACCTTCCCAAGTGCAAAGATGAGACCTCAGTAAAGAAAGCCTTGGCTTTGACTCCTTCCTTCTGCCGGGGAGGAAGACTTGAGGTCCGGAGAATCACCAGTCATTTGGGAACAGGAAGCAATCACAGGTGATCCAAAGTCAACATGGGAAAGAGGAAGGAACTGAAAGATGAACAGACCTTAGACCCTGAGCAAATCATGGAGCCGCCGAGCCAGTGCCCCAAACCGCCACCCTCTAGGTAGCGTGTAGTGGGAGAAGATAAAAAAGAAAAACCTATTACCTTTTTTCCCCCCTTTGGCTTTTTAGGGCCACATCCACAACATATGGAAGTTCCCAGGCTAGGGGTCAAATAGAAGCTACAGCAATGCCAGATCCAAGCCGAGTCTGTGACCTACCTACACCACAACTCACAGTAACGCCGGGTCCTTAACCCACTGAGTGAGGCCAGGGATCGAACCTGCATCCTCAGAGATACTAGTCAGATTCATTCCACTGAGCCACTATGGGAACTCCAAAAAACCCTATTAGTTTAGATGACAGTCATAGGCTTTTCTGTTCCTTGAAATCAGCATTCCTGACTGACAAAGACATTTTCCACATGACTTCTTAACTATTCTTTGAGGTGGCCAGGCCACATAGCAGCGTGCCCATATCATGGACAGAGAAACTGCAGTGTCTCCGTGGTTTCTAGCTGTCTTCCTTCCAGCACTCACAAACTCCAGATTCACAGGGAAGACATGCATGCCATTTGGCCCCAGCTTGTAGTACAAAGGGCCGGAAATGTGTTCTCCAAACAAACTATCCAAGAGCATCGTGTGGGTCCTGGGTTTGCAGGAATATCAAATAGCACTGAATTAGGCCATGGTTTGGGAGACCCTGGCTGCCACCCCACTGGTTCTTCTGGGGTTCTTGGGAGAACGGCGATGGGGCCGACAGCGGTGGGAGAGGAAACAAGATGGGCTTCCATTACTTAACAGAAAGTGGCTCCATTTTGGGGAAAAAAAATTTACCCCCCCACCAAAGACCACGACAATTGGAGACTTTTAACTAAGAACTGCTTCAATCAATACGCAGTAAGAAAGTGAGGGGATTAGACGTGAATTTCCTGCTGAGTTCGACAGACCCTTCTTGTGTCCTGAAGCCTGCTGTTAAAGCCGGTGCTTTCTTTTGTCTTCTTTTCTTTTCTTTTTTTTTTTTTTTTTTTTTGCTTCTTAGGGCTGCACCTGCGGCATATGGAAGTTCCCAAGCTAGGAGTAGAATCGGAGCTGCAGCTGCTGGCCACAGCCACAGCCACAGCAACTCAGGATGCAAGCTGTGTCTGTGACCAACACCACAGCTCATGGCAACGCCAGATCCTTAACCCACTGAGTGAGGCCAGGGATCGAACCCCCATCCTCACGGATACTAGTCGGGTTGGTTACCGCTGAGCCACAACGGGAACTCCCAAGCCAGCACTTTCTATGTGGAGCCTCAGAGCCCTGGCCACTTGCAGGTCTCTGCAGAACAGGGAACCCAGCTGCCCAGACCCTGTGGGAAGAGCCCATCTCTTGGGTGCCCGGCCCTGGGGAATAAACGCTTTCCTGGTCTGAGCTGTCTTCACCCTGGCTAAAGCTGGCTTCTGAGAGAAAGATGTATTTCTGTCTCGCCTGAAGAAGCCACTTTTAGAAGCCAGGGGTCCCTCTGGAGGCAGTTCTGGGTGTCCCACCCCTGCTGAGTCTTTCTACAAATGGGGATTTAATCCACACAAAAGCTCCATGTCCTGGCGAGTTAATTGGATCTGCTGTAACAAACAAACTCTAACCTATCAGTCTTGACATGATAAGAGTTTATTTGCTCACTCACATTACTGGTCTGAGACAGGAGTTCCTGGTACCTAGGTGACTTCCCCTTGGTGATTAGGGACCCGAGCTCTGTCCATGTTTTGGCTTCCCGCTCCCTAGGGCCTCGCTGTCCTCTCTATTAATTCATGGATGATTGGGAATCGGACCAGGGGGGAAGGCAGCCCTGATTCTTAAATAACCTGCTCAAAGCCCCCCAGAGTCCAACCATTGGCTGGACATATCCAGTTGCATGTTCCACAGCACCTGAGAAAGAACTCCTGTCTCCACCCCCGACTGGCTGTCTCCTCGTTCCCCAGACCTCGTTAGCCTCTGAGCCATCAGCACTGCCCATCCATCCATCCCTTGTGCCTCTATTCGTGGTTGCGCTTCCTGCCTTCACAGGGCTCACGGTTGTGTTAGGAGGCCCAGAGATGCTGAGCCCTGGGCCTGACTCTTGAACACTGAACAAGGAAGACAGCCTCCAAACAGTGCTGTGATCCAAGGTGACTACACTTATTGGAGTGTCTCTCTCTCTCTACCTGTGAGGCCACACAGCAGCATCCTCCAGGAATCCAGGGTCCTGGAGTTCCTGTCATGGCTCAATGGGTTAAGAACCCAGCTGGTATCCATGAGGATGCGTGTTGGATCCCTGGCCTCCCTCAGTGGGTTAAGGATCTGGCACTGCTGTGAGCTGAGGTGTAGGTCGCAGATCTTCTGTTGCTGTGGCTGTGGCATAAGCCTGCAGCTACAGCTCTGATTCAACCCCTAGCCTAGGAATTGTCGTATGCTATAGGTATGCCCCTAAAAGAAAAAAAAGAAAGAAAGAAAAGGAATCCAGCGTCCTAGGTTCAGTTCCTTCCTCCACCACTTAGTAGCTGAGTGATTCTGAGGGTGTCTGTTTGCCTGCCTAAACCTCAGTTTGCACATCTGTAAAATGGGGGTAATAGAGTTCTCTGAGGGTTGGTGAGAAGAATGAGTGAGATGGTGATACAAAGCATTGCCACGGTGTCTGGAGCACCTTAAAAACTCAGCGACTATTGGAGTTCCCATTGTGGCTCAGTGATAATGAACCTGACCAGTACCTATGAGGATACAGATTCGATCCCTGGACCTGCTCAGTGGGTGAAGGGTCCAGCATTTCTGTGAACTGCGGTGTAGGTTGCGGACACAGCTCAGATCTGGCATTGCTGTGGCTGTGGCCGGCAGCTGTAGCTCAAATTCAACCCCTAGCCTGGGAACCTCCATATGCCTTGGCTGCGCCCCTCCCCAACAAAAGACCGAAAAACAAAAAACTGTTTACTGCAAGTGGTTCTACACATCTTCCATTCACCCCCCAGATCAGTCTCCACTCGTCTCCCCTCTGCGTGGTGGTGTGAGAGGCGGAGGTCAGTGGACAGTCGATCTTCCCCACTCTCTTGCTTCTGGTTGGGTTTAACCCGTGAAAAGCCCTGACAGGACAGTAGAGGGTGAGGGGTGAAGCGGGTTGGGATGTTATTCCTCCAGCTTCCCCCTCTCCGCAGGTCACCGTGGGCTGACCGCATGCCTCACCGAAGGCCACTGCTCTTCTCAGACAGTGCTCTTAGTACAGCCCCACTGTCGGTTCTGGGACAGTTACTCCTTTGCCTATACCTTCACAGATGCATCCCCGGGGTGCTGCCCCATCTCTCATCGGTGTCCTCAAACCGTCCAATGCCTTTGCCTTCAGTTTCTTATATTAACCCTGCCTTCTGTCGCCTTGCTTGGAAGCGTTTCCGTTCAGAGGCCCTGACCAATTCACCGTGGTTACCTTTTATATATTGTTTGATAGCTTTCAAAGGGTTTTCCTCATCCACCATCACAGTACATTCTCCCTAAGGGGTGGTAAAGCACCGTTTAGCAGAAGAAGGATCAAAACAGCTCAGAGAGGCAAAGTGCTTTGCCCAAGGTCACGCAGCTAAGGAGCAGGAAGCCGTGCTGGAGGATGGGGAACCAGGACCGTTTCCTCAGCTCGCTTTTTTCGGGGCTGAGCAGCACGGTGGGGTAATGGGCCTGCTTCTTCTTGGGCCAAGAGAGGAAACTTTTGGACACAAATGATCAGAGGAGCTGGATTGCGGGAGAGGCTTCAGACAAGAGCCAAAAAAATAGCAAAAGGATTCAGAGCTGGAGACTGAGTTTTTAAATAATAAATAAACACCAAGATGGAGCCCTTTGCGTGGCAGGCTTGGGGTGCCTGCAGCCAGCGTGGCGTCCCCAGGAAGCCGCCCACCCTCGGTCCACAGGATTCTCTGGTTATCGTCCAAATGGTCAGTGGGACAGTGTCTTGGGGGAATGAGCTTCAAACCCCAGAGCGGAGGAGAAGTGAATATTTTGGGATGATCCCTTCTTTCATGCACATAAAGAAGCCCTTAGAAGTCATATCGAGTGTCTGAATTTCCTGACTGTATATTAATCCTCTTTCATGTGAATTATGCAGTATTGTCGTGGGGGAAGGAGCAGCTGGACGCTGGATGGGCAGCCCTAGAATCAAAGAGGACCCATGCTGTGCTGTTGCCTCTGTAAAGAAGCCCAGGGAGGCTGGGCTGCTGCCTGGCGCCCCATCTTCCCCAGGTCCACGGGGCCAGTGTGTGCTCAGAGGGACCAGGGAGGCCCGGGCCAGTGGTGGGGACCGGGATGATTGAGAGAATAAGTCAGGTGCTCCATCAGAAGTGGTCACTCCTGAGCTCAAGACAACGGTCGCTATGTTGACCTACAGCCCCAGTGAGAAGGCGTGTGATTTTTCAAGAGAAGCCAGAAGCCCAGGTTTTTATGGGAGGCCTTCCAATCTTTAAATATGGGCAACAAATTCAGATTTCTAAAAGACATATGCAGGTCAAGCAAAAGCCTCTGCTGTTTGCCTGTGGATGACCGCTTCAGATTCAATATGTTGAGGGTGGTGGCCGAGGAGGTGCAGGGGCGCTGTCAGCTTCACGGCTTGGAAAGTAGTGTGACTTTTTGATTTAGTCTGAAATTAGGCAAAGCCCTTCATACCCCTCCCATCCTTTTTTCTTTCACTTTTCACCCTCTTCGGATGCCTCTCCCTAGTACCGCTCACTTCCAAAATTAGCAGTATGAGCACCAGGCTAAGAGGTAGGTTATGAACTGAACGTTTGTGCTCACGCCGTCCCTGCCACCCCAACAGCGTGGGTGCATCTGGAGGTAGAGCCTTCGGGAAGTAATTAAGGTCAAATGCGGTCCTAAGGATGGGGTCCTGACCTCTAGGATTAGTGTCCTTAGAAGAGGAGACACCAGAGAGCTCGCTCCCTCTCCCTGTGCACAGAGTCAGGACTACATGAGGACACAGAGAAAAGATGCCATCTGTACCCTGGGAAATTAACTGTCACCAGAAACCGACCATGTGGAGCCCTGATCTGGGGCCTGCCGCTTCCAGAGCCGTGAGAAAATAAATCTCTGTTGTTGAAGGCACCCAGCCTGTGGCATTTGTTTGCAGCCCAAGCAGACTAATGCAGGGTCCAAGCTCTTGGTTCCCTTTGCTGTTAGAAAGACCCACATTTCTAGTTCAATGAATGGGGATCAAGGCCACTTCGCAATTTGGACGATGGGATCAGTGGTGGATGTGAAGGTCTCTTTTCCTTTTTTTTTCCCTTTTATTTTTATTTTTATTTTATTTTATTTTATTTTATTTTTAGGGCCACAACTGTGGCATATGGAAGTTCCCAGGCTAGGGGTCAAATTGGAGCTACAGCTGCAGCCTGTACATTATGGCCACGGCAATGCGGGACCTGAGACACATCTGCAACCTACGTTGCAGCTTGCAACAACACTGGATCCTTAACGCACTGAGCGAGGCCAGGGATCGAACCCACATCCTCATGGATACCACTCGGATTCTTAATCCCCTGAGCCCCCACGGGAACCCTGGAAGCCCCTTTCAAGTGTTGAGACCTGAGAGGGAGTCGGAGGCACTGACCGTCTACTTCAGCCACATGTAGCAGGTATAACTCTCTGTCTGTATACTCAGGTGGGCCAAGAGGTTTGGGAAGGTATCTTAGTTTTCCAAAACTGAATTCAGTTTCTGCTCCTCTGTCAGGCAGTTTCCTGGTTTGGTCTCCCCTCTCCCTCGGGGTTCAGCCAGGCGGGCTGGAGTTGCTCTGGGTAGTTCCTGGAGGGAAGGTTTTAACTGGGGACACTGGGAAGTGATGCAGTCCTTGGAAAGTGGTGGAAGAGGGGGGAGCAAGGGCTGGGAAGGCTGCCGCTGACTTTCAGGAAATCTTGAAGTTCAGGAGCAGTGGGGAAATTGCTGCCCGTGACCTCAGCCACACGTGGCCCCAGCATGTGAGCCCTTTTCAGGAGGAAGTCTGGACGCCTCCGGAAGCCAGTTGCTGCTGGGTTCACCACCAGGAAGTCCTTGCCTCTCCTTTTTCCGTTCCCATTTTACTGAGGGGATCATTATGCCCCCGAGTGTCTTGATACCCACGCCCTGAATCTGTAACATGGCTCCTTGAGCAGCGGCTGCAGATAAGGTGGCGAGGCCTGCAGCTGGGTCCAGGTGCCAGGTCCAGCCAGATAGCACCTCCTTCTGGGTCCAGTCTGGGAGACGGCTAGCAGGCGTCCCTGGAGGGTGCGCCTCTCCCTTGGAAGATGCAAGGAGATCTGTTGCTTTGAAATTGCCTGCCAGACCTTCTCTCTGATTTCATCCTGCTGGCTTCAGCCCTGCCAGTCTCAGTCTCCTGTAAAGATGTTACAAGTCTTCAGAGGGTCTTCCCCTTGCCTTCACTTGGGTGGGCTCTTCCCCCAAACAAGCCCTCTCCTCCTTGTTAGCAGTCCACAGGAATTCGAATGTGCCAAGCCCTCCTTCCTTCCTTTCCTCTCTCCTTCCCTCCATCTTTTCAAAAATTTACTCTCCTTATTTATAAGGCAATATTTGTGGTAGAAACTACACCAAATCGGGGCTCAGCCGGACCTGGATTTAATCCCAGCTCTGACGCTGGACCTCTTTAACCTGCACTCCAATTTTTTCAGCTATATATTGAGGGTTATAGATCATGAGGGTGAAGGGAGAAGAGATCGGGGTGAGACGCCACCACTATCGCTGGCATCTTCTTGGTGTCGGGTCCCCCTGTGGGCTCAGAGTGTGAGAGGACATGGGGGAAACGTGGCAAATACAGAACAAGCCCTGTCCCTTTAAGGAGCATCTGCACTCAGCGTTTGCCATCGTCCAGAGGCCTCTTGGCTTGACTGAGGCAGGGAGGCTGTTGAGGGACTTGGACGAGACGCTTGCCCTGTAGCATCTCAAATAGTTTCCGGGGGGCACAGAGTGTTCTTACAGAATAAGCCACACAAATCCCCCAGCCTCGAAAATCTGCTCTGCCTTCCCCAGCAGGGGTCCTGGGCTCCTGGAGTCAGATGCAAGCGCTGCCTTCTCAGGCTCTGAGCTTAAGCTTGTTGTTATTGGATGCTCAGGCTGGTGTCTGCACGATAACCCCAGAGCTAGAATACTCGGGCAAGGGGCAGATGGGAAAATCCCTAGCATGTATCTGTTGTCAGATGATGACTAAGCCGCCCTCATCGCCATCAGGCCTTGTCACAGTGGAATCGTGTTTGTCAGACACGAATTGTAACCCTGAGGTTATCACGCGGGTCCAGGGGAGGGATGAGGAGCTTCTGCACCACCACCTTTGATCACTTCTGCTGGAGGCATGGAGATCTGTAGGGCTCGGTCTCGGAGACAAATCTTTCCAGCTCCAGCCGAGGCAAAAGGCCATTCCTGGGGAAACTGAAGCTCTCCGCCACAGTTCCTTTCCAGAGAAGGTGATGTATTGAGACATATAATTAATATACGTCTATATATTTATATATAAAAACCCTTACAAATCACATCCCTCAAGCCAAGTCTTTAAATAATGGAAGATGGTAGATTACTGCTTTATTAGTCCCTTCCAAAAGCTTATAAAAATTATCTTTTGCCGCTGGGAAGACATTTTATCAGAATTTATGGCAACTCGGAGAGTCTTGAGATATCAGATTCAGAAACTAAGAAGCTTTCGGCGGCTCTTTCTGCGGCAGACAGACCCTGGTCTCCGCTCTCCTTGTAAATTAAAATCTCTAACATTATCTACATTATGAAATAAGACACTTGGCTCTCCTATCTGGAGTCGGCTCTTTAATTAATATAGACTTGAGTAGTCAAAAGCCATAAAGGCGTGTGAGTGACTCTGGGGTGTGGGTGTGGGCTAGCACAGCATCTGGAGAGAGGAAAACTCGAAATACACCCGCCCAAGGGCAAGGCTCTGACTTGGGGGTAAGCATTCCATTAATGACTTGGGGAGATTTTCTTTGGCATGTTCCCGGCCAAGCCTGGGGGTCTCTGTTACTCACCAGCCCGGGTTTAATATCTCCCGCATTGAGGGCTGCTGAGCTGCGTTTTCCCACGCATTCCTCGTTCAGGAAATGCAAGTCTGCCGCCCAAGAGCTCGTATTCAGCAGGGCTGCTGAAGCGTGTTCAGGGATCTGTGATGAGCCGCACACCTTTGTAACTGGTCCACCCTGAGATAAGCATGGAAATCAAGGGCAACTCTTAGCTTCCATGGTGATGCCAATTGGCATGGCATCTGAGGGCTTGATCAATGAACTTGTCTCATCCTACATGATTCAGAGAAACTGGGATGCCCTTCTTTTCATTTTCCTAGTAACCCTTTTTTTTTCTGTTCTATTTATGGCCACACCTGTGGCATATGGAAGTTTCCGGGCTAGGGGTCAAATTGGAGCCACAGCTGTCAGCCTACACCACAGCCACAGAAATGCTGAATCCAAGCCGCATCTGTAAACTACACCACAACTTGCAGCAACATTGGATCCTTAACCCACTGAGCGAGGCCAGAGATTGAGCCCGCGTCCTCAAGGACACTGTCTCGAATTCTTAACCCACAGAGCCACAGTGGGAATGCCAACACTTTTTTTTATTGGGTTTGCAAACACTTTAAGATTGTAGTTTGCAAATGTTCACAAGTGATTTCATTTTAGTCTCTAGATGATTTCCTAGATTACTTTATTTAGATTTTATTACTTATGAGAATTTTTTTTTCAAAATGGCTTATATTCACTGGGTTTTTTGCTAGAGCATTTTGTTCTAGACTAGTGTTGTTATTTTCGAGTTTAATTTCTAGGTCGCTTAACTTCTCTAGTAATTTGCTATCATTGCTATCTTACAAAAGTCCCTGATGGGTTGGAGATTAAAAACAAAACTGGTCTGTAGCCACAGATGGAACTAAAGGATCCTGACTTGCCTTGGTGAGGATCCGGGGGGCGCTAGTGAGACCCCTAGGCAGGAGCCAGCGGACTGTGGCAACCTGGTGCTGGAAAGCTTACATCCAGCAGAGAATGCATTCTGGGTGGACTCTGCATGGCACCTCATACTTGCTCTAGAATGGGGCAGGTATTTCCTTTGGTTCCTGCTTTCTTGCCCTGAGCATTCAAGACCCTCATCTTGTTCCATAGGCAATTTCACTGCCCCGCCATCCCTGCTCCTGCTCCCAGTAAAAATGAGCCAGGGTCAGAGACAGTTGCTCTTGCTAGCCTCATTCCAAATAACAGTAATTCCTCTGAATTATTAAACTCTTTGGCGGTGGAGACATTGACAGCCCACCAAATATGCATCTGCTTCCTGCATTCCTCAGTCCCCTTGCTCTCAGGAAGAGCCATTTACTAATTCTGACCAATAGGCTGGGAGCAGAAGTGACAAGTTGTCACTTAGATCCAAAGCATTTAAAGATTGGCGTGGACCCTCCATATCTTAAACTCCTGCTGCGATGACTTGGGAAGCCATGAATTGAGATAAGGAAGCCTATCTCAATGTGGACCTAGAGACGCTGACATGAGAAAGAAATAATTATGTGTTAAGCCACTGAGAATTCAGGGTTTGTTACTATAGCACGGTCTATCCTAAGACAGCTTCTAAAGCACTTTTTAAAATCATTATTCAATTGGACCTTCAAAAGAACCCCGAGAGAGAGGTCCTATAAGGATAAGTATTCAGAGCGGATGTATAAGAGGACTGAGACTCAGAGAGGGGAAATGATTTGCTCAAGATTACTCAGCTTCTAAATGCAAAGGCAGGAGTCAAATGAAGACTCTACCTGGGTCCAACACCCTTTCCCAACTAACACTGACCCTGAATCTTTCTTCCAAGGAGTATTCCTCTTTAAAGCCGGTGGCTTGCAAAGAGTCAACCCCCAAGAGCAAATGTCTAAGGGTAGAATTAACCCCAACAAGAGAAAATGCCAAAGTGTAGACTTTCTGGCAGGCCTGTGGGAGGGTGGAGATGATTTAGGTTGTACACTTGAGGTGGAGCTAATGCTGCTTCCTGAGCCAAACCAGGAAGGTCGGCTGTCCAGCCCCCATTGTGGAACAATCCCTGGTGCCCAGGTCACAGCGGAAGGAGCTCAGACGTCACTTCCGGAGAGCCGGCTCAGGTGGGGGTGGCTGCTTGGCAGGTAAGCCTCCCAGGGGGTTCACAGGCAAACTCCTTCTGACCTTGACTAGTACTGCCTGGCCTCCCATCCCACCTCCTTCCCCAAAGAGGGTGTCGGGCAGCCTTCCAGGATGGGTTTTTATTCCCTTTAATAGAGAAATAGGAAATGATCCTTAAGAGAAAGTGAGGAGTTATTGCTGCATTTAATCACTCTAAAATATCTCACGAGAGCTCGCTTCAGGTTCACCCCTGAGTGCTGATCTAGTGTTCCAGGGACAAGTGGCCAGACCCTGGATGGGACTCAGGAAACCAAAATGGCTAAACGAGCTGGAAAAAAGGGCTTGCACCAAGCCAGTCTGGAAGGGGCAGGGCCCAGATCCCTTGGCCTGGCGCAGCTCTGGGCACTCCGAGGCTATCAGGAAACAATGGTGTGAAACGGTGCCAGGAGGGGACTGACGTGGATCCCAGTCCTGTGTCTGCCCATTTAACAGTGAGAGCCTGGGCACATCTCTTCCATCTCTACTCCAGATCTCTGCTTCCTCCATCTGCAAGAAGGGGTTTTGTTCTTAAGGTCACTTCCTTTTTTTTTAGGGCTGCTCCTGCAGCAGATGGAGGTTCCCAGGCTAGGGGGTCGACTAGGAGCTGTAGCCGCCGTCCTACACCACAGCCACAGCAACTTGGGGTCCGAGCCACGTCTGCAACCTACACCACACCTCACGGCCACGCCGGATCATTAACCCACTGAGTGAGGCCAGGGATCGAACCCACATCCTCATGGACACTTGTCGGGTTCTTAAACCACTGAGACATGACAGGAACTCCCCTAAGCTTGCTTCTATAGTGGACGCGTTGGTGGCCTTCCCAGCAACCCTGCCCTTTCCTCCCACCTGAGGACACAGGTCTTGTTCAGGATTCACCCATCCCATTCCCGGCTCCTGGAGGGGACTCTGGCTTATCTGAGCCGGTCAGCGCAGGGCACTCTACAGGATTCTTGTTGCTCTAGGGGTGGGCATATGTCTTGGCTGCTCTGAAATCCATCACCAGCTTTGAGCCAAAGTCTTGCTTCCCAGCGGCTGCTCTCAGCCCATGACAAACGCACCAAGACCGCTCAGCCATCCACGACCCTTCTGTGACTTTCCTTTCCCCTCTCTTTCCCTGGCATCTGCCTTTTGGACACTAACTCTGATGGCAGGAGTGGCCTGAATAAACAAATAGTAAGATGAGGCCTGGGGACTGACTCTCCCAGAACCTGGTGGGAGAAGAGGATGCTGTCTTGGTCGATGGGTGGAGTCAGATAACACCTGGCACAAGGTGGCAGCTCCAATGTCAAAGATTTGACCTGAGTGATCTAGGAAAGCATCCTGGTGGAGAAGGATGCTGTGACAGGTGAAATGGCGCAGGCATTTGAAATATATGAACTGAGTTCCTCCCACCAAGACAGCGGTGCCAGCTGGTTGATGCTAAGTCGAGTTGACCCCTGCAGCCTGCAGCTGGATAATGAGAAGCTGAGGGCAATTCCCAAGCAGTTAATAGCGAGCATGAGGACCTGAGAGCTTTGGTGGTAGCTCGCAAGGAGGCCTTTATCCCCTGCCCCTGGAAAGGTGGACACCATGAGCGAAGGTGGAAGGCTCGATTGTAAGAGCTTCTTGCCTCCAGAGACATGCAGGTGCCACGGCAAAGCACTTCAGTGAGGCAAAGGCCAGGGTTTTGGTTGGGGAAACCTGGGATGGGGACATTGGGATGGATGTCCTTGAAAATGTGGATTCTCCAGTCCTCTTGGGCCCTCGGGTTTCCGGGGGTGACCTGCCCTTCCCTAATAAGAGCCGGCACCTCTTCTGTGCTGGGAGATGCCACAGAACCCTCTCCCCACCAGACAGTAGATGCTTCCCCTAAGAACTCAGCTGGCAGCCAATCACTAGAGTGAAAACCCACATTAGTGCTGAGCCGGAGATGCAGGGAAGGATTCGAGAACATCTTTGGACTTTTACGCGACTATTGTAGGCTAATTTACCTCCCACTCCAGGCTCTAGATTGAGTGATTTTTGAAAGTAAAGAGCCTTTCTCCAGCAAGTAATACACAATGTTACAAACAGATATCCACTCACCAACAGATCCAATGAGTCAACAAACGCTACTAAAGTTTGGTATTTATAACCGAAAATTAGCAGGTTAGGAGAGCTTCCTGAAGACTTGACTCAGCATTTGGCGAAGAGGTCGGGCTGCCGCGCGACGCTTGGCAGCATTGCAAAATGCTACCACATGTTCCCACAGGCGGAGTGTCACTCTCGAGAGGTTCGGCCCCGTCGGGGCTGCCTCGGGCTGGTCCTGGTTTTCAGTTGCTGCTATTCTTACATTTTAATTAGGAAGCACTGTTGGTTTGGTTCCCTCGTCATCACTGAGCTTGCGGCGGGTGCTTGGTTAACCCCACAGCATGTAGGGATGCATATTTGCACCGGCGGAGTGTGGGGCCCATCATTTTCCAATAACTACCAGACTCTGAAACCTGTAGGTGTTGCATTTCTGTTATGAATCACCCCTCGGAAGGGCCTTATTCCTCCAGCAGATGTATACATAAAGCTCCTACAGCGGCTCCCACAGGGCCCTTCCATGTCACCACCCCCTTCTCTTTCCTTCTGGCTGTGGGGTGGGATGAGACAGAGGGTCTGGGGACTTTGGGTTTGGCCAAAGTGGGCTGTGGACCCAATCATTAGGGAGATAGGGTTCTAGAAGATTCTAGGACTGAGGTGTTGAGGGGTTGATGGAAAGGGAGGAGGGAAAAGTGGAAGGAGCAGGGCTCCTGATCCTCTACTCGAATGTCAATTGGACAGTCTCCGTGGTAGCTTGCCCTCTGCACTCTTGTCCTATGGGGCGGAGTGGGGTTGAGAAGGGGCTGGCATTCAGCAGTGAGCAGAGACCGTTTCCTCACTAGAGTCTGCTAGGTAGAACCCTAACTCAGTGCTATGTTATCGCTGTGTCACTGTAGAGTTAAGGTTTTCTGGTGGCAAGCAACAGAAATCAACTTTTGCTAACTTACACACACACACACACAACCAACCTTCTTGCCGGGATACCAACTAGCTCACAAAACGGGCAGGAAAATGGACAGTTAGTTATGGAGTTAGGATGGGAACCAGTGCAGCGGGGAACCAAGGCGGAAAGCACGATTCCAGGGACCATTAGTGAGATGATGAGGACAAGATAGGCCATCTTTATTGAGGAGTTCTAAGCACGTGGTGTGTCTTTTCTTCCCTAAGCCTGGGCAACAGTCTTATGGGGGAGGGGCCATTATCATGCCGTTTTGCAGATGAGTAAACTGAAGCACAGAGAAACTATATAACTTGCCCAAAGTCACATAGCTAATAGTAGAGCCAGTAGCCTGCCACAGCCTGGCTCCCCCACTGAAGGTCACTGCCATTGATGGCCCTCTGTACCAACGGTCTCCTTCAAGCTTCAGGGAACCACTCTCCCAACCTCTGTCTTGAGGTCCCACGTCCTAAAACCCATCTCTGACTAGTCCCAGCCCCTATATCCTGCCCACACGGTTTGTCTCCTTATTAAAGGAAACGCTTCATGTTATCAATTCACATGTGCCATCTGTTATAGCCCTAGTATTAGTACTAGCATATTTCATAGAACCCTCGACGCCATTGATTATAAACACTGTTATTCTACGTACCAGGAAGACAGAACAAATGTGACCAGTTAAATGATGCCAAGGCTGTTGTTTGTAAGGCCAGTGTCAGAGAGTGAAAATGTGTGTCTTAAGCCAGTGAAATAGAGTATTACCCTCTCTTCATGGATGAAGAAGATAAGTAATTCACTAAGTAGCTCAGCCAGGATTGGGCTGAGCCAAGGTTTATATTGTCTGCATCCTGTACTCTGCCCGCCCCTGCGCTGCTGTGGGTGTGTAGAGCAGAGTTCCGGGGGTGGAGAGGGGGGAGCGTTTTCAGCTGAGGCCAGCACGGCAAGGAGAGGCTAGCCTGGACGTCACGCTGAGCCCAAAGGACTGGGGGACCCTTGACGGGTGGCTTGGTGGCCCAGGGTGAGGTGAGGAGAGCAGAAAGCCCAGCTCCCCCTAGCGGAGAAGCCAAAAGCTGCCGTGCACCCTGTGAGATGATGCCCCCGCCTCCTTAAAGAGGCCCTGGCCCCCATCCCCCACCCCCCAAGCCATGGCTTCCAAGTTCAACATGTCATCCGTCAACAAATATAGACCAGGAGAAACCTAAATAAGTGAGTGGCTGCTTGGAGCCGCAGGACAGCTAACCATAATGGGGGTTTGGGGTTTTCTGCTTGAGACACAAACAGCACATTCCTCCGCCGAAATAGCCGGGTGGAGAAACAGGGCATTATTGGACGGGAACACCCGGCCAGGATGAGCCAAACAAGACAGAAATAGGCCCGAGCCACCACATGAAGGGCGATCGGCACCGTTTGGCCGACCGTGCCCAGCCCGGCCCAGCCCTGCGGGGGCGGGGTGCTGCTCTTACCTGAGCAGGCTCCACTCTGCCCCCTGGAAGAGGGCAGGGCTGGGCTTGCCTGTGCTCTCAGCTCCTTCCTCAGACAAGGGTCCTGGGTTGTTGGCAGGGGATCTGGATCCCCACTGCACACACACAAGCACACAGGGCACATTCACTCTCACAGACGCATACAGACACACGGCATTTCCCTGCAGGTCCAGAAATAAGCTCGTGCAGAAATGCTTGCAGGTTCAGGCTATGTGCACACGCAGGAACACGGAGGCTCATGCAGGCCACAGTGTCGTGCACACACCCACATGCACCCCAGACACATGCGCGCATGGACACCCACACACACTGCAGAGATCCACAGAACAGTGTTCACTCATTCTTGCAGACACACAAGCACACACACACACACACACACACACACACTCATATGCACACGTAGCTATACACGTGCCAACACCCACTCAGGCAAGTGTACACACATGACCACACAATCTTAGTCACACTGTGCCTGGCCGTGGGCTTCCTTTTTCTCTGGACATGATCACCCCAGAAGTAATGGGCCACCTCTGCCCAGGAGGGCTGGTATCATCTCATCTGAAACATCCAAGGACAGCTTGAGGGGGGCCCTGGGGACTAGAGAGTAAGAGAGAAGTTGCCAAGGAAGTCCAGAAACTGCCTTATCCTACAGCCCACTGCGCCCCGCTCCAGCTCCCAGACGAAGTAAACAGTAAACCAGTGACAAGTCCTTCCATAGTCTGGGCTTGGCCATGTCTGCAGCCTGTTGGTACCATATTTGCCGTGAACCTCCCCACTGTGGGCCTGTGAGCTCTGTGGGGCCAGGGACCCCGGCAGTGATGCTCATTCCTTTGTGCCCAGGATACACCGCAGTGCCAGTGCTCAGTACCTAAGTGAATAAATGGACGGGGTAGAAGAGTGAAGCTTGATATTCCCATTTAACAGCTGGGAAGACTGAGCCCAGAGAGGTGTAGGTCTGTCGCCCATGGCTGCCTCCATCTGTGGAATCTCTTGATTCCTTCTTCCACCTTAACCCCAGGCCTGGGCAGGGAAACTCGAACGAGGCAAGTCCACAGCAAGGTGGTCCTGGGAACCTCTGGGCTTCGGGCCCTGCCCTGCACCAGCCTCAGGCCTGGAGGGTGCACGAGCCCGGGTCCAGCACTTCCTCCATCCCCTGAAATCACTGGCCGCCAGCTCTCATCCCAGCCTCAGCTGCCTGTCTCTGTACCCAAAGTTCCCCCAGACCTGAGGATGGACCACAGTTTTCTGGCTCCAGACCAGGCTGAAAGAAAGGAGGAACTGATGGAGACAGCAGGGGTCAGTGTTTGTTCAGCGGAGGCCACAGAGGGGCGGGGTGGGAGGACCAGTGTCTTTCAGGCACCCAGTGGAAGCTCAGACACAGGGTGTCAGACCCGTAAACCAAGCCCCAGGCCTCAGCTCAGACCAAGCGCCAGGCCTCAGCTCAGAGCACAGCTGGTTCTTCCCAGGACCCCACACCAGCCCACTGGGAAAAACCTTTAAATTGCCCCAATTTGGAGATTTTTCTAGCTTTTGTTCTGCAGCAGCAGAAGCTTTTCTTTAGATGATTTTTGTTTCAGTTTTAAATTAAGGTGTAATTTGCATTCGGTAAAAGGCACCCTTGGAGTGTATAATTTCGCTAGTTTAACAAACGCAGTTGTGTAACTACTATTACAAGGTAGAGAAGAGATTCTGCCTCTCCCAAGGTCCGTCTCCTCCCCCACCCCTTGTACTTGACTCTTCCCCACTCCTGGCCACCGGTGATCTGTATTCTTTCCAAAGAGTTTTGCTGTTTTCAGGGTGATGTGGAAATGGGGTCCTACGCACTGTAGCAGTTTCATTTAACATGACACATCTGGAATGTACTGTGTTGCTATCCGCTGTTCATCCCTTTTTATTGCTGAGTAATATTCCATCGTGTGGGTAAAGCACAGCTTGTTTATCCATTCCCCACATGCAGGGCACTTAGGTTGTTTCTATTTTTTGGCTATTCCAACTAAATGGTCTATGAATATTTGTGCACCCATTTTTATGTAAACCCATGTTTTTGTTTTTGCTTTTTTTCCTTTCTTTGGCCAGTAACCCAGGAAGAAAGATAAATGAGACAGAGAAGGGAGAAAAGCAAAAAATAAAAGGATGTTTCAGCAAGTGGGTTACCTCTGTGACCCACGGGGACCCAGCCCCCCTGGGGACTCTCTGAGCTACTGACCTGTCAGACCAGAGCGCCTTCTTCCTCTCCACTTGCCTCTGGCTGCTAGGCCCCTCCTCTACTCCTCCACCTTGAAGCCTTCCTGGATTGTCCTGTCAGGGCCACCCCTCTCTCCCGCTCACAGACCCTCACGTGGTAGGCTGGAATTATCCCTTCACATCTGTCTGTCTGTGGGTTCACCCTCTATCCAGACGCAGTTGGATTTGTTGCAGTTGCAGTTGTTATTTGCAGTGTTAATTTTCCCTTTCTTTCCCCTATCCTTGGCTGATATTACGTGATACATATATTTATTTGCTTATTTGTCTGTCTGTTTTCCCCACTGCAATGAAAGTCCCATCAGGGCAGAGGATTCTCTCTCTCTTTTTGTAAATCCCTTTCTGTCTCCCCAGTGCCTAGCAAGCACCTGGCACGTAATAGATGCTCAATAAATCGCTGTAGAATAGAGGATTGACAGACCCATCCCACCCCCGGGCCCAGAACCATGTCGTAATAATGAAAGCTACTGTTTAAAAGGTATCTACTGGAGTTCCCTCTGTGGTGCAGTGGGTTAGGAATCCAACTGCAGGGGCTTGGGTCGCTGAGGAGGTACAGGTTAGATCCCAGCCTGGCACAGTGGGTTAAAGGATCTGGCATTGCTGCGATTGTGGTTCAGATTTGATCCCTGGCCTGGGAACTTCCATATGCCGCAGGTACAGCCATAAAAATAAAAATAAAGAGTATCCAGTATCAAGTACCTTGAGCAAAATGACACCTACTGTATCCTCACCATCAGCTCTAATCCTTCCAATAGCCTGACTTGCTACAAAATGTATACCCTTATTTCTATACATGTATATATGTAGACTGATTGTATGTGCTAATATATATGTCGATATGTATATTAATGTTATATATTAATGTATAATAATATATTTATCAAATCAATACACATATATTAAATATACAAATATAACATGCAATATTATATTTTATATTTACATAAATATATGTTTATATAATGCATAATATTATATATACACATATTCATGTATAAGATACTTGTACAACACTGTGTACCAGCCCTTTTCTTAGAACTTTTCAAAATTTTAACTCATTAACTTTCATAGGAGCCCATGCAGTGGGTTGTATGGTGACCCCCAAGAAGCTCTGCCCAAGTCCTAAAGTCTGCAGTCTATGGAGGTGCCCTATTTGGAAAAAGGGTCTTAGCAAATGTAATGAAGTTAAGGAACTTGAGATGAAGTCGGTGAGCCCTAAATCTAATGACAAGTGTCCTTCTAAGAGACAGAAGAGAAAAACAGAACAAGAAGAGGAGGAGGCTGTGCGAAGACAAAGGCAGAGCCTCGAGTGTCACAGTCACAAGCCAAGGAACCCTGGAGCCCCAAGAAGGTGAAAAAGGCACAAGATTCTGCCCTGGAGCCTTCAGAGGGAGCACAGCCCAACCAGCACCTTGGCTGTGGACCTCTAGCCTCTAGACCTGTAAGTGAATACATTTCTGCTGTGTTGAGTCACTCGGTTTGGGGTAAACCTGTCATGGTGGCCCTAGGAAACTAGGAGTTTAAGTACTATTATTATCCCTGTTTTTCAGTTGAGGAAGCTGAGGCACAGAGAAAGTAACTTGCCCAAGACCACAGAGCCAGGTTCAAATCCAGACTCGGTACTCTTAACCCTGCTGTGTCCAGTGGACAGAGGTTCTTGACCCAGCCACTGTCCCTTACTCAGCTGCTCAGGGGCAGAATCAGGATTTGAACCCAGGATGCTGACTGTCAAGTATACCAGGTTCCTCTGAGGCAGTAACACCACTTAGTTCTCCAGTGCCTCCCTTGGGTCCTATGTCCAGCCTGCCTCTTTCGCGAAGTGGGGCTGGGGAAGGGCAGAGATGCAGGTCTAGGTCCGGGAGAGCAGCCTCCTGGCCGCCTAGGCCCCAGGTTGTACTAGAAAAGCCCATGATTTATACAGTGTGATCCGACCCGTCCTCGCTTCATCTTCCCACAATTAAGCAGGGCCTGGTGGTGACAAACGGCCCCCATGCCCATGGCATCGCTGATCCCAGGGACCCTGCTCTCAATGGCAGGCCCCGGGAACTAATTCATCCTTTTCCGGCTGCCCAGGTTGGAGTTGATAAATCAAGCCAGCTTGAGAGCCAATTACAAGGTCATCACTCAGTGGAGAGAGAAGGTGGCCTGGAGTTTCTGAACTTCATATTTTATTGGAACAGCTGGCGGTGCAGGGCCACTGACCCCCTCACTGCGGGAGACACTCAGTTTCTAATCCGTCAACACAGCCCACCTGCCTGGAGCAGGGGCTGCCTCCCCTCGACCTCTCCAGGGCTTGGTGTTCAGTCCTCAGTGAGGGTCCATCCTCATCCAAAGCTGCCCCAAAGCCTTCTTGTTTTCTTATTTCCGGGAATAGAGTTGAACAGAGCCTAATGCCAGGGGGCAGGCCAACTCCAGCTTTAAAGACCTGTTTGGAGTGTGACATTTCCAGTTCAAATCAAAGCTCCGTTGCTCACTAGTGTTCTGTGACTCTAGACAAGTTATTCTCCTTTGTTAGCTTCAGTTTCCTCATCTGCAAAATGGGTCATGAGGATTAAATGAGATAATAGCACAGAGCACTTGGATCTACACACAGTCCCTCTTTAGGGCAAGGCTTTAAAGACTTTTAAAAAAAAGTTTTCTCATCATGTAGGCTATTATAATGTTTCCGGGAAATTCGGAGGAATAGGAAATGGTATATGATGGGCCCGTGCAAGGTGCAGCCTCAACCTCTCGCACACAAAGGTCTTGGGACCACACAGTCTCCTCGAGGTTCTCAAGGCCAAGACTGCCCTTCAATGGTGGGAAGCTTCCAGTCATCATGGCAGCTTTGCCCTCCCTTCTAGCTCCGTGAGCCTCTGACTGATTTCCATGGCCAGGTCCAGGAGGGGACCAGAGAGCCCTTCGCTATTATATCACATTTACTAAGTGTGAAGCCCTTATCCTGCTATGCAAGTTAGGATTGGGTTCTGCTTTATTTATTTTTAATTTTTTAAATTTTTTTGGGGTCTTTTTGTCTTTTTTAGGGCTGCACCTGTGGCATATGGAGGTTCCCAGGCTAGGGTCCAATTGGAGCTGTAGCCACCGGCCTACGCCATAGGCATAGCAACATGGGATCCCAGCCGCTTCTGCAACCTACACCACAGCTCACGGCAACCCACTGAGCAAGGCCAGGGATCGAACCTGCATCCTCATGGATGCTGGTCAGGTTCACTAACCACTGAGACACGACGGGAACTCCGGGTTCTGCTTTATAAAATAGAACACCTGATTGATAATGGCTTGAACTAGTAACTTTCGAAGTGTAGTACCCACACCAGCACCAGAGCATCATGGCAATATGTTAGAAATACACTTCTGAGGACTCCCCACAGGCCTACTGAATCACAAACTCTTGGGATGGGAGCCCAGCTATCCTTGTTTTAACTAGCCCTCCAAGTAATTCCATTTTTTTTTTCTCCAAGTAATCCTAATGTGGCTAGAGCTCGAGAATCCCTGACTTAAACAAAAATAGAGGTTAATTCTCCATCGCCTAGAAGAAATCCAGAAACAGAAAGTCTAGGGCCAGTGTGATATCTCCATCTTTTTGTTCCACCATCTTCAGCACATAGATCTATTCTCAAGATCATTTTATATTCCAGGATGGCTGCTAGAGCTCCAGCCATCAATTCTGCATTCCGTGCAAGGAGAATGAATCAGGAAGCAATAGGCTTGTCTCTCAGTTAAGACAGACCCCTGTAATGCTCCTAGAAACTTCAACCCACCACCAATAACTTCCACTCATATCTCACTGGTCACCCCTAGCTGCAAGGGATGCCAGGAGGTTTAGTCCTTTAACTGGGCACTTTGCTGCCAAAATAAAGACTCATAGGACTACAGATAATGAGAAAGGGCAAAATGGACATTGGGTGGGCATCTAGCAGACTCTTTTACACAAACACTCTCTCCTCTAATCCTCCCAACAATCCTCACAGGTAGATGGGATTATTTCCTCCACTTTACAAATGAGGAAAATGACCTTCAGAGAGATCAAGGTCAAGTAACAAGAAGCAGCTAATTAGCTTTGTCTGAACTTCTTCATTCACTTGCCCCCTACCCTCTAGGATTGCTCTTTACCTTTAGGGGCAGCCCGGGGAGAAGGGGGTGGGCATGGGCTTAGGTAATTTCTCCCCTTTCTCCAGGCCCCAAAGATTTGCCCACCCTCCCTCCTGGAACCAGAAGGGTTTCCAGACCTGATGGGGGTGGAGGATGGAGAGGAGAGAGGGGAGGGGTCGGGTCCTCTCCGGGGTCTAGGAAGCCTTCTCTTTCCAGAGGTAAATAGTAAAACTTAATTAGCAGGTCGCGTGTGCATGCCAGGCAAGTAATCCGCAGGCTTTCGGAGGCATCTGGTTCCAGATGCTCAGAGGGGATGTTTCTAGCTCCCTTCCACTTGGGCACGGAAGCGCGCCTGCCTGGGCCCTGGTGGGGGGCGCTCAGAGGTTCAGGCCAGGGATGGGGGCTTCCTTTCACAGGCTTTCTAGTGAATTCCTCCACCCAGGCCCTTTGGAGAGCCCATGGTGTGGCCTTAAACAATAAAGTAATTCAGGGCCGTAACCCCCCAGAGGCTCATCCCTCATCTTATTTGGAGTCACTGAAATATTTCAAGAAAAGATTTTGGCCTCGACTGGGAGTGGGGAAAGAGCAGGTACAGAAACAAAGAGAACGTATTAGAGCTTCAGTTCAGGTTGGGGGGTTAGGGGAGCCCAGTAGAGGCTAGCTGTGGACCTGGAGCAGCAGCAAGGCACCCTGCTCTCCTCCGAAAGTTCTCTCCCTCCCTCTTGGCCTTCAAGCCATCCTGCGGCTTTGCGGTCCGTCCCTTTGGGTTGAGCACTGCGCTGTCTTTGGGATTAGGACTTGTTCTGTCCCCACCTGGTCAGAGCAGCTCATCAAATCCCCAGATGCTCACCCAGAAGTGAGCTTGGGGTCCTTTTTTTTTTTTTTCTGGACCAGACGGCTTCCCAGAGTTTCTAGAAGAAGGCAAAGGAAGACACCAAGACCAGTGAGCTGGGAGAGACACAGGGATTTGAGTGAACACATGAAGACAAGTTTCCCTCCGTCCCTTACTGACTCTGAGCCTGCACACAGTCTGAGGGTGTCTGGGCCTCAGTTTCCACCTCTGTACAAAATGGGCATGCTGCTTATCCTGGGCCTTAACTGTGCTAAGGTTTGTTTGGTTTTTTTTTTGCTTTACTTTTTAGGGCCACACCCAAGGCTTATGGAAATTCCCAGGCTAGGGGTCAAATCAGAGCTGCAGCTGCCAGGCTACACCACAGCCACAGCAACGCAGGTCTGAGCTATGTTTGTGACCTACACCACAGCACCAGATCCTTAACCCACTGAGCGAGGCCGGGGATTGAACCCGCATCCTCATGGATACTAGTCGGGTTCATTTCCGCTGCACCACAACCGGAACTCCCTATTCTAAGCTTTGACTACCTGCTCTTACCAGATCCTGCATACTATGTATATATACATATTTTTTTCCATTTTCTGTATATTATGATGCACATCTTAAAAACTCTCTCTGGCTGGGTAGAGACTGCCTTTCCCTGGCAGCCAGTTCTTAGAGACATCAAGGGCCCAGCCTGGGGAGTTCCCGTATTGGCACAGCGGAAAAGAATCTGACTAGGAACCAGGAATTTGTGGGTTCGATCCCTGGCCTCACTCAGTGGGTTAAGGATCCGGCATTGCCGTGACCTGTGGTATAGGTCACAGACACGGCTCAGATCTGTCATTGCTGTGGCTGTGGCGTATGCCAGCAGCAACAGCTCCAATCAGACCCCTAGCCTAGGAACCTCCATATGCCACAGGTGTGGCCCTAAAACGACAAAGAGACAAAAAAAAAAAAAAAAAAAAAGGGCCCAGCCTAGAACAGGACTTGGTGATACAAACTAATTGATGTGAGCCCTCCCTCCCCTATTTGGCCTTGCACTCCAGGAGGCCAGTGTTCCTCAGCCTTTGTCATCCCTGGGCCAGGAGCCAATCAGCCACAGACCAGCCCTGTAGTGCAAACCTGCTGAAATGATTCCCACTAGCCAATCTGAGGCGGCCCAGTGTCCTGCCTCATCTTTCCCTCTGAATCTTCAATAAGGGCCGTGGCCTGAGTGCTCCCTGCCCCCTTCCTGTCTTCTGCCTCCTGTCACCCTGGTGTCTTTCCCACTGGCCCTGCATGGCATGCCTACTTCTTGTCTCTAGGACTTGTTCATACAATAAATTTTGTCTTCCCAAGCCTCTCCTGGGTCTCCTCTTGTAGTTGCCCCTTACTGATCATCTCGTAAAAAAATACAAAGCAGCCTGCCCTGAAAGTGGGGTGTCTTGTTAGTGGCGTCTCGCAGCTGCATCCTTCCAGGGGCTCAGCCGGGGCAGTGGGAACGTGGATGCTCAAAGGGAAGTGACCAGACCAGTAGAACCTTAGGTGGGGGCTTCCTGCATCTGCAGGCAGCTATGGCAATAGAAGGCCCAGCAGGGATTGAAGGCTGGTGGGGTGGGGGTGGGGGGTGGGAGACATGGTGGGCTCAGAGTCTCTTCCTTGCAGGGATCCACCACGACTCTTCTCACCCACCCTGGATGTAGATGCCCAGTGGGGGCCCAGCCTCGAGTGCAGCCAGCCAATCAGCTTAAGCAGCTTCCACTGACCAGAAGACCTTTCCACGTAGCCCACCCTAAGCCAGGCCCTGCAGCAGGAGAATTCCCTGAAACCAACTGGCCAAGGCTCTGGTGACATCCTCAGCCAGATCTTCTGGGCATGTGGGCAGGATTGGAGCCACTGATCTCTAAGCACCTACCTCTGGAGATGCGTGTCGGCTGAGAAGGTATGGCTGGTGAAACCCTAGAAGCAGAGTCTCAAGGTGACAAGGGGATTGGAGATTGCTGAGGCCGCCCACCATCAGCTCCTGCAGGAGAAGATGTAACCATCCTCTCTGAAGGTAAGATAACCCCTTTGAGTTGATACCTGCACCGCCAGGGCTTTGGGGACCAGTGACCTGAGTGGAGCATGGTGAACGTGAGGGTCTGACCGTCAGATATGGACTAAGAGACTTGGAAAATCACTCAACTTCTCTACTGCAGTTAGCAGGAATTTGTAACTGCAATGTCCTCATAGGACTGTTGAGAGGATAAAATGAAATACTGTGTGAAAAGGTTAAGTACCTACCTGGCACATACAAAACACTAAATAAATAGTAGTTATTATTGTTATTATAGAGATGATCTTTCCATCCTCTGCCTCAAGGATGCAGGCATGCCCAGTCCAGCCCTAACAATAGGTTCAGAAGTGAGTTTCCTTGTGGCCTGGAAAGAGTCCATGCATCTTCTTAGGGATTCTGAGGGTGCAGAGACTGAAGACAGGGTGTGTGTGGCAGAGGAATTTCCTGACCACCTAATAGTCATACATTGGCACAAATCTCTTGCAATATATAGGACCTTGTGGCCAGTGCTAGTCAACAGGCTGTGAGCAGAAGTGGTGAATGTTATTTCTGGACTGAAGCCTTTAAAAGCTGATTCTCAACCTTCTAATTGTCTCTTTGGTAATCGTGGAGGCCACGTCTTAAGAGAGTGGAAGGTGTCTGAGTCACTGCAGGGGATCAGATGCCCTGGAGAGCTGCTTCATTTTTGCACAGGACTTTCCATGGGTGATGAACATCTGCTGGGTTGAGGCATGGAGATATTGAGGTTATTTTGTTATTGCAGCAGAGCCTAACTCATCCTGATTAATACTAGGTGACTGAACTATTTGATACTGTACTGATGATGAGTCCAGGAACTCCCTACTTAGCCAGATGAGGAGGATAATTCTAAGTATAAGAACACATTGGGAAGGACTGGGAGTTTGGGGTTACTAGGTGCAAACTATTGCATTTGCAGTGGACAAGCAAGGAGATCCTCCTGTATAACAGGGAACTTTAATCACTTGTGATGGAAAATGATGGAGGATAACATGAGAAGAAAAATATATATATGTGTATATGTATGACTGGGTCACTTTGCTGTACAGCAGAAATTGAGAAAACAATGTAAATGAACTACAAAAAATTTTTAGATAATAATCTGAAAAAAAGAACACATTGAAAGAATGGCAGTCTCTAGAAGATGAACTAAATTTGTCTCAGATGACACCAGGTTCCAAGGTTGGGGTGAGGAATCATGCCACCAGGAAGCACCAGCCTCCTTCAGGAGGAAGGTCAAAGGGCAGAGAACCAGAGGGGGCAGAAGCAGCCAATGCCCATCTCAGGAGACTTTGCACTCACAAAAGACCCCTCCCAGGGAGGCAACCGCAGTACGGGCTTTATACCAGCTTCACTCTTGGGTGGGTTTGCAATCAGTTTGTAAGTAAGATTGCATTATTTCTGCTCTCACCCTCTGCCCGATATTGTGGGCATAACTGGGAAATACACGAGGGTGGCCCCGTGCCTCTTCTAAAGTGCACCAGCTATCTTTAAAGTCTGAGAAGAAGAGAAGAAAGAAACGCAGCTTCAATCTCCAGCTGGCATTCTGCTACAATAAGTCTATTATTGCGAGTGCTCAGGACCAGGTACTGGTATTTGGGCCAAAACCCTTCCCGAGACAAGGAGGGCAGCTCCCCTCCATGGCCCCCAGCCAAGCACAGCTCATTTGTTTCCGAACCTTAACAACAAACACGCAAACTCCCAAACCCAGGGGGCCTCTGTCTCCCTCCTCCTATGGCTGATGGGGGAGCAGGAAGGGGCTGAGGTTATTGAAATGCTATTTTAAACTCCAAGTCAGTGTTAACCAAAACCTTGAGGCTGATTAAACACGACCTTCAGGCCATGGGGCTCCAGCTCAAAAAGGCAACCAGCTTCCACCCTCTCAGCAGCTCCAGGCTTGTTTATTGGCTTGAAAGCCCTTAAGGGGCCTGCCAAGTAGAGGGGCAAGCAGGGGAAACTTTAATATCTAAAGGGAGAGATCAAAAGCAGTTGACATTTCTGGCAGAGAGCAAGCGGGCATGTATCTTTATATGTATAATGTTATAGCTGAGCAGAATGGAAAAGGCATTTCTTCTCTGGGTTAAATCAAATCAGGCCACATGTTCTTGATCTTGACTGTGTTGTCTTATAATCCAACCAAATTTAACTGACAGTGAGCATTTCTGATCTGAACAGTTAACATGGAAATTTGGCCCAAATAACTCTACATACATTCTGAACATGAACTTGGTTCAGGGCATCAGAAATGATGGGAAAGGCCCCTCCCAGCTGCCCTCCAGGGAGCCAGGCAGGGGGACGGCTGGTAGGTAGGGCTCCTGGCTCTTCATCATTCCTTCTGCTGATGGAGTTGCTGCTGAGGCCACCTCCACAGGTGGGCCTACTATTTCTGCGTCTGACCTGGGGCTGTTCCTGGGAGCACAGGAGAAGAGAGATGACCTTGACTTGGCAAAATTATCCGATGAGACATGAGGCTGAAGAAGATCCTTGGAAGGTGTCTTTGGGATTTATCTACCTTGAGGTTCTCGGTAACCTGGGTGAGGGAAGTTTCAGTGCATTGTTGGGTGGGCAACAGGATGGTCTTGGATAATGGAAAACAGCTAACAGAGTCTGGCACGGGGCAGGTGCTCTGGAGTTGGTGGAGTAGATTTCGGGTAAATAAATATGTGACAGACTCAAGGAGCTGATTACTCAATACCCGCTCCCCGCACCCCATTCCCTTCTTCCTGAAACCTGCTTTAGTCCCAGAGGGCAACGTACCCAGTCTCAGGTGATGGAACTCAATGGATATTAACTAATCGTGGGTGCTCAGCACAGGCAGGCACTGAGCATGAAGACACAAAGTTGACCAAGACCCAGTCTGGACCTCAAGAGTATCGCTTAGTCAAGAGAAAGAGAAGCATATGCAGAGAACTGATGACCAAAAGGGGCAGTAAGAGCTTCAGTGGCCTTCAGCAACCCATCCTGGCTTGCGACTCTAAGGACCCTGTAAAGAACAGACTCACATTAGATGATTTCCAAGGTCTTACTCAGATATCTTAGGTCAGGTTCCCA
Organism: Catagonus wagneri; assembly: GCA_004024745.2. NCBI lineage: Eukaryota > Metazoa > Chordata > Mammalia > Artiodactyla > Tayassuidae > Catagonus > Catagonus wagneri. The sequence goes on from PVHT020000180.1 coordinate 4,007,967, forward strand.
AGAAGCAGAGCCCAAAATGGGTGACAAATGGGTGATTCATTTTTCTCTGGAAAAAGAGAGTGAGGGGAGTAGGGCAGAGTGGAGGAAGGAGGTTATGTGAGAACTTGATCTCAGCTGGAGTCCAGCCTCAGGGGAGGCCTGGTGCATGCACTACAACTCAGGGGCAGTTCCACCCTCAGGCAGTGTGTCCAGGCTTTTCATCCCCTCCTGTTGGTTAGTTATTGGCTGCTAGATGCAGTCAGGAATTAGGGAGTTTAACCGCCCAGGCAAGAGGGCATTACCATTGGCCAAGGAAAATTGTCTGGACAATTCCATGGACACCTGTAAGCCATTAACAGCTGATACTCAGAGTCACTGAGGGTTGAGCGTGCCAGCCTAATAGACCTGCAGGTGGGTCACCACAGAACCCACTATACTTTGTCTTCGATTTCGGACTGCACAGGCTGTGGGACCAGCCTTCATCTTCATCAGTGAAATGGGGAAAGATGGTGCCTCTTAGAAAGCAAATGAGAGGCCAAAAAAAACAGGGTAGGGCCATCAATGCTGCAAAACCGAGAGTCGGGCCAGAGGGCGGGGCTCTAGGAAGGCACCAGAAGTCTTGCCTCACTAACCCACCACCTCCAGGCCTGCAGACAAGGGAAGATGGACCAGAACTCATCCCCAGGAGGAAAGGGGATGCATGGACAGCCTCCCAGGGGGTCAGCTGGCCTGGCTTGTGCTCTGAGTCACTTCTGTTCCTTGGTGTAGGGGTCAGCTGGCCTATTTTGGAACTCATCGAAAGAATGAATGAAATCAATAAGTTCTCTGAGCCTGAAAATTAAGGATCATAGTACCCATTTCACAATATTGTTTTAAGGATTAAATCAGAGAAGGCTTAGTACAGTGCCTGGTAGATAGCAGGCCCTCAGGAAACATTTGTTGAAGCACTGCATAAATAAGGATGACAAGTAGATAAACTCTGGGAGCCTCAGTTTCTTCCCCTGTGAAATGCGGTTAACAACACCCGCTCAGAGGAGTGATGAGAAAAGAGACAGTAATGTACAGCTTCTGGGGCCTGGTGGTACCTGGTAAAGGTTGTGGAATGAAGGTGCAGTGAGATGACAGATGCCCAGGAAGATAATCCATGGTGGAACCCACACCGTAGGACTTCCTCCTGGGTCGTGAGGAGATGTGTACCTCTGACCAACCAGATCCCTGGTCTCAGAGCTCCCTGCCCAGTGCCCTCTGTTCTGAGCTTTCTCCATGGTGGTTTGTCTCCTGTGTCTGCTTCTTGGACCTTCTCCAGCCATTTCTGTGCCCCATTTCTTTGCCTGGGACAGCCCAGGCAAAGTGGCTGATCCGTCCTTAGGTAAGGACCTGCAAGATGGTGCTTTTTCATTCATCACTGAATACTTGTAACAACCTCTTATTACCCCATTTTATAGATAAGGCAAAGATCTATAAGGAGACTTGGTCATGGTCATACATCTAGTGAATAGCAGCCGGCTTCTGGATTTGAGCCAGGTCTAGCTGACACCAGGGCATCATACTCTACCCTTAATCATCATATTGCTCCTCTTTTCCCACACCGACGAGTGGCCAATGCTGGGCATGTGATCTTCACATCGTCACAGCCTACATTCAAGATGAGATCCTGGAATAAGATTTCATCAGTTAGGGCTGTGTTCAACTGCAACTAACAGGCAACCCTTCCATAGTGGCTTAAATTGATGACAGTTTATTTTTATCACACAACAAAGAATCTATGAATAGGCAGCCTAGAGCTGTGATTCAACAAGAACATCAGGGATTTCAGCCACATCCATCTTTCTGCTTGATCATCCTAAGTGTCGTGGCTTTCAACCTCAAGCTTGTAACCTCATAGTCACAATATGGCTGCTGTACCTCTGGATTTATATCCATATTCCAGGCAGAAGGAAAATGGAAGGAAGAAAGAAGTAGTGCCTGTATCAAGTTGGCAAACATTTTCTCTGAAATCCTCAGCTTGTGTTTCATTAGCAGAACTGTGTGGACAGCCCAAGTGTCAGAGGAGTATGGGAAAGCCATGGGTTTTTAGCTCAGAACATATCTAACCTGGAAACAAATTGGGGTTCAGTTGGTCAACGAAAAGGAAGAAAATGTCTAGGATGGGAAGCTTCAAAGGTGCGAATATAAAAAAATTATTAACCACTTCCTGACAACAGCCCTTCACTACTGCTGTCCCACATTTCAGCTGCAGCAAACGATCAACTAAATCAAACCAGGAGCCAAGTATTAAAGAGTTAGCACTCACAGCCCCACATCTGAGAAGCAGCTCACTCTTTTCCCTGCCACGAGCTATTTATAGGAACTGATTTCTAATAAACACGGATTGGCAGCTGGAGGTGGGGAAGGTCAGCAGTGCAAACATACAGCTTTATTGATGCCTTGTCAATCAGCAGCTCTTATTTTGTTGTTTAATTTTTTTTAAGTGCATGTAAGCACTTTCCCTGCTAATAGCAGATTTATTGAACAGCTCCGCCACAGAGCTCATCTCCCCCACAGATGGTGGCAGCTGATTATCAACTTTGTGGCTTCGGGTCGGAGGGGAAATTGACCCCACAGCCACAGCCCCTTCCAAGGGGATTGCAGGGGTCTGAACAAATTCAATACTGTCCAATAAAATGTCCCACTCTCCCACCCGGGGCACGCCATGCACGGCCTCAGCCTTGCTGTCGAAGCAAAGGATATCATCTGACAAATGGAACATCCAAGCACGTGGTCCTGTTGGCCATTTTGTGAAGACCAAAGGAGAACTCTCTTAACTGAGAAGAGTGGCCTCTCCTGGAAAGCAGAGCTGTTCTTTCTGAGCACGGGCCCTCCCTGTTCTGATGAAACAGGTCTACTTTCAAACTCTGCATGGCACCCACCACCTTCAAGCAGGGCGTTTGGGCCAGACCCACCCAGCCTCTCTCTTCTGCCTCATTTTCCCCTCTTTGCATCTCTCATACTGACACCTGCCACATTTGCTCTCTCCTTGCACACCCTGCTTGCTGCGCTCCACCTGGGACGCCACCCTCTCTCTTCGGACTTGCCATCCCCTCCACAGCGTCACCATTGAAGGGTCTACCTCTGCTCCTCTGCTGTGGTGGGGGCCCAGTCCTCTTCTGAAAGCCAGGGTTGCTATTTTTGGAAGCCCAGGCAGTGGAGGGTGAGAGGAGGAGGGTGAAGGCAAAACAGCCCTTACGATGCTGTACACCCAAAACTAACACAATATTGTAAATCAACTCTGGTTCAATTTAAAAATTGTTTTTTTGGGAGCTCTCATCGTGGCTTAGCGGTTAAGGACCCTGACTAGGACCCATGAGGATGGGGGTTCAATCCCTGGCCTTGCTCAGTGGGTTAAGGATCCGGCATTCCCGTGAGCTGTGGTATAGGTCGCAGACATGGCTCAGATCTGGCGTTGCTGTGGCTGTGGTGTAGACTGGCAGCTGTAGCTCCAATTCGACCCCTAGCCTGGGAACCTCCACATGCTGCAGGTACGGCTCTAAAAAGACCCAAAAAAATTGTTTTTTCTTTTTTCCCCATTTCTTCTTTTTCTTTTCTTTTCTTTTTTTTTTTTTTTTTTTTGCTTTTAGGGCCACACCTGCAGTTTATGCAAGTTCCCAATGTTCCCAGGCTAGGGGTTGAATCCAAGCTGTAGCTACCGGCCTACACCACAACCTTGGCAACTTAGGATCCAAGTCGAGTCTGCAACCTACACCACAGCTCACAGCAACACCAGGTTCTTAACCCACTGAGCAAGGCCAGGGATTGAACCGAATCCTCATGGACACTATATTGGGTTCTTTACCCTCTGAGCCACAATGGGAATTCCTTTATTTTCTTTTATTAATTTATTTTCTTTTTTATTTAATTTCTCTTCTTTCTCCTTTTACTCTTTTGCTTTTTCAAACCCTTGTGAGGGCTGACTTTTAATAGATCACCGTGAGGGAAGGGCTCTGCTGCATCCAAAACCCTAGCCCAGAAGCAGGTCGTCTATGAGTAGCACCAGGTTCCCCACAAATATGAAGTGTGTGACGGTCAAGGGGGCGGCCACCTCTCCTGCCGCAGATCGTGAAAAAAAAAATTTTAATAACCAAAAAAATGCTCTCATTTATCAAACGCCTGCTGTGTGCCAGCCAAGAAGCTTTTTGTGCATCGTCTCATTTGATTTGTCCAGTCGCTCCCTAGGTAGGCGCTATCATTACTGCCATTTTACAGCCCAGGACTCAGGGACAGAGAGGGGTGGCTTGCCCACGGGCACCCAGCTAGTAAGTAATGGTTGGTGTCTTGTGCCCCAAGCAATACATTTCAAGACCCTCACATTTGGCTCACTACCTCTGTGTCCTTGCACGCCCCCAGCACCCAACCCAGGAGATGGGAAACTTTGGGTGTATCTGATGGGCTGGCCTCACCCAGTCTCAGTTTAGAGCATCTGATTAAAAAAAAGGAACAGAGAAAAGGGCCAGAAAAAAAAAATGAGAAGGGCCAAAAAAAGTTCACTGGATCCAGAAGAGGCTATAGTCAACCCTGACTTCAAACCCTGGCGTACAAAGTGCACAGGGGAAAAAAAGGCCTTGGCTGGCACCTCTGGCAAAAGAAATCCAGCCGGGGCCGGGGTAGGGTGGGGGGAGAATGGTTTCCCAAGTTTAAAAGCCCCAAACTCCAGATCCTTTGAAGGAGAGACTGTCAAACTCCAGATCCTTTGAAGGAGAGACTGTCAACAGGCTCTGTAATCTGAAAACAACAGCTGTCTGCGTGGGGTTTACAAGACAGATTCTCAGAATAAAGCACGTCTACGGCGAAGATTAACTCCCCTCTGGGGAGGGCCTGGCAGAGAACTTGCCCCTCTCATTTGTACATATTACCAGCCCTTTGGTTCCAGGATGTGTTGTGGCCACAAGGGCAGATGGGGGCCCATTGTCTGGTGTCGGTCATTCTTCCTTTGGCCAGCAAAGGGATGCCAGCAAAGATGGAAGCACTTAAAAACACATCGGTTTTAACGACCCAGATCTGGAGATTTGATTTAGAAAGGGATTGTTAATCCCTCCCCTCCAATTAATCCCCCTGCAACTTGCCATCAAAACCAGTTGGCCGGTTCATCTAAAATGAACAAGAGAGATGGGGACTTGAGGAATGTAAATATTCCAGAAGGAAAAGTCAAGCCCGGCTGGATGGGCAAAGAAGACGGACAGGGCCCAGGACACTGGTACTGTCAGCCACTTCAAGGTCAGCTCGGTCCGGGGGTTTGAGAGGACAAGGCTATCCAACGCGGGCGATGTTCGTCTTAGGGGACAGTGAGCAGCTTGCCTGGATCTGCATCTCCCCCCAAGCCCACAGCAGGCACCTGTTTGTCCAGGGACCTGGAGTTTCCACATTTTGAAACTCAAAGTCAGATTTGGAAATCACAGTGTCCAATTGTTGCTCTCGTCACAAGTAGTCACTTGGCCCCTTCTTGCATACCTCGAGCCACGGGGGGCTCATTACCTGACACATCAATCTATTCGATGCTGGATGGTTCTAACTTTTAGAATGCCTTTCTTCCCATGCTGAAATCTACCTTCCCGTAACGCCTCCCCACTGGCCAGATTCTGCTCTGTAGACCTACACATTTAAAATAGCAAAACTCATCAGGGAGGCAAGGAAACCGGCTGGGTGGGTATATCAGAATATCCAGAGCAGAGAGGGCATTGAAGGTGAAAATAGTTTGAAAATACGCAATTCGAGTTATGATATTTAAAGCTGAAAAGTGAAAAAAAATCTATTTTCCATGATATAAATAAACGCTTGAGCTTGTCTTCCAAGGGCTGCCTGGAGGGTCCATTAGGTGAATAAGTCCTTGGACATACATTGTAGGAATAATCTTGCATTTTAGGAGCTCCTGGCTGACTTGATACTCTTATTTTTTAATGTTAGAGTATACTGATATACAAAAAATAAATAATAAATAAATAAAAGCTTGATAAACCTTGGCTAATGGGATATCCTGGGGGCAAAGCCGCTTGTGTCCCCTCAAGGGACAGGTACCAGAATACCCGGAATGTGCAAGATTTTTATATTTATCCAAAGGGGACATGGTGTTTGATAAGACCGAAGACCTTTGTTTGATTTGTATTTCAGGCTTCCTTTCTGAGAGCTGAAGGCCGCTGTCATGCTTGACCCTCAGCTCCGCCTCTTTGGGGCAATCACCCCTGGTTTCTGCAAACGCTTCTCCAGACTCAGATCATGGCTCCCTCCCAGTTGAAGCCTCTTCTCAACCCAGCTCATCAGGTACTTTTCAAACTGGGCACATGCACCTGGGAAGGTAATTGGCGATAAGGCAGGGAATTAGGTGAAACTTTAGGAATTTTTTTTTTTTTTTTACTTTTTAGGGCTGCACCTACGGCATATTAGAAGTTCTTAGGCTAGGGGTCGAATCAGAGCTATAGATGCCAGCCTACGCCACAGCCACAGCAACGCAGGATCCAAGCCGCATCTGCAACCTAAACCACAGCTTACGGCAACGCCGGATCCCTGACCCACTGAGTGAGGCCAGGGATCAAACCTGCGTCCTCATGGATACTAGTGGGGCTTGTTTCCACTGTGCCACAATGCGAACTCCAAAAATGTTATTTTAAATAACAGCTTTTTTTAATATTAAAACAAACAAGGACTTTATTGTCATGTAGATGACAACATCAGAATAAATAGTTTGAGAAACTTCAAAGATGTTCCTTGTGCTTTCTTCTTAGTTTTGTCCTTACATGCTCTTTCCTCTGAGTGCAAGAGAGCTCTCTCTGTCTGTCCTTATAAAGACACTAATCCCAAAGGACCAGGGTGCCATCCTTATGACCTCGTTTAACCTCAGTGACCTCCTTATGGGCCCTGGCTCCAAACACAGTCACACTGGGAGTTAGAGTTTCCACATGGGAACCAGGGATGGGAAATGGAGTACACAGTTCAGTTTCATTCAGGACAGCCCTGCTGGCACTGGGTGCTTCAGGGAAATGCCCCTTCATCATGGGGATTATGAGTTCATGCCCTTGGTTCTTTTCAAGTCTGAGAGGCCCTGGGCTCTCAGTGTGTCCACTGAAAGGGTGATGCCCAAAGGAGGAACCTGGCGGAGGTGACCATCACCTCCCCAATACAGGACGTATGTGAGGTGCAGATGTCCCCCCCACCCCGCTCCCCTCTATTACCAGCCAAAATCGAGCCAGGCTGGATCCAGCCCTTGAAGTATGCAGAAGGTCCAGTTTGAGCGTGGGAAACTTGAAAGCCAAAATCGATGGAAATTAAGGCCCAGCCCAAATCTGGGATTTCTGACCTATCACCCCCAGGTTCCAGATGGAGGGAGATGGGCTCATTTTTGTTTGGACCTCCAAATATTACATTTCTTTCAAAACCTTCTGTAATCCAAACAGCATGTGGTGACTTCTACAGTGACAATATGTTCATTTATTCATTAATTCAACAAATATTTGTTGAGTCTCTACCATATGCCAGGAACAGTGTTTGGCAAATAGTGATCCCCAAGGACCTGCTTGAATGACTAACTAAAATCCAAAGTATTATTAGCAAACCCACCATTGGGGTGTGTGTGTGTGTGGCTGATTCCCTTAAGCAGGCCAAAGGGCTGGCTGTCATATTTATATCGTCCTCAGAGTTTGAGAACATTCATAAATTCTTACCCTGAGTCCAAATTAATGAAGTATAACGACTGATGAACTTCAGACAGCCCAAGCTGGTTTGACCTCAATGGCAACAGGAAACATCTGAACTCAATTCTGGCCCAGTCCACCCCTTTCCTCCCCCTTTCTCCCACCCATCCCAGGTAAGGCACTCGGGGGGTTCATGCTCAGCACTCAGCAGTGAAGATCCAGCACTTGTCAGCTCCATTAATCTTTCCTTTTCCAGCCAAATAATTCACCCAGCTCAGTAATTTTTAACCCTGGCGGCATCTTAAAATCATCCTGGGAACTTTAAAAAAAAAAAAAAATTATGATGCCCGGGTCTCAAACCAAGAGACTCTGATTCAGTTGATCTGGAGTGCAGTCCAAGTATTAGACTTTTTTTTTTCCCAAAAACCTTCCCAAGTAATTCTAAAGGGCATCCACAGTTGGAAAGCACTGATAGTCATCTCCCCAAGACAGGTGCAAGATTTCTCCAGGGACCGTACATACCTGAGTCACAGACTCTAGCTTGGTGCTGATGCTAAGTTGGTATTATCCAGTACAAACCTGGTACCCAGAACTTTGCTAGATGCTGCAAAGAGTAGTCACTGAAGCTCTGAGCCTCAGTCATGCTGTCTGTACATTGGGCTCTCTCCCTCTCCAGGTAGGTAGCATCCTTGTTGCCCTGCATAGACTGTAAACTCTCTAATGGTAGGACATAGGTTGCTGCTTTTGGTCAGTGCAGCTTTGGGAGAGCCATTAAATTGCACAGTATTTTCACTCACTTCTGTCTGTACTGGCTTCCCCCAACAGGAGAGAGAATCAAGAAGCATTGAATAGATGTTTCCTAAATTGAGGTAAATAATAAGAAAATATTGTTGACTTGCCTCTTGCAGGCACTGGGGCCATCTTTCTCATGACACAGCGCCTACCATTTTCTCAAACTGTTGGTGTCTTGATGGCAGCGAACAGAAACCCAAATCTGCACGGGCATTAAAAAGGGGACTGTTTTTGGATGCATCTCTCAAAAAGCAAGGAGAAGCTATGAGACTGGACTTCACAGAGGACAGGAACCGGGGCCCCATAACCAGGTTCTCTCTTAAGCCTCATTGACTGGAATGTCTTCTTTTCTCTACATCTTCCTCATCTTTCTTTCTCTGTAAACTAGCTTCTCTATGAGAGGCAGTCAGCCAGCATTCCTTGAGTCCACAGTTTAAGCAACAAAAATAAACTTACCAACATCTGCAGTGCCAGCCCCAATTCTGAGGCTGAGGGGAGAATCTGATTGGCTAAGCTTTAGTCAGGTGACCACTCTTGCCCCAGTCTGCTACCTCCAGGGCTGTGATCTTGTGATTTCAATGTGGCTGTAAAGTAGGAAGTGGCTGTTATCTGAGAAAAGAGATATGAGTGGGAGAGACACCCCAGTTGGTGTCTTCTGTAGTCACACACGAGGTAGTTTCAATGACAGTCTTATAAAGGACCAGAACTCATATGAGAGTGTACTGTTCTTACTCCTAAAGCCAGAAGTTTCCATCGAGCTCACTTCAGGGTAGAAAGGCCAGTGGAGGGCTCTCCCTGGGTGCCCTGCCTGCCCTCCTCGCCCTTCACACAGCTCTTAGGAGCGCTTGGCGCAAACACTCTCCAACCTAATTACCAGCCGGAATTCATCAAAGGTATTCCCAACTGCATGAGTGATGCTAGCCAGGAATGTCTCTGAGTTGAAATTCTTAAAATACTTTTGTTTATGAGGAAGTTTTACATGTTAAGTTTTTCCAAAAGCCAGTGAGAGGAGCAGTCCCCACGGACATCTGAGAACACTTTGGCTGTCTTAATTCGCTCATGATGTTTCATTAATATCAATTTTCTCCCTCCATCCTAGCCTGGCAGGTTTTTTCCCCCAAGTGCTTTATTCCCTAAATCTCTTGGTTTATTGTTGTTGTTGCTGCTTTTTTTTTTTAACTTCTCTGGAATTCCTTCTCCATTTTCTAAGAAATTCCTTCTAATCTTCTCCATAATGTGCACATCTTTTGGCTCTAACAGCTCCCTTTAAAAAATGAAGGACATCACAGCCTTCATGGAATTTTCTTTCTGACTTGGAAGTTTCAAGAGGGAGGTTGGTGGGAAAATACTCTAGAGAAACGACCTTAATCCTGTTTCTTAATCCTGCTCTTGAAATTAGTGGTTCAAAAACTCCATCTTCTTCTCCCCACCTGCCTCTCTGGAGTCTCAGATAAGCACCTTCTTATTTGGTCTTCTCAGCAACCAGAGACAGAGGGCTAGTGAGAAGTCTTAACCCACCACCACCAGCTCCACCACCATGGTCAGAAATTGATTGAAGATCATTTCTGTCTGGCTAGTTTCCTGCTCTCACACGCCCTGTGACATTCATTGGCTTATTTGCACTCAGGTCCATTCATCTCTGTTCCTTATTCGTACCCTTGCTCTCTATTCCCAAACTTCTTTGCCACCTGGCTTCCAGGTAGGTTCTAACCAATGGAAGGTGTTGTAAGGGTATTGAAGGATGGAAGAAGAAGGAAAGTCAAGGCATTGCTCTTTCTCTCTCCTTTTTCTGACTGGCATCTAAGGCAGTCCTTAGGTCTCTTCCATGGCTCCAGCTCCCTCTGGGAAGTCCTAACCAGGACTAGCTATCCAGGCCTAGCTCCCTCTGGACAATCTTGAATTTTGATTTTAGTTGCACCACACCCTCCTGCTGTCACTCTAACCCTAGGAGTCATAGCAGATTCCTGCTGTAGTCGGTCTCTAGGTTGTACTATTGTCCCTTTTTTGGCTTTCCAGATCTTCCACTGACTACATAACCAATCCCCTCTATTAAATTCCCTATGTTTGAAACACTTAGAGCACATTTTCTTTTCCTGGTGAACCCTGACTGATATATCTACTGACCCAAAATTAAAGCTCTCTGCCTGCCTATAAAACACTATTTTTCAAACAATGTGTTGCAAACAGCTGTTTTAAAATCTTTCCAAACCACCATGGATTGACACATAGTCCTATTGCACATGACTGACATACAACTTGAGTCACTTATGCTGTACCATGAAAATTCAACAATAAGTGAACTGAACTACACTCTTCTCAATGAGACAAGTCTACCAAGCTTGCATTTGGATATTACATCAATGTGAAGTTGCTATAAAAATTTCTAAGCTTTTACTCTCAACTTCTATAGTTGTCTCATCACAGAACTCTTACAAAGAATTTGAGGGCTGGTGTGGGAACACAGACCATGCTTTGAGTAGCACTGTTCTAGATCTTTTATCTTCATGTGTACGATCATCATGTAGTCTAGGAAGTCTTGCATGCAGCCTCACTCATTTATCCTTTGAGTTATGTACAATTCCCACTCAGAAGCTATATTTCTAACACAGGCCATGTTCCCCCACAACATTCTAATGCAAAAAGCATATATAACAAGGGAGCAACAATGACCATCACTTACCAGGGACTGACTTCCTTTTCAGGCACTAGTTCATTTAATCCTCACAATGGCCCATGATGAAGTGCCATTATCAACCCCACTTTACAGAATGTAAAACTCAGAGAGTTAAATAGTTTGGCCGAGATCACACAGGCTGATGGGACTCTTACCTAAGTATGTCTGACTCAATGTCCATGTTCCTAGCTGTGACACTGAATTGCCTTATTCATCTTTTTCCTTGGTAGTAAACATTGAGCCAGGCAGGAGGCATATGCTTAATGATATAAATGACCAAGTGAAATAGTGCCTGATCCATTCTTTCCACCACCTGGGATAGGGTTCCCCACAAACACCCTCACTCTGACACCTACTCTTCCCCAGCCAAATCTTTCCATCAACACCTTCATTAGGGAAGCCTTCTGAACTCTTCCAGGCCACCCTTCTCTGCTTCCTACAGTTCCGAAAGCCTCTACTATGCTCTCTGAATTCAGGTTGAATACCATACAATCCTGTTGTCCCCAGACTATACTTTAGAGGCACTTCTAGTCTCCCCATGAGTTTAGACATTCTTCAAGAACAGAGGCTTTTTACAATAACAGTGGCTTCTGGCACACAGCTAATATTTATTAAGCACTTCTTGGCGCCAAGCATTGCTTTAAGCACTTTCCCTACAATAACTTGTTCAATATTCACAACAATGTGAGTGAGGTACTTTTTATTATACCCTTATGACATATGAGGGACCTGAGATGGAATGAGCTTAAGAAAGTTTCCCCGGGTTCAACAAGTAGTGACTGGGCTGAGATTTAAACCCTTGAGTTGTTGGCCTCCAAAGCCTGTCCTTTTAGCCAGTGTACAATTCTTGAATTTTCCAGATACTTCCACATCTGTTCTCTGAGAAGATCTTCCCAGCTCCATAGGGAAGGAAGGAAGTGCAATCATGGAGAGAACTTTAGAGCTAGAAGAACACCTGGAGGATTTTTAACTTCCCCATTGTGCAGGTAAGTACATTGAGGCACAGGTAAAGCGACCTGGTTGGGGTCACACAGCAAACTCATACAAGAAGCATTAGTAGGTCCTGAGTCCCAGGTGCACAGAAATCTCCCATCTGTACCAGGTAAACAGCAGGTGCATGAATATTCATTTGATTACTGAGCTCACCAGAGCAGCATACAATGTTTCTTGGGACTCATGACCCACAGCATTGTTTCACAAGAGGAGATCATAAAGGCCACATATGTTGGGAACTGTCCCTGAAGGTGAAGGCTTCCAAGTAACAAACAACAATGCAATCATGGTAATAAATCCCAGCACATGTCCTCTGTGCTGGGAGACACAGAAACCGGAAAAAGGGTGATTATGGTGAACCAAAGGGGGCAGCTGCTACTCATTGCCAACTGTAGTTGTTTAGAAATGAAAGTGATTTGCCAGAGCTTGTAGTTTTTCATAGGAAATGGAAAAACCAAGGGCCTATATGAAATCTTCCATCTGTACACGTTGATAAGTGAATAAGGAAAAGAAAACTGTACAGGTCAAAAAATCAAAAAAAAAAATGTATCTGTTGGCTGTGTGAGGGGTGTGGGTCACTGTGTATGTCCAGACTGGGAAGTCCACCCTGCCCTATCCAGTCCCGTCTGGCCATGGTGACATGACCTGAGCTCCCTGTGGGCGGGACATTGAGCATCACTGTCTCACCAACACCTAGTCCAGTGTCTGACACGTAGTAAGGCCTCAATAAGTATGTGATAGATGAATGGATGAAGAATGAATGGCATTCAGTCTTGAATGGAGCCCCAGGAGGCTGATGATCAAGGTTCAGGGCAGAAACAATCTCTGTTGGTAACCTAGCTTGGGTGGAAATAAGCACTGAATTGTGAGACCAGATGGGATTAAGAAGAGGACTTTTCTCCAGTACCTTCCCTCAGTCAGAGTAGGTTTCAGGGGCTGGGCTCTGCCAACAATCCCATTTTCTACAGATCTGGTGCTCCAAGGCCCGGAAGACTCAGTCTAAACTGGACTTGACCAGGGAGGAAAGGCCTTCCTAAAACCATGGCACTAGATGCCACACAGACTATAGATCAGCCTCATGTCTGCCAATGAGACCTGAACCCCAAGTGGAAGAGAGACCTAGCCAGCTCCTTGGTCCCTTAGCAACCCTGGGTCGGGTGTGGTTTTATCATTCCTTCTCTGAGCCAGGTGGGCTGCATGGATAGGCTATAGACCAGAGGAGGGCTGACATCAGCCCCACAGCTTCTGTTCATCTTTCCATGGCTGTTCACAGAACTCACAGCATCCAGGTACATTTTCTATTGGCCTTTGTGGGCCTCCTGTTACTCTTCGCTCCACCTGGTCCCTCATCTCCACCTGGTCCCACCTCTGCTTTCTTGTCTGCTGCTTCTGTAACTTTGCAGTTTCCTTACCCAGAATGTTCTCTGTGCTCTACTCTCTCCTGCCCTCACTGAGATCTATCTTAAGACTCACTCACCATATCCTTGATGCCTCCTGAATTCCTCCTGAATTCATAGGACCCCAAATAGTTTCCCTGGGAACCCCTATTCTGTATATACTAATGGAGGCAATCAGATATCATGGTTAAGAGTTTCAGCTCTGGAACCCAAGTTCATATACTGACTCTATCCTTACTGGGAGTGTATTAGTTTCTGATTGCTGCTATAACAAGTTACAATAATCTTAGTGGCTTGACACAATGTATTACCTGATAGAGTGTAAACTGGCAAGAAAGACTTGGGATGTGAGCACTTGCATTTTCTCTGGAGAACCAACGATAACCTATCCTGAGGAATTTATAATGTCCTAGCCATAAGTTGAACCCACAACCACTTAGACAGCAATGAAGTCCTTAGCAGTGCAAGGGGACCTTAATGCTGTGGGACTCCAGAAAAGACTGAGGTCAGAATGAGACTTTGAGAGGCCAAGAACTGATCCCAACAGAACAAATTAGAAAGGTGGGTGTAATTTTTTTTCCATTTAGTTGTTGACTTTTTCCAACAGTAAAAAAAAAAAAAAAAATTCCAACTTATCATAGACTATTCTAAAAGTTCGGCAGAGAACAAATACATCCAGAAAACAAATACACATGATCCCACCTTCTGGACAAGATGGGCAGTCTCTTGAGCATCCCTTCAGTCTTGTCCTGGGCATGTTATTGATTTTATACAGAGTAGTAGAGCATGGTGTCTATGAGTGCAGTTTTAGGGGTCTGACTAACGATAGCCAAGCCTTAGTGTGAGACTATACAGCCATATGATTTTGGATGGGGTCACTTGATCGCTTGGTGCTTGTCTGAATTTCATCCAGTTTAAATGGGATAATAACAGTACCTGCCTTTTCGGGTAAATATAAGGAATGAGTCTAAAAGACATAGAATAGTATCTGGCACATAGTAATACAACGGTGTTTTTGCCTAACGTTATATTTAACATCTGTTTTGATAGAGCTAAAAGTTCTTCACAAATATGTTTATCTGGAGTTCCCTTCATGGTTCAGCTGTTAACAAACCCGACTAGGATCCACAAGGATGCAGGTTAGATCCCTGGCTTCACTCAGTGGGTTAAGGATCTGGTGTTGCCATGAGCTGTGGTATAGGTCGCAGACAAGGCTCGGATCCCACATTGCTGTGGCTGTGGTGTAGGCCAGCAAGAAGTACAGCTCCGATGGAAACCCAAGCCTGGGAACCTCCATATGCTGTGGGTAGGACCCTAAAAAGCAAAAAACAAAACAAAACAAAAAAGGGGGGGTTTTCTGAGCTTACACAATGCTCCATTAAGGAATGTATCAGCAATCACTCAAGGGTGGAGTTTGGAAACCCAGGGAGGCAAAGGACCACTTCATTGGTGGCCCAGGCTACCTATGGAACTTTCTTTCAGGATCCATCCTTCTTCATGTGGCGTCACCATCTCCTGCAGCATTCCCCTCCCTCCATTGCCAATGCCCCCTCACCGCCACCCACACTCAGGGTCTCTTCTCCCAGTTCCCTGAGCTCATTTTATGCCTGTTCTGCTGCTGACAGCTAGAAGATTCCAGGCTAACCACTCTGTAGAAGGTCTCTTGTCCGGGTTCGTTTGATGTTTCCCTTTGATTAAATTCAGGTTATGAATTTTTGAGAGGAAATCACAGTTTTGTTTTTTCACATGAAACTATTGAATCCATTTGGAATTAATTTGGGCATAAATGATATATTTTTCCTCACTTATATGAAACACCTCCTTTATCATATAGCAAATATTTAATTGCATATCTTTTATCTTTCTGCTCTTCAAAGCCAGGGTCACACTGTTTTAATTACCATGGCTTCGTAATATGCCTTCCAGACATGGTAATGAGCAAACTCCCCCTAAGTATGCTGCTTTTCTCAAAAACTTCTTGGCTTTTCTCTTCCCATTAAATCTTCCAGGTTCATTTTAGAATCATGTTATCTATTTCCTTAAGAAGTACCTTTGTGATTTAGGTTATCTGAGGCTTTGAAATCACTGTGGGCGAAACTGACTTTATAACACTAAATCTTTGCCTAGAGGAGCAAGCGTATGTGTATCATTCAAGTTTTCTGTGACTCAGCAAAGTTTGGTCCTCTTCTTCATGCCCTTTTCCTGTTGGGCTGATGACTCTTTTTCTGTCTCTTGTGAATGGACTCTTGTATCGCTTTTCCATTGCCTTTTCTGGCTGACAGGATAATATAGTGGCCGAGTTCAGAGTTTCTAGAGATGCCTGGCTCCTTGGGTTTGAATCTTGGCTTGCTCACTCATATAGCTTGTCGTATGAGGCATGTCGTGGAACCACTCTGTGCCTCAGCTTCCTCATCCATGAAATGGGAAGATTGATGGTATCTGCCTTTTAGGACTCTCCTGAGAATGGACCACAGAAGGATGCCCAGTGTTGTCTGCAATAGGGGGTTGGGGTGGATTCTGCAAACAAAGGGATATTGGCCATAGTGGGAATATCTAGTACCCACAGGAGTAAGCCCTTCAGAGGTGGTCCCTGCTTGGCACATCCCAACAGTCTGCAAGCAAAGATTAAATATTCATCCAGGAACCACCAGCAAAGGTGCCTGTGAAGTAGATACTATTTGTCCTCCTTTATAGATGGGAAAAGTGTGGCTCTGAGGGCTGAAGAGACTTGTCTAGGGTTACCCAGCTAGCCTTTGATAGAGAGGTCAACAAATGAAGGTCTTCAACCTCTGGGCTCCTCCCACCCCCAGCTATCCCCACCCCCACGGCCTCCCCCACATCTCACATGAGCTGCACCAACACTTCAGAGGAATTCAGGGCAGGGCAAGAGAGTCAGGCTGTGGCTCCCATTCGACCCCTAGCCTGGGAACTTCCATATGCCTCGGGTGCGGCCCTAAAAAGCAAAAAAATAAAATAATGAAAAAAGTAAATACAAATTACCCTCTTCCATCCTCTTTGCTAAATTAACCCTTACTCACCCTTCAGACTTTCCCTAAACCCCTACACAAAGAAGTCTTTCCATTCTCTTAAAATCATTGTACCTGTCGTTTGTGGAAGTGGTCACCATTTGTGATGATATATTTATTTTTAAAAGACAAGCTGTTTATCATCTGTCTTCTTTATCAGCCCCGAATGGCTCAATCAAAGCCTGATTCTATCAGCTTCTAAATGAATAGCATTGGGATGTTCTTTAACACCTCTGTGCCCCAGTTTCCTTATCTATAGGAAGGGGCTAATAAAAGCGCCCGCCTCTCGGGCTTGTTGCAAAGATACAGTGAGATAATCAATGAAGGAGTCAGGCACAGGGTGAATTCTTCATAGAAATTAACTATCATAACTCCCATTAATGACCTCCACCACTGCCACCATCAGCAGCGCCACCATCATCTCCATCGGCATCATCGTCATCTTCATCCCTGGGGGTCAGGACGACATCTTCTTGTTCACTGTTGTATCCTTACCGATTTAGCACGTAACAAGACTCAGAAAATGCTTGTTAAGTGAAGTCGCGCTTCTCTACCAATGCAATGGTTCTCCCTTCTAAGGAGGCGTTTCCTTTGAGCCATGAAGCTGATCTTTCTTATTTTTCCAGTAGGAAAATAAAACCTTTTCCCCAGGTGAAAACACTTAAATGGAGCCCGTGATGGAATCCCAGCATGTCTCATGTTCTTGGAGATATTTTACTGGAATCCTTTATGAGGGATATTTTGAGGCTGTGAGGAAGTGTAATTTTCCTTGTGAAATGTCTAGCTCTCTTTTCTCGGTCATTTTTCATGTGCTTGTCACTTTCCCAGGCTAATTGGTGGGCTCCTTCCCCCCAGCTGTCTACACAGGCTCTCACTCATCCGGCCCGTGCAACCGCTCGCTATAGCCCACTTGGGGAGAAAGCACCCAGGAAAGGAGCCAGGAGATGTGAGCTCTGTGGGGCTTCGAGAAGGTCTCTGCCTTTCCCTGGGCCTCAGGTTTCCTATCTGGAATAGGAAAAGTTTCCACTAGATATTCATTAATAGAGTTCCAAGTTCTAAGGGAAACCACTGGCTCAAAGTTGGCAGTTCCCAGTTCTGGGAAGGTCTCTTTTGTCTTTACGCTGCTCAGCCTTTTCCACTCCGGGGCCCACAATACTTGAAATCCTCAGGCTGCAGGAACTGTTTAAGGCAACTCTGAAATTGGAGTGAATGCAAAGCTCAGGGCCATAAATCCATGCAGAGATTTAATTGTGGATCTTGCTCACATCGCTGCAAGGGAGAACAGGGACCTGGAATTCAGCTCTTCTATACTGAAGTACTGATGGTCTGGACTGGGAGGAAGGCCAAACTTCAACAGAACTACTAGGCTTCCACTTTTCCAGATAATCTCTGGAGAACTACTGGGTGATGCATTTGTAGGTCCCAAGGACCTCATGGAAGAACCTGGAATGACTGTTGAAAGGGCAGGCCATTCACAAAGGATGCCCTTGAGCTCACTGTGAGGAAGGGGAGACCCTTAGTGTTCCAGCTCAACCTGCCAAGGCTGGCCATTTTTTTTGGCAATGAGGAACAATTTTTGGTATGACATCAAGGGTGCCACTCATGTCCTTTTACCCGGTCTTTAGGGGACTTTCCTCTATGTTTCTTAAAGGAATGGGCAAGAAGAAACAGCAAGGATTATGTCAAATAGGAGTGGTCATGGTGGAAAGTATGCAGGGCTCGCAACCAGAGAGTCCTGGGTACGAATCCCAGCTCCACCATTTATTGAATCAGGTGCCATTTGGAGCCAACAGGGAACAGAAGAACCATTCTTTTTCTTTTTTTTTCTGTTTTTTTTGGCTGCACTAGCAGAATGCAGTAGTTCCCAGACCAAGAATTGAACCAGCACCACAGCAGTAACCCCACTCTCAGCAGTGGCAACACTGGCTCCTAAACCCACTGAGTCACCAGAAAACTCTGAGACTCTGGATATTTTAAAACTCTAATAGAACATGTAACTGCTAAAGGAGAGGTGATGGTTCACCAAGGGAGGAGAGAGATGCGGGAGATGAGGGGAGTGACCCACCCTCTTGACTAGCTTTTCCCACGTCTGGAGGGAAATTCAACAAGACACAGGTCACCGTAGAATTTTCTGCTACTTGTCGGTCCTTCTTTAAATGAAATGCCCTCCTTTATGGTCCCTGCTCATATAAGCCTGCAGCCATGGCTTATGGACCTTTAAATCTATAGCGCTTGGTGCACAGCAAGAATCATTAAAATATAGCAACTGACATGTTGGACACAGAGTATGGAATCCATTATTCTCAGGGATTCTCCAGTCCAACCAAATCTAGCCATAGGGAATGAGGAAAGATCATCCATGGAGGGCCTGAAAAGATCCTAGAAGTCATAGAGGAGACAGCCTACTCAGATTAACAAACCTTTATTCAACCTGTTAGAACAGAAGGGACCTTAGAATCCATTTAGTCCAAGAATCACAAACACCTGGCTTGCAGGAGTACCTGCCATGGCTCAGTCGAAACAAATCTAATTAGTATCCATGAGGACACAGATTCGATCCCTGGTCTCGCTCAGTGGCTTAAGGATCCACTGTTACCATGAACTGTAGGTTGCAAATGTGGCTCAAATCCTGAGTTGCTGCGGCTGTGGTGGGCCAGCAGGTACAGCTCCAATTTGACCCCTAGCCTGGGAACCTCCATATGCCATGGGTGCAGCCCTGGAAAAAAAAAAAAAAGGAAGAAGAAGAAGAAAAAGAAACAAACACCTGGCTTACAGATGCCTAACCCATGCCCATAGCAGACATTACTAATCAATCACAGACCTCCCACTCCCTGAACCCAATCATAGTTTCAGAATCCTTCCCCCTGCCAGGCTCCTTGCTCCTACTAATTGAGCCAAACTAGCACAAATCTATTTACCTTCACTGATCTTGTCCAAACTCCTCGTTTGACAGATGGAGCAACTAAGAAGAGAAAGGACATATTCCAAAGTCATCCAATATGTGAGTGGGAGGTGCAAGACAAGTTGCCTGGATTCCCAGCCCCGCAAGGGCTCTGGAATGGCCGCTTCCCTGTGAAGCATTCTTGCCCTTACACTTCTGCACTCACCATTCAACCAAGCCTTAAAGAGTGTAGTGTTTATTTTAGCGAATACACAAATCTGGTCTCTAAAGGATGAACATTAATAAAATATGTGCTCTAACTCTATGTAACAAGGAAAATATAGAATACATTTTCTATTCCCATTGATCCTCAGGCCACTGGCAATCCACCAACAATTGATTTAGCCATTTGATTAGTTTGGGAGAGAAACATTATATTTTAATGGGGTATATATAATTTTAAGTTACTGCTTTGAAGTTGAACCAAATATTAAAATTACCTCTTTTTATGGATGCTGCACAGCTATGAAGCTTTATAATTGCAGCCCAAGCTTTTGTAAGTGATTTGAACTGAGGAAGCTATTTCTGCAAAGCTTATTGCCTGGGCCTGGTGGCTGCCAGTCTAGCCAGCCCTTTTGACAAGCAAAAAGGTACAGATAAGGGTGCTGATGATTGCACCTGGTGTTCAGCTCGCATTTCACAGTAATCAACCTCCCTTCTGGGCTACTTCCCCTCAAAACAGCTCTCAAATCCATCACTTCTCTTCAGCTCCTCTGCTAGTTCCTGAGACTGAATCAGCACTTACCTGGATTTCTGCAATCTTTTTTTTTTTTTTTAAAGCGGGTATCTCTCTTGACCCACAGCCATTCATTATCCCCATAGCAACTGGACAGGTTACTTTAACACTATAAATCAGATCGTGTCATACCATGGTCAAACCATTGCTTAAAACTAATCCATGGTTTCCTGTGACCTAGAGCAGGGTCAGGAAAATAAGGCCTGGAGTCAAATCTGGCCCTCTCCCTATTCTTGTAAATAAAGTTTTATTGGAACATGGCCTCATTCGTTTGAAGATGGCATATTGAAGACGGCAACTTTTGCGCTACAAGAGCAGAGTTGAGTAGATTAGTAAGGGCAACAAAGAGCTTATCGCCTGTGAGGTCCAAAATATTTACTATGAGTTTTACAGAAAAAAAAAAAATGTGCTGACCTCTGATCTAGAGAATGAAATTGCAGTTCCTTTCCGAAGCGCAACAGGCCCTCCGTGGTGGGGCCCTGCCTACCCTGGGCCTTCCTTTCGCTCCACTCTGTCCTCTGCGCAACAGCTTTATAGTCCTGTTCTTCCAACGCTCAAAGCTCGGCACTGCCTCAGGGTCTTTGCCCCTGAGGGTCTCTCCTGAAATGCTCACCGACCTGACTGTTAGAAGGCCGACCCCTTCTCTTCATTCAGGTCTAATGAAAACGTCAGATCCTCTGAGTGGTGTTTCTGATCCATCTGGACATGAGCTTTGATGTCCCTTTTTCACTTATTCGTCTCTTTCGTTTTCTTCATTGGAGAGGAGTGTAGCATGTATCTTCCAAACCAGAGATTTTTGAGTGTGAAAGGCTGTGCCCTTAGTAATTGAGCAGGGATAACAGAGGAAATGGGGAGATACGGGGTCACTCTCGCCACAGCACCCTTCAGACATTTGTTCATTGCCTTTCGCCCCCACACAGTGGCGGGGGGGGGTGCTCTGAGAGCAGAGGTCTACCCTGGTGCCTAGACCGGCCCTGTCACTTTGTGCATAGATACTTTCTGAATCCTCGCGGTGCCCCGTCGGCACAGTTCTGTTGCTATCCCGTCTGCTCGCCTGTATCTGAAACCGGAGTTGGGCTAGAGCCTGGCAGCGCTGCTTCTGTTCTCTGCACCCTTGGCCACACCACTGACCTCTTACTTAAACATTTCCTCCGCTGACTCTTGCAAATAAGAATAGGAGCCAGTGGGTCACGGGAGCTCCATTTTACAGAGGAGGTAACTGAGGTTCAGCAGGTGGAAAGGCCTTCCTGAAAGGGCTTGAGCTGCGTCTTCAGACAATGGCTTCTAACTCCTCTATGAGCTCCTTGCCTTTCTCTGAGTTTCTGGTTCCTTCCTTCCCCCTCGAGTGGCCACAGCTCCTACTGGTACTAGTGACCTTCCGGAGAGAGGGTGAGAAGCCTTAAAAATGGGTCTGTGAAGCAAGGCTGGAGCCACAGGGAGCCAGTGTGCAAACACGTTTGCACCTTACAGCAGCAACCCTGCGATAATCAGAGCATCTGTGGTGAGCCTGGAGCATGGAAAGTGTTCCCCTGCCCACTTTAGCGCTGTGGGAGTTTGACAGGGTCTCACCAGACTGTCATAATGGGTTACAGCACCCCAGGCCCTGGGATACAACAGACCCCGACCTGGACGAGGGTGTGGGCCAGACTACCCACCACTACTGCGTGACAGCTGCGTGCTGGGCATCACACTCGGCACCTCGACAGCCCTGTGAGTGAGGTGCTATTGTTATGCTCATTCTGCAGGTGAAGATACTGAGGTTCAGAGAGGGTACATGGCTTACCCGAAGGCACACAGCCAGTAACTAGAAAAGCTAGTACACCCTCCCAGGCCTCTGCTGTGAGTCATGTACCAAGATTCTATAAAAGGGGAAAGAGAACTGGCTGGGGAGGGGAAGACACAAGGCACTGCCCACTTCCTGCTTTGCTGAGCCTCTTCCAGGAACACCCCCACAGCCCCTCCCTGGATCCCCCTCCCCGCCCTGCATTGAGGCACCTCTGTGGCCTGGCCTTAACTGGATGGCTTTCATCCTCATTCAGATACATATTGTATTGGCTGAGAAACATCAAAGGGGCCGTGTCGTTACATATTCTATTTCTGAGAGGAGAAAAGCAGCCCCTTGCTTTATTAACGTGGCAAATGTTGACTCTTGTAATGAAAAATGCACAAACGGCTGGCAATTTTTGATGAATAGGTAATAGAGAGGAGGGCCCCAAATGGAGAGAATTAATTTCTTTTCGGAGCCTCCATCACAAGAATGTGGAGTCCCTGTGTGAGGCCTCCTTGCCCTCCAGACAGGCACAGGTGGCCCTTGGGACCCTGGGAACCCAGACTTGGGTCCAGGAAGGGAAATTTGGTGTGTCTGTTAAGAGGGTTCCAGCAATGGCCTCTTGACAGCAGGCCTCTTGGTATTTATTAATAACTACCATAGTCAAGTCATTAACTTCTCAAGAACCAACTGAAGTGTGCTCAGCTTTTTACTGCCATGATCCCATAAGAAGTCTATGAGCTAGGGATAACTAACCTCATTTTTTATGAATGGAAACTCAGGTCAGAATCACTTAATAAGTTGCTCCAGGATGAACCACCAGATTTTGAGTCTGGAATCCGGTTCTGGGAAGACCAGCTGAAGAGAAGTTTATAAGCTTAAGACACCATTTAGCTGCACAGATGTTAACACTGGAGGGAAGACATTGTCGTAGGTTTCTTTCATCTTTATCTCTGGGTCTAACATAGTACTCAGCACCGAGCACCCAGAAATATTTGCTTGTTGGCCCTGGAAGACTGATCTTACCCAGCTGACTGAACCCACCTCCTGTGACCTGTGTCTGCCCAGCTCAGGAGTTTGGGATCTAAGTCAGCATCTAGGGATTCTCTTATTCTTTTCCTCATGGTTGCAAGTTGGCTGCAGCAGCCCCAACCATCACATCTTCATACCACAGTGTACAATGCAAGATGGGAGGAGCCAGGGAATGTGAAAGAAATAACTGCTGGCATGCCATTTTCTGTTGGTAAAGAAAAAAAAAAAAACTTTCCCAAAAGTCTTCTGGGGATATGGACTCAGTAAGTATGGACTCAGTATTCTCAGATTTGATAATGATAATTTGAAGAAAGGTAAAGGAGTGAGTGCTATAGGGCAAGTAATGCACAGTTGCCTCCAAGCCTCCACAGGGACCTCTGTGGACCACTGAGGTCACCAGTTCAATGCCTTGGCACCCAGCAAGACTGCCCCAGCCACAGAAAAGCAGAGGGAGGATTCTAAAGTGATGAGCTCAAACTCCCCACTGCCCCAGTGCTGTTGTGCTTGAAACAGAAATGAATGTGATCTATGGAAAATAAAGAAAGGTACTTCATTGTGTTCTTGAAAGAAAGCCAAGGAGGAGTTCCCATGGGATATGAGATAACCAGGAAATGAGAAAGGGAGAGACAGATGATCAGAATCACAGATTTAGGATGGGATGGGGCAAGTTCAAGGCTGCCACTGCTGATAATGATGATAATAATATTAATAATTACTATTTACTGGGCATCTACCCACCAGGTCCTGTGTTGGGTACTTTACATACATTTTCTCATTAAAATGATGTGAATGATATTAACCATTTTTAAAGACGAGGAACCTGAGTCCCAGAGGTCATGAGCTGCCCAAGGTCACCCAGCTGGTGAGAGGTAAAGCCATGGTAAAGCCCCGGATAGGTCAGTCTTAGAAGCCTGGTATGCTTGGAGTAAGGATAGGATGGGACAGGTGCTCTTCAGGCCCAGGACATGGCCACAGCTACTGACCCCACAGCCAGGCTCTCCTCTGGAGCCCCCTCACCTCTTCTTCCCCAGCCTCATCAGCCTTACACATACTGGTACCCACTCCCCACATCCCACAGAAAGTGAACTTTCCTGGATTTTCCTGGTGCGATGTCATGGATGATTGTACAGGATATACACTGCACAAAGACTTCCAGCTGGGTGTATGAACAAGGCTAAAACCCAGCTTCCACACTGCAAGCAAAACCATGTGTCCTAGCATGGGACTGCATCTGCCCAGAGGAAGGGGCATCTTCTCTTCACAACACGGCATCCTCAGCCAGCCAAGCCCTCCCCTAGTTATGAGTTAGGGGAGATGGGGCAGCTTTCTACACAACTCACAAAAAGGGTATGTAGGTTACCATAGCCAAGTCACTCCAGGATTTTAGAAAACTTGGATTCAAATCCTGGTTGTAGAAGCTCTGAGACCTAGAAAAAGAAGCATTACCTTTCAGAGCTGCCTCAGTTTCCTTGAATGTCCCATCGCAGTCATCCCAAGGAAAGTGTGGCTACAGGGTGGGGGCCCTGGCCTCCGACAGGCAGAGGAAGACAGCACAGATCTCTCTGATTTCAAAGGGAAATCCCGACATGGCAGCCTAATTATTGTCCTGACCCAAGAATGGTGTTTGATTTATCCCCGCTTTCAGAGAACTCAGATCCAAAAGCCGAAAGAGGGGGAATGCGATTTATTTTTGAGAAAGACTTGGGAGTTTCTATGGTGCCCCTAGCATGATGCTGTTCTGCTTGAGATCATTCAAGAACATTATTTATTCACTATCTGGGGGGGGTTGACTCTGAATTCAAAGGTTTCCTTTCCCTCCTTTGCTCTCTCCCTCTTCCTTCCCTCTCTCTTATCCTCTCCCGAATATTTGTTACAGTTGCATTTTTCAAACCATTTACTGTCTAGAGGGTAAGTGGAGTGACACAGCTCATAATGTGCAAATAAATGGGAACTAAGCTCGTCAGCTCGAGTGGAATGAATTACTGTCGCCAGTGAAACGCGGTGATGGGGAGCAGCTGCCCGGGAGACGGGGAGGGCTGGAGCAGGTACTGCGCTGGAGTGGCCGGAATAACACTTACTATGATTTATCAAAGAGCACTTGAAAGCTCCTCGGAGGCTTTAAATAGGCATGAAAAGAGGCTTCGTGGCACTCGGGCACTGGCAGAACAGAGTGATTATCGGACTCAACTGCCTGACCCTTTGCGCGGCATCCGGACTAGAGAAGCCGGAAATCTTCAAAGGCGGTTGAGAGGGATGGCCAAGTGGGGGCAGTTCCAGGAGAGGGGACTTCCTGGGATGAGGCAAACAAGTGGGTGGCATCAGGAACTCATGATGCAAGGGGGCTACTGAGATGGGCTGTAGGAGTCTGGGGCGGGGGGCATGAAAGCTCGCAAAATAGGGGACAGCCCTTGAGAGAGAGATGTCTTGGTCAAGGTTGCACAGTAGAGAGCAACGGAGTGCCCACTGCTTGGAGCCATCCAGAAGAGTCTCTTTGCCCCAAGTTTTCTCCCCTATTTGCTTGATACGGCGCCTAGGGGTCCACATTAAAGATGATTCCTTTTGGATAAGCAGTGCCCTATCCCAGCAGCTTATTTTTTAAGAGTATAGTTAATTTACAGTGTTGAGTCCATTTCTGCTATACAGCATGGTGACCCAGTCATACATATATATATACACATTCTTTTCTCATATCATCTTCCATCATTTTCTATCCCAAGAGATTGTTTGTAGTTCCCTCTGCTGTATACCGCAGGACCTCATTGCTTATCCATTCTAAATGTAATAGTTTGCATCTATCAGCTCCAAACTCCCCATCCAGAAGCTTTTTAAAATAAAAATCTCTTTGGGAGACAGAGCATAGTTACTGACGTCATCTATGGATGAACTCTGGGCAGTGTCAGGGCAAAACTGCAGTGTCTTCTTTCCCGAAGCTTGATGTCCATTCTACTGGTGAAGGATTGGCCTCCGCTGTGGCTCTGTTGACATTTTAGACTGGATAATTCTCTGCTGGCAGAGGGGAGAAGCTGTCCTTTCTGTGCATGCAGGATGTTTACAGCATCCCCGATCTCTGCCGGTGGACGCCAGCAGCACCCCACTCACCAAGTCTTGACGATCAGAAATGATTCCAGACACTGCCAAATGTCCCCCGCCTCCAGCTCCCACTCCAGGTTGGAAAACCACTAGATAAGAATCACTGCTTTAATGAAACACCTCCTCCCAGAATTATCCATTGTGAGCCTGCTTCCTCTCTTTAATACAATTTTTTTTAATCACGAATTCTGTCTTAATTAAAAGAAATCTATTTTAACTTAATGTATCAGGGAAAAGGAGCAAATTGGAAGGAGATGTTACACTTCCAGCTAACTGTTCATTTGCTGTAAGACTTATTTGTCCTAAGACCTATTTGAAATTAAGAAAAAAAAAAAGGTTAGCAAAAGATGAAGACGTTGGTTTTATTTTTTAAGCTACAAATTTCAACTTTACATAGTACCTTTTAACTGTAGAAGTGCCTATATATTTATCCTTCTCGTTTTTTTTCCTTTTACCTGTTAGGGGTTGAATTGGATCACCTCAAAATTCATATGTTGAATTCCTAGCCCCAAGTACCTCTGAATATGACCTTATCTGGAAATAGGATCTTTACAGAGGAAAACAGGTTAAAATGAGGTCAACAGTGTGCCCTGATCCAGTATGACTGGGGTCCTTATGAAAAGGAAGAATTTGGGCATAGAAAAGGACACACACAAGGAGATATGGAAGATGTATCATGTGAAGATGAAGGCAGAGCTAGAACACCAAAGGTTGCCAGCAAACCACTAGAAGCCCTCAGAAAGACACAGCCCTGCTGACACCTTGATCTTGAACTTCTAGCCTCCAGAACCATGTAAAAATTCATTTCTGTTGTCGAAACTGCTCGGTTTGTGATGCTTGGTTACAACAGTCCTAGCTAACTAATACATCACTGATTTTTTTTTAGTTGCTATTTTTAAGTTTAGATTAATACCATACATTCTTTCTTCTGTACTCACAATCCTTTTTTTTTTTTTGTCTTTTTAGGGCCGCACCCCTTGCATCTGGATGTTCCCAGGCTAGGGGTGGAATCAGAGCTGTAGCCGCTGGCCTACACAACAGCCACAGCAACTCAGGATCCAAGCTGCATCTGCGACCTACACCATAGCTCACAGCAACGCCGGATCCTTAATCCACTGGGTGAGGGGAGGGATGAACCTGCGTCCTCATGGATGCTAGTCAGATTCATGTCTGCTGAGCCACGATGGGAACTCCAATCCCTATAGTTTAGTCTGAGTTGAGGTATTGAAATGGGATAAATAGCACCCCCCACCCCAGTCCTTTCCATTACTTCTCACTCCAGAATTCTTAGTTTGTTTGATTCATCTCTGGTTGGCTGGATTTCGTTAAGCTTGCCCTTTCCTTTCCTTTCCTTTCCTTTCCTTTCCTTTCCTTTCCTTTCCTTTCCTTTCCTTTCCTTTTCTCTCTTTCTTTCTTTCTTTCTTTCTCTCTCTCTTTCTTTCTCTCTCTTTCTTTCTTCCTTTATTTTTTAAAATTTTCCAGGAAGGATCCATAATTTCTATATAACTGAGTTCTCACATTGCTTGAAAATATGTGCTATTTTTTTTTGTGTGTGGTCATAGTTTGGTTGTGCATAAATTTGAGGGTCTTATCATTTCATATCAGAGCATAAACACTGCTCCATTGTCTTGTGAATTGCAAGGTGCCGTGGAGAAGTTTGACATCTACCCAATTTTTTTCTCTTGTACTTGACTTTCTTTCCTCAATACCCTTCACTCCAGATGCCTAGTCCCACTCAAGATACTGTTAAAATCTTTATTTCAGAAAGTCTGTTAACTCTGTTTTTGAGTATTCCTTTATGTGTCATTCTGTTCTCTTCTTCAAGCCTACCGTTTGATGTGTTTGTTCTCCTTTGTCTTCCATGTCTGTCATCTCCTATCCTTTTATTTATATTTTACATTCTTTTCCATTCCATATCTACGTTTTTCTTTGAGCTATTCTCCACCTTCGTGGCTGAATTTTTGGTCATGTTTATTGTTTGGTTCTTGCTGCTTTCAGTGTGGTCTTTGAGTCTGTCAGCCTCCTACTTTCCACTTCTTTCTGAGCTTTGCTGGCCAGCCTTTCATCCACTCTCTGAGTTCCTTTTTGCAGAAAAACCAGACTGTACAATTTCTTTGAGTCTGTGGATAACCATTTGTCCAACTTTCCCTCTGTTATGTTGAGTAATTCTTGGGATGTATACTGTTCAGTAGCTTTTGCTTATATTTTTTCTCTTCCTCCTGATTTGTCTAAAGGCTTTCAGTGTGTTTGCTTAGGGCATGTGCTGACACCTCTCTGACGATGCCTTCTCTTGAGATGCTGGCTGTAGGGGCCATGGGGGATGGTCAGAGACTGGGCTGGGGAAGCGCACACACACTACAATTCAGAGTTGGGGTCTCAGGTATTTTCTCACCAAGTCCATTTCCTATGCTCCAGGGCAGATGGTGCCTCAGTTTCCCATGATGGAGAAGGTGGCATATCTGTCCTAGGTGTTCTGTGCCAATCTCAGGGGTCACCACCTACTCACCCATGGTCTCCCTTGCTGGGAGATCAATTCCCAGACAGGGAAAATTGCCTGGTCCCATGATTTCTTCACCATGCCTACTTCTCTTTTCATTTAAGACTGACGGGACCTGCACAGCAATGCCTCTACACCTCTCCAGACACCTTACTGTCATGTCTGGCTCTCCAGTCACCTTCCTCTAATTCAGGAGGGCAAACTTTATTTTCAGATCTCACTTGAAGTATGAGAAGGGACCTGGCACCTCTCTCCACCTGCCAGACCTTGTTCCAGACCCAAGAGAGATGGCCTGGGGAGGTAGACTTGTCCTGGGCTCCATTCAGGTCCAAGCTGATCTCTACTTTTTACTTATTTGCGGCTGTTTTATGTAGATTTTAAGGTAGACGAGCAGAGAAAAATGATTTTATTATCTTTAGCTAGAGGTATATACTCATTTTAAAAAGTCATTATTATTATAATGATTATCTATGATTATAAAAGAATATGTCTACTTTTCAAAGGTTTTAAGACAGAAAAAAAAAATAGAAAGAGGAAATCTATACTCCCATCACCCAGAGAGAACCCTGATGACATCTGGGTCATATAGTTCCAGGCTAGGTAGGACCCCAGGACAGGGCAGCAGGGGTTAGTGATTCCCTTGTGGTTAGCAGAAATGTGTTCTGCTGTGCATTTTCTCTGTAGCCAATAAGATTAATTTAAATAAGAGGAAGAACAAGAACACGCCAGGCCCTATGCTGATCTCTCTGCCTACATTAATAAGTTCATCCTCACAGGGATCCTATGAAACGGACCCCATTCTTGTCATTTCCACATTATAGATGGGGGGACTGAGGCTCAGAGCAGTGAAGTGACGGGCACAGCTAGGCACTGGCAGTGGGAGGACTGGTCAGCAGAGTCCATGCTCTTAATCACTCCTTTGCCCCACCTCCAAAGCCCTCCTATAAAATGTACCATCTTAGTTGCTTTGAAGTGTACAGTTCAGTGGAATTAATTGCATTCTCATTGTTGTGTGACCGTGTCCTCCTTCAGCCGTCCACAAGGCTTTTTCCATTTTGCCAGACTGAAACCCTGTCCCTAGTAAGTAAGAACTCCCCATTCCCTGTTCCCCTTCAGCCCCTGAGAATGATGACTGTACTTTCTGTCTCTATGAATTTGACTGCTCTAGGTACCTCTTGTAAGTGGAATGTTTGTCCTTTTGTGCTGGATTATTCACTTAACATAAAATCTGTCCATGTTGTGGCATGTATCAGAATAGCCTCCCTTTTTAAGGCTATATAATATTCCACCATATAGATATATCACATTTTGTTTATTCATTCATCCATTGATGGGCATTTGGGTTACCCCTATGTTGTGGGTCTTATGAACAAAGCTATGATGAGCATGAGTGTACAGATACCTCTTTAAGACTCGGCTTTTAGTTCTTTTGTGCATACGAAAATAAAGAAGTGAAAATCAAGCACAAGGTGACTGGGCACTGCGAGTGAGAGACAGCGGAATGCAAGTTGAAAGGCCTCTCAAGGAAGCTATATTTTAAGAGAGGCAATGAGAGTTCCCACTGTGGCTTAGCGGATTAAGAATCTGACTAATATCCATGAGGATGTGTGTTTGATCCCTGGCCTCACTCAGTGGGTTAATGATCCAGCCTTGCTGTAAGCTGCAATGTAAGTCGCAGATGCAGCTTACATCTGGCATTGCTGCGGCCGTGGCGTAGGCCATCAGCTACAGCTCCAATTTGACCCCTAGCCTGGGCACTTCCAAATGCCATGGGTACAGCCATAAAAATAAAAAAAAATTTAAACAGAGAAGGCATCAGAGCAGTACTTGAAGAAAGAAAAGTGAGGCACAAACGCACCCAGGGGGATAAATATCATGGGCAGAGGCCTAGGAGAGGAAATGAGCATGGAAATCCACCTGCCTGCAGTGGAAACTTCAGCCAGCCATTTTAATGGAACCCACTCTCATGCACCGTTTGTCTCTCCTGCCCTCAGTGCTAGAAGCTCACCAGCATCTACTTCCTCCTCATTTCTTCTGGGCTTCCTTTGTTGCTAGAACTAGCCAGGGACATTCAAGGGCTTTACCCATCTTCTTCATCCCGTAAGAAGGCCTTAGAGGGCCTGTGAGCTTCTGGAACTCAGGGTTCAGCCCTACCCCCCACCTCCCAGCTGCACAGCTGAGTTCACCTCTTACTGTCTTGAAAACATGCTAGCCTGGACTTGAGCCTTCTCTTTCCCACTCCCACAGCCTGCCTCAGGGTCTCTCTGTATTCACTCCACCTGCCCTGATTGAAAAACTATCCAAGGTCAGATATTTATTGTATTTCATCACTTTTGAGATGAGCATTTTTTGTTAGTTGGTTTCACCTTTTTTTTTTTTTTTTTTTTGGCATATGGAGGTTCCCAGGCTAGGGGTCGAATTGGAGCTGTAGCCACCGGCCTAGGCCAAAGCCACAGCAACGCCAGATCCGATCCATGTCTGCGACCTACTCCACAGCTCACGGCAACACCGGATCCTTAACCCATTGAGCAAGGGCAGGGATTGAACCCGTGTCCCCATGGATACTAATTGTTAACTACTGATGGGAACTCTTGTTGTTTCACATCTTAACATCACCGAGATAGGGATGGATGTTGCTAGGGGCCATCATGATATCACTGGCGTAAACTATACAGGGGCATTAAAATTTGCACAAAGGTATAATTGCTTCGAAGAAATTCCTAAAGACAGGAATTGGGCAGCCTTTTTTTTAAGAAAACACAGACATCAATGGCACTGAACTTAGAAAATTTGATCTCTGAATATGAAGATATTCAGGAATATCTTTGCCTATTTACTTCGCTTATATTTTCTTTTTAAGTGTGCAAATGAATGACCTAGGATTAAAAAAAAACCTGTGTTTAAGTATGAAAGAGCCTTTTATTAAGTGCAAAAGAAAAATTCTAAGTGATTAAAGAAGAACTGTACAGTATCTTCTTTGGCAATAATTTTTTACTTTCTTAGTACATAAAATAATGATGCATTTTACAATTGACGGAGTCAAAGAAATCCAATAAAATGCAGTAATAAATGTTAACACTGTTTATCACTGCCTCCACCACCACACTCAGATACCTTCTGCTCAGTGCTAAGCATCCAGCTAGAGCATAATAAAACCTCCTAGAATTGAATTGGATGGAACAATCAGACCCCTCTAAGTGATCATCACACCATCCAGTATCGGGAGGGAAAAAACGTGTGGGGCACTCGGAAAATAAATCATCGAGTGAACACACAAGAGGAGGTCCGAGTCAATACAGGAGGATAATTTATTGAAATATTAATTAGAGTTTGTTCTTCCTCTGTCTTTTCCTTCAAGCAGGTAGGCAGGCTTTGTAATTCTCAGCCTCAGGAGTTTCAGCAGGGCTGCAAACAGAAGCTGCCTGAAGTTAAAGGCGCTTCTGATCCTTTGAAAAAGGTAAAGTTATTGAAGGGATGGGAAGAGGTCATTGGGGTGAGCTGGCGGTACTTAGAAGACCCTGAACTTGGGAACCAGTGAGCTGGCCTGAGGCTCAGGCAGGGAAACTGCTGGAAGTCAGGACTTGGCTCCTGTGCCCCAAGGATGTGAATCCTCATGGGGCCTGGCTGCCGACTGACCCAGCTCCAGACCTTAGGGCCTCGGCTCTTAGCCTCAGCAAAGGTTCTTGCATCTCATGCCTGAAAGGGAGGCTGCGGGGCCCCGGAGCCTGAAGGGACCATGCTGGCTGAGAAAAGAGGGGCCTTTGCACCATGCACAGTCCTAGATGTCAGCCTTTCCTAGGAGATTTCTCCATGTATCTGTAAGCTACAGCTCCCGCCCATTAGGCAGCATGAGTCTCAAGTTAGAAGTCAGTCAATTTAAAGAAGCTCGAGCTTTGCACACTTGAGTTTGTAAACCAAGACCTAACAGCACATGACATCAACAAATCTAGTCCACAGACTTGAGCAGCTAAGGAGTCTGCATCCCACCCCTCGAGGATGCAGTTGGAGTTCCTGGCAGCCCACTGAGCTAAGATGCTCTATGTCTTCAGACCCTGCTGGAAGAGGGGGGCACATCCGCGAGCTGGCAGGCTGGGCCTCCCCACATCCTGTCAGTCACACTGAAGGCAGCTTTAATGGCCTGGCGTCATGTGGCCATCTCGAAGGCCAGCCCCCCTGGACGGCTGTTTGCAAACTCTTCTCCAAAGCCGCTTCCCTTGAAGAGAGTTGCTACACAATCATTACAAATTGATTGCAAAAGAGCTAACAATCATGATTAAATCATTAAATTCTTGTCTACGCTTCAGAGAGCGGTGAGAAAATTAACTTCCCACCAACCTAATTTTTTCCTGAACATGAAATAATGATTTTCTGCCCGTCTAATTACAAAGCCAACATCTGATCAAGCCAGCATCCAGAGGGGATTATCGCATGCACGAGTATTAGACCTCATTACCAGCTTGAGTGCAAAATTATTACATCTTGTAATTGGATGGTGAGATTTATATACAGATCGGCCCGGTTTCTGTAAGATTGTAATTACAAGCTTCGTTGGTTAGCTACTTATCACTCAGCACAGAAGAGAGGAAAATAAGCAACAGAAAAGGCATTTCATTAACCCATAACCCTATCAAGGGAAAGCCACTGTAACACCCATGTCTGCATTAGGGAGAACAGCTAAATTCACAGATGAAACAATTTATTATACTCTTTGCAAATGGGATTGCATTTTGTTTAACCCCTAATGAACTCTTTGGGTAAAGTGTCTGAACAAACCATTCATTTTATAGACAACTAGGTTCAATACAGTAATTATAAGGGGTAACTGACTGAGATAAATGCTCACCTGCTTAGAAGCAGTTGATTAGAGACACAATTGCTGGGCGCCTGGGTGCCGGGCACAAAGGGCCCCGGGGCTGGGACAGTGCTGGCTTCATGGAGCGGCTGGGAGGGAGCGGGGATCCCAGCCGACAAAGCTCCTCCACTCGGAGGAAGCTCTGCTCGTTCGTTCGTCAAGCTTGGATGGAACGGACGAGGTTTAATAAAGCTGCAAGGGCGACACAGTTTAACAATTTTAGAGGCACTGGTGTGGAACGCAGAAATTTAAATACCGCCTGATGAAGGCGGCGGCTCGCCTGCTCCAGATGCGCAACCTAAATTAAATGTTACCTTTTCACGTGTTGATGGCACAACAATGGGCCTCACACAAAGTCCGCTCTGCAAAGTGTGAAACTGCCAGAGGAGGTGACATCCGCTGTGGGTTCTTTTCCCCTCTACTGCCCTGCGCTCCTCATTCCCAGAAGCAGCAAAGCTTTAACTGCAAGTTTTGTGCCCATGAGCCTAGTCTATTTCCTGACATGCCTGTGAAAATTACTTGAAATACAGAGGCCAGTGCGCATAAAGTTTTATTAGAATACAGGTACAGGGGAGTTGCCATGGTGACTCAGTGGGTTAAGAATCTGACTGGTATCCATGAGGATGTAAGTTCGATCCCTGGCTTCACTCAGTGGGTTAAGGATCCGGCATTGCCACAAACTGCGGTGAAGGTTGCAGATGTGGCTCAGATCCAGTGTTGTGGCTGTGATGTAGACCGTTGCAGCTCCATTCGATCCCTAGCCTGGGAACCTCCAAATGCCACAGGTGCAGCGAAAAGGAAAGGAAAGGACAGGAAAGGGAAGGGAAGGGAAGGGAAGGGAAGGGAAGGGAAGGGAAGGGAAGGGAAAAGAAGAGAAGAGAAGAGAAGAGAAGAGAAGAGGAACCACAGCTACATTCCTCCGTTTGAGTTGTTTGTGGTTGTTTTCTGCTACAAAGGCTGACCCCAAAGCCTGAAATACTTGCTATCTGTCCAGCTCCTGTTCTAGTCCATTAGGCTGCACACGTGTCTATTCACTGGACATTGACTCAACGCTTAGGGTCTAAGTATATGCTAAGCTCCGGGCCAAGTGCTAGAACACAAAGAAGGAAGGAACACAGTTCCTGCCCTCGAGGATCTCACAGTCTGTCGGGGAATAACAGACCTGGACACACTGGGGTTTCAGCACCACAAAGCATCCGTTTCTGCTTCTTCTGGTTCCAATGCCCTGAATTTTCTAGGTGAAACTAGCCTCCCCTTCACTCATGACCTTCACAATGGATGCAACGATGGACACATGGTTTAGACAGAAGGGTGAGCCCCAAGCCAGGTCTGTTACTGGGACTGTGGGCAGAAAGGGCCCTCCCTCTTTGGGTTGGAGGTAGAGTAGGCATTGGTCTGGGACTGTGGAAAACACCTTGTTGCCCCTGAGAGCCTATGAAGAAGGGCCCCACGAGGGGATTGGAGTGGAATGATGGAAAGAGCCCGGGTTCTGATAGCCCTGTCTGAGCCCTTGAGTCTGACTGTGCCTGAAGTCAATCTTTCCATTTTTTGAGCCAGTAAAGTACATTCTTGCTTGAACCAGTCTACTGTCACAATCATTCAGACACGAGTGATTAAAAAAGAAGGCAGAATGAAATATGTGTCAAGCATAAGGTATGATCAGTGTCTTGTAAAAGTCCAGGCAAGAGCTTGAGTCTGCCAGGGACTCAAGGAGTCCTTCCTGGAAAAGGTGGTCTTTGAACCTAGGCTCTGAATGGATTTCAGGTTTTTGATACATGGAGAAAGGGGGTGATCAGATTCCAGGCTGAGGGCTCAATTCTTGGCAACAGCAGGAGAGCACTATTCCTTCATGAGAAATAGTGTGAAGGGACTGGAAGATGAGGTGGGGAGGGAGGTTAGGACCAGGTCAAGCACACATGCTGGGTTGTCTCCCCTCATCTCGGCTCCTTCTGAGCCTCTCAGAGGGCTTATTACCAGAGCACTGAGGCCCACGCGCACTAGTGCCCTCTTGGTACATTATGAGGCTCACCACCACGAAGAGAGGACAGCCAACAGACTCACCTTGGTCTCCAGGGATCGCCGTCTCCTGGTATTCATACCCTAGTGTAATCTCCCCTGGAGAATGGGAGGGATTTCTGCTTTGCCTCTAAACAACAGAATATGGCAAAGGTGAAGATCTATGTGCTGAAAGCCAAAGAACAGTCATGAAAGAAATCAAAGGAGACCAAATATATCATGTTTGCTGATTAGAAGAGCCGATATTCTTAATGTGTCAATTCCTTTCAAATAGGATTTATAGATTAGAAGCAATTCAAATCAAAATCCCAGCAGCATGCTTTGTAGGAATCTACAAACTGATTCTAAAGTATATATGAAGACTCAAAGGTATGAGACTAGCGATCTATAGGTTCAGCCCTCTTGCCTGAATTGGGAACAACTCTGAAAAACCAGCTGGTTACAGAGCTCCTTGGAGGTGAGCTGAGGCCTCAGGTGCAACCACATCTTGGTGCAGCTCCTTCTGCTTCCTCACTTCCCTACAGGTCTCTATACAAGTCTCCACCTCAGAGTCAGTTTCCAGGGATTCCCATTCAATTCTGTAAGTTTGAGTGAGTTTTTGTAATTGAAAACATTGACTAGTTTTGATAATTAAAAAAAAAAAAAGACCAATGTGCCAAACGAATGTGGCACACAAAAAAATGTGTCACTGTGTCAATTTTGAAATATTATCTATGTGTTTATCCTTGATTCCCGAAGAAGCCTGTTTAAAAATAAATAGAAAGCAGAGGGGGAGTTCCTGTCATGGCTCAGCAGTAACGTCTGACTAGTATCCACGAGGACTCGGGTTCAATCTCTGGCCTCACTCAGTGGGTTAAGGATCTGGCATTGCCATGAGCTGTGGTGTAGGTCACAGAGGTGGCTCAGATTCCATGTTGCTGTGGCCGGCAGCTGTAGTTCCAAATAGACCCCTAACCTGGGAACTTCCATATGCCATGGGTGCAGCCATAAAAAGCAAAAAAGAAAAAAAAAACAAAACAAAAAAAACAGAGGGAGACTTTAAAACTACATATATACTATGTGATTACACTCATATGTAATTCTTAAAGTGACAAAAGTATAGAAATAGGGAACAGATGTATGGGGGCCAGTGGTTACAGAGAGGGTGGGGATGGGAAAGTAGATACAGCCTCTGAGGACAACATGAGGGATGCTTGTAATGATGGAAATGTTTGGTACCCTAACTGCATAATATTAATATCCTGCTTGTGATGTTGCAAAGTATTGCCACTGGGGGAAACTGGATAAAGGGTAGGTGGTATCTCATTGTATTCTTTCTTAAAACTGCATGTGAACCTACAATTATCCCCCAAAGTAAAAGTTTAATTAAAAGAAGAGAAAAAGAAGAACACAGCAAAGGTGATGGGATGTCACTTCCCTGATTAGGTTACAGAAGAATGTGAATCCACCTGCTAGTGGAGTTTCGCTATTGCTTCTAAACTGGCATGTGTTGCTGAAGCAAGCCGCCTTGTTGGAGAAACCCATGTGGCAAAGAACTATGGGTGGTCTCTGGTCAACCGTCAAAAACTGAGACCCTCAGGAGAGTTCTCATGTGGTTCATCAGGTTAAGGATCCAGCACTGTCACTGCGGTGACAATGTGGCATGGGTTCAGTCCCTGGCAGGAACTTTTGCATGCTGTGCATATGGCCAAAAAACAATCTGAGCCCCTCAACCTAAGAGTCCCCAAGGAACTGAATTCTGCCAATAATCACATGAACTTGGAAGTAGATCCTTCCCCAGTCAAGCCTTCAGATGAAACTCCAGCCTGGCCAACCCCTGGATTGCAGCTTTGGTTGACAACCTCATTAAGCTGTGCCTGGATTCCCAACCCACAGAAAGTGTGATAAACATGTGTTGTTTTAAGCTGCTAAATTCACGGTACTATGTTGCATATCAATTAATAATTATACCAAAACCACTAAAATGCTGGTTCCTAGAATTTTATTTTATTCGGGATAATGCAAGAGAAGAGGGGTGAACAGAAATGAGGATTGGTGGGGATTGACGGGATGGTGAGCATTCAGCCACTGTTACTTTGGAGTTAGGTTTAATCTTAGTATCTCTCAAACTTTTCCTTCAAAATATCATTCAGAACAAAGGAGCATGTTTAAATATCATGTTTAAATATAATGAGCACTATATTCTCTACGCTTTTTCTTTATTGTTGGCCTCTCCCCATGAGACTATCAACTCCATGAGAGCAGCGTGATTGCTTTGTTTCTTACTATATCTCCAGGGTCTCTAGATCAATGTTTTGCCGAGTGAAGGGATGAACACAGGCACATTAGAAAGCCTGCCAATCCACAAAACATAAATTTTTGAAATGATGAGGTGAAGATTTTTTAAGTTTTTGAAATGATGAGGTGAAGATTTTTAAGTTTTTCTTTTTCTTTTCTTTCCCTTTTTTTTTTTTTTTGGCTTTTTAGGGCTGCACCCATGGCATATGGAGGTTCTCTGGCCAGGGGTGGAATCAGAGCTGTAGCCACTGGCCTACGCCACAGCCACAACAACACAGGTTCTGGGTCACATCTGCCACCTACACCGCAGTTCATGGCAACCCCAGATCTTTAACTCACTGAGTGGGGCCAGGGAATTGACATCCTCATGGATACTAGCTGGGTTCATTACTGCCAAGCCACAATGGGAACTCCTATGATTTTATATTTTTAAAAATCTTTCAGTTTTAAAATTTGACTTCTATTTTTCTTTTGACAGTAATTCCGTGTATGGTGTGTGTGTGTGTGTGTGTGTGTGTGTGTGTGTGTGTGTGTGTGTAATGTATACTATATTTTATTCCAGAGTAACTGTCAAATGTTCTTTCTGAAAAATACATCATCTTTTCCTTCCATAAGTTCATTAACATTTTGTATTCATGTTAAGAAATGTTTCCTCCACATAATTAAGTACTAAAAGTCACCTGTGTTGGTTATCTTATGACTTTCCTTCCAGGCCACCCTCTCCCAGGGCAGCTG
Organism: Catagonus wagneri; assembly: GCA_004024745.2. Taxonomy (NCBI): domain Eukaryota; kingdom Metazoa; phylum Chordata; class Mammalia; order Artiodactyla; family Tayassuidae; genus Catagonus; species Catagonus wagneri. The sequence goes on from PVHT020000180.1 coordinate 4,046,430, forward strand.
ATTGCAAGAGCTACCCTCCACCTTCCAGCTGGTTTCTGTCAAAGACTGGCAACAGTGGTAGAGCTGTGGGTGGGAGGAGCGTGGGGTCAGGGTATTTGTTCCCCCAGCTTCCTCCATGGTGAGTGGCTGCGGTTGGCTGTGGCCCTCTAGCAAAGCTATAGCCCCTCTTCATGAGGAGTCACTCACCTAAAAATATGGAATGCATCATAAATTCGCGTGTCATTCTTGCACAGGGGCCATAGTAATCTCTGTATCGTTCCAATTTTAGCATATGTGCTGCTGAAGCGAGCACTCATTTTTCAAGATTGTTTTGACTATTTGAGATCTCTTGCAATTCCTGATGAATTTTAAAATCAGCTCGTCAATTTCTTACAGAGAAGTCAGCTGGGATTATAATAGGGATCACGATGAATCAATCCATAGGTCAGTTAAGTCTTCCAATCTGTGAATATGGGATCCTTTTCCAATTATTTACATTTTCTTTCAACTATGTTTATAGTGTCATAGTATAAGTTTTTCACTTGTTTTATTAGTTTATTTATCAAATTGTTTTTATCAGTTTTATTATTAATTATATTACTTAACTACTTAATTTTTCCCTGTTTTATTCTTTCAGCTGCTATTATAAATTGAATCATTTTCTTAATTTCATTTTCAGGTTGTTCACTGTAAATACATCAATACAATTGATTTTGGTATATTGATCTTGTATCCTGTAACCTTGTTGATTTTCCACATGAATACCAAGACCATCCAATTGGGAAATAATAATCTTTTCAATAAATGATCCTGGGACAACTGAATACCCACATGAAAAACAGTTAAACTGGATCCCTGCCTCACGCTATATAAAAAATTGACTCAAAATGGATAAGAGACCTAAATAGAAGAACTAAAATTTATAAAGGTCACGGAAGAAAACAGGGGTAAATCATCATGACCTTAGACTTAGCAAAGGATTCTTATAGATGATACCAGTAGCATGAGCAATGAAAGAGAAAAATAGACAAATTAGAATTCAACAAAATTTAAAACATTTTTCCTTCAAGGAATACCACCAAAAAAAGTGAAAAAACAACCCATGGACTGGGGGTGGGGATTGTAAATTATATAACAGATAAGGGAGTTGTATCGAGGACATATAAAGAACCCTTACAACTAGCCCAATATAAGAAATGGACAAAGGAGATGAATAGACATTTCTCAAAAAAAATATACAAAATAATTTCTTCCCCAGAAGACCACTGGAAACAAGACAAATGAAGGCAGAGCGAAAACAACCCTGGTAGTTATTATACCATTCCCCAAATTGTCTGGCCCTTTACATTTCAAGTGTATGGTAGGATTGTACTTTCCTGCTTCCTTATGGTTGAGTGGGACAGTGTGACTAGTCCTGGCCAAAAAGTTGCCAGTGAAACTTACATATGTCACTTCTGGTCCAAGCATTTAATAGCTGGCAGGAAACCCTCCAAAGCTCACTTTTCTTTCTTCCCACAGTGATAGGCTCCAGTCTATCTGGAGGCTGCTCCGTTGACCGGGATCCTGGAGGGAAGATGCTGCAGAGCAGAGCCCCAGACAACAGGCAAGAGATACACTGTGTCACGGAGAAATAAATAAAGGTGGGTTTTTTGTTTGTTTATTTTAAGGCGGAACCCATAGCATATGAGTTAATAAAGCACTTCACACAAGCCTGGAACAGAGTAAACTGCAAAGTATGCTAGTTACTATTCTTCTTAATACAAGGTTGGCAAATATTAAATGATAATAAACTTAGTGGTGGTCAGAGCATGGATAAACAGGTATATTCCCAGCCAGTAGGAATATATGTAGGCCTATTCTTCTGTTCTTTCGGGAAGACACACCCTTATGATTTCTTTTTTTTTTGGTCTTTTTTTTTTGTCTTTTTAGCGCTGCACTCATGGCATATGGAGTTTCACAGGCTAGAGGTCCAATTGGAACTGTAGCTGCTGGCCTACACCACAGCCACAGCAATGCCAGATCTGAGCCGTGACTGTGACCTACACCACAGCTCACAGCAATGCTGGATCCTTAACCCAGTAATCAAGGCCAGGAATCAAACCTGTGTCCTCATGGATACTAGTCAGATTCTCTTCTGCAGAGCCACGACAGGAACTCCTGATGTATTCTAACTCCAAAAATAATTAGACATATATGCAAAATTCAATGTACAAACAACATAAATGTTTAAGAATAGAGGATGGATTCAGTGGATTCTGATAAATACTACCAAGAGCATATCAGAAATTTTCAAAACTTTTGGACTGGAATTTATGGAAGAAATACATATTATATTACAAACCAATATATGACCCAATAAGGGGGTGGAGGGAGGGTTGCACATCTGGCAGTTTTCCATCCATCCTCCCTCCCTTCCTTCCTTTTTACCTTCTTCCCTTCCTTCCTCCCTCCCTCACTTTCATCAGCCTTAATTCTCACATCAGGGAGATGCAGTGGAGTGAAGTAGCTTCAAGCATGGGCTTCTGAGGCTGGCATTCCTAGGTTTCAAACCCAGTTCTCCTCCATAGTTATGTGCAAGGTGCTTAATCTGGTTCCCCACTAGAAAACGGAGATGCTCTCCCACATGGCGAGGATATTTCCCATAACCTGCGCATAGAGTAGGTTTCAACCAAATTATGCCCATCATAGTAATCATGTCCCCTAGATAGAAGGCTGCTGGTAGGGTTCTTTAAGGGACCCCTGGCTAAGTGTTTAGAAGAGAGCCTGGCACATAGTAAGCCCACGCAGTAGATATTGCTAATACTATTACTGACATTATTGTTATTAACAAAAATTCCCGAACTGCATGGCTAATTAGAAGTCATTCCTGAGTGAATTTATTATCTTTCCCAACTATAGAATGAGCCTTATACCTCACACCTAGGTAAAGGCAAAATCTGTCGATACCGTAAATGAATTGATGGCTACTATTTTCCATTAGCATTACACCAAGAACACAGACCTGGGTCCTAGGCTGCTGTTGACTTCCTTTCTTCACTGCTTCCAGCACCTTCTTCCTTTTGACATTCCAGCCAAAGTCAGTAGGAGATGATAGCCTTGGAAAATTGGACTTTCTCTTGCACACATTGCCCACTGCTATTGGATGTACAGGCCTTGGGAAATGGTCCCAAATTCAGTGAACACGAGCCTTCTCCTGACAACAGGTGGTCTCATTGACCACGTCCTCTGAGACTGTGAGATGATGGGGTTGCAATGCTTTGGTAGGGATGGGGGCTGGGGGAGAGGTGAGCTAGAGAGCTGATGAGGTCAGCGAGGCAAGCCCCTTCCTTTCCTAGTGACAAAGTCATCTCTCCAGTTTGAAAACATACCAGAATAATTCTGCCCATCACGACGCCTGTGGCTTCTGACCACATGGTCAGAGGTATTTCAAACTGGACTTTCTGCCCCCATTCCTTAAAGGCTCTACTCATTCAACCAATAAAAAAAAACATATGTAGGGGAAAAAAATGTGGGTGCTTAATTTCATATCCTACCTTGATGAATTTCTATTACCGATGTAAATTAAAACAAGCACAAAAACACTAATAGCCACTCCCATTTATGAGTGCCTATGCCTTCTTGCGTGCCTGGCCTTGTACATGAGTTAGCTTATCTGATCCTCTTCAATAACCTCTAAAGTGGTTACTGCTACTACCCACATAAACAGAGAGGCTAGGTATCTGGTCCAAGGTCACCTGCTAGCAGTAGACAGAGCCAGGATTTGAACCCAGGTCTGTGTAAGTCCAAAACCACAAGTATTCTGATAGGCATAAACATCGTGGCATCCTTGGATTGGAAAGGCAGGGACTGAGGGCATGGAACTGGAACCCAGAGACCCTCTCCCCAAAACTATTCAGACTAGGAGTTCTGGTTGTGGCTCCGCAGGTTAAGAACCGAACTCCATGAGGATGCCGGTTCAATCCCTGGCCTCACTCAGTGGGTTAAGTATCCTGTGTTGCCTCAAGCTGCAGCATAGGTTGCAGATGCAACTCTGATCCTGCGTTGCTGTGGGTGTGACCCCAAAAAGACCCCCCCCAAAAAAATTCAGACCAAGGATCCAGCCTCGGGTTTGATGTCCCAACCTCTAACGCTAAGGTGGGGGTGGGGCCAGGAGGGAGGGGTGGAGGAGGGGAAGAGCGTCCCTGTGCCCTGGTGCTCCTACCCCTCCCCAAGCACCCCCTCTGCCCCTGTATGCTGCAACTGCCAGTCAATACTGGCTTACATTTTATGAGACAAGGAGTTAACTTGTTCAATTATGGGGAGACAGCTCTATTCTTTCGTAACAAGTAATCTGAGTAGGGAAATCGATCCTAAGAGACCCCATGCATGCTGGCTAATTTTGTATTATCCTTAGCCAATGGGCGAGCCCAGAGTAATGGAGTTGTTGTTGCAGTTCATTATGGGAGGGGGGATCAATAGCAGGACAATCCGAGGCTCAGCTTCACAGCTGTGGCTGTCAGGGGAGGTCGTGGGGCACTCGGGGTGGGGGAGCACCACTTCCTTTATTTGCGTGTTTGCAGCCCAGACATTGATGTTTCCTGCTACAACCCTTAAGAAAGAAACACCCAGGCACTTGCCACTCCCCAAGCCCCTATGTCCCTCCCAGCCAGACTCCAGAGAGAGGCCACCATAGACATCCCAGGTGGATGGAAAAATGGAGGAGAGCAAAACCCCCCTCATCACAAGGCCTGCTTGGTGGCCGTCACCTTTTCCAAGGTGTTGTCCTCGCAAGTGGCTTCTGGAAAGAACCCAGGTTTGGCCTGGCAGTGAATCCTTCTTGGCATCTTGAGGGATTTGAACCTGGTCTCTCTGACATGCCTCCGGCACTGAAAAATGCTCTATGTGGCCCTCTAGGAGGGAGGAACCATGTCCTGTTGTTAAAAATTTCTGTCTTCTCACAAGATTAGCCCAGTAGCCTGACATATTCATATATATAGTGGGGCTGATTTTTTTAAATATTAAATCAACATATTTTTACATGCTGCCCCTATTAAACAGGCTCCCCTAAAGTCACCACACCACTATGGCGCCAGGGGAGTGGAGAGAACAAAGCCTCCCTCTGGGAGGGGACGGATTTGAGAGCTGAGGGCTCCCGGACACTCAGGAAGAAACCGATGGCAGCCCTTCCCACCACGGGCAGTGTGAGCAACAGGAGAAGGACAGAGGTCAGGATACCAGTGGTCACAATATCGAGGCCTATCTGTACACCGGACACTTTATACGTATTTTAAATGTATGCATATGTATTAATAGGTATTGAAGCTGTGGCGCAGTGGGTTAAGAACCCGACTAGTATCCATGAGGATGTGGGTTTGATCCCTGGCCTTGCTCAGTGGGTTAAGGATCTAGTGTTGCCATGAGCTGTGGCATAGGTTGCAGATGTGGCTCGGATCCTGCATTACTGTGGCTGTGGTGTCAGCCAGCAGCTACACCCCAGATTTGACCCCTAGCCTGGGAACTTCCATATGCCATGGGTGCGGCTCTAAAAAAACAAAAAAAAGGTGCCTGACCTGAATCCTGGTATCCAGTAAGGTCTGGGTATGAGTTTCCTTCCTCGTATACGACATGTTTCTGAGTGACTCTGGCTAAACCCTGTCTCTCTCAGCAAGGTTCTAGCCTCAGCTCTCCGCCCGGAGCTCTAAGATCCCAGACTTGGAAGGAAGGAAGGAAAGGAGGAAAGGGGGGGAGAAAGAAAGAAAGAAAGAGAGAAAGAAAGAGGAAGAAAGGAAGGAAGGAAGAAATGAAAGAAAAGAAAGGAGGGGAAGAAAGAAAGAAAAGAAAGGAAGGAAGGAGAGAAGAAGGGAAAATCGGAAGGAGGAGCTGAGAAAGCTGAGTCGGGGAGGAGGAGAACCGGGAGGGAAGAGGAAGAAAGAGGAGGGGTGGGGGGAAGGGAAGAAGATGGGGGAGGGGAGGAAGGGGAGAAGGGGGAGGGGAGAAAGAAAGGGGAACTGTGGGGGGAGGAAGTGGGAGCTCAGGGGAGGAGGAAGTAGGCAGAGAAGATTGGAGAGAAGAGCAAGAAGAGGAAGGGTGAGAAGTGAAGCGAAGAAAGGGAAGTGGGGAGGAGGGGAGGGGGGAAGAGGAAGAAGAGCTGGAGAGGAGAGGCAGGAAGGAAGGGAGGAGAGGGGAGAAGGAAGGGAGAGGGGACTAGGTTTTTCAGCCAGTGGCCATGGCCGTCCGTGCCCTCAGCTCCACCCGTCCCCTCTCCACCCAGCATCTCCTCAGATCTTGGCTCTCTCTCCAGAGGTGTCCCACAGTTCACATTTAATTACTTCATAAAAAACTAGAAAGTAGAAGAGGAAGAGTTAAAAGTTCTCCTAAAAGGAGGAAACTGCGGCTAATCCCAATTAGGAGGAAGTCCCGGGCTATTGAAACGCTACAATCCAATTACATCAGGTAAAATGAATTACTCTGTTAATGCTGACTTATTATGAAGACACCTTCTTATTGCTCTCATTAATAATCTTTAGACATCATTTTAGTGCATATTGGCTGCAATAACATTTCTATTAGCATCATGGTGAAGCAGGGCTGACAATTAAAATAAAAAATAAATCAACCCAAGGAGCGAACAAACGTAATTATAGTTCAGAAAGAGCTTTTATGTGTATTTGATTAGTCGACGGAACAGCGCCTCCCTTCTTGCCTTGAATGTGTGTTAGCCCTGATCCATGCAAGTTCCCGGGGTCGGGGGAGAGGATGAGGGTGTGTGTGTATTTGTGTGCACATGTGGGCATGCATGTATGAGTGTAAAAGACAGAGAAGATGGGGGAGCTTATCAACCAGGGAAAGGTTCAAGTCCAGGTCCTTGACTCTGGGTACTCCCATGTAAGTTCCTTCCCCTCCCTGTGTCTCAGGCTCTCCATTCCTGAAATTGGGCTTTCTAAAATTATATAATTTCTGGATTATATCTACTGTCATCTAGAGTTCAACAAAATTTTCCTGCTTGAGAGGAATGATAATTCCTAAATACCAAGGTGACAGAGGTCTAAAAGAAAATCTGGGAGTTCTGTTGTGGCTCAGCAGTAATGAACATAACTATTATCCATGAGGATGCGGGTTCGATCCTTGGCCTCACTCAGTGGGTTAAGAATTCGGCGTTGCCATGAGCTGTGGTGTAGGCCGCAGATGAAGCTCAGATCCCATGTTGCTGTGGCTGTGGTATAGGCCGGCAGCTGTACCTTCAATTAGACCCCAAGCCTGGGAACTTACATATGCCAAGGGCACAGCCCTATAAAGGCCAAAAAAAAGGGGGGGGGGGGAGAAAATCTATTATTTCTGGAACAGCTGCTATAAACCTGAAGCTTGGTCTTCTAAAGCAGAGATGTTCAGCTAGGTGGCTTTGATGATCACGACTGGAATGGGGGGGAGCAATACTACTGGAATCTTCTGGTTAGAGACCAGGGTTGCTGCTAAACACCCTACAGTGCACAGAACAGACAGCCCCTGACAACAAAGAATCATCCGACCCTAACTGTCAATTGTCCTGAAGTGGAAAGACAGCATTCGAGACTCCTTCTCCAACTGTATATCTTTGCACAACTGGAGACAGGATTCCAGGGCAGCTGGAAATATCAGACACTTTGGCCTCCCTGGTGAGATGATCTTCTTCGCCAAAAACAAAATGAAAATTCAGCCGAGGATTAAGGTTTAACTTAAATACAGTTACAGTTAAATTCTCAAATAATTGCATTCTCAAGTAATTATATATAAATGCACATTAACCTGTGTCCCTTGGTGCCCTTAGCTTCACCTCCAGTTTCCCTTTCCAGAAATGCACATACGTATAAAATACCACATATATAAGAACCATATATATCTATATCTATATATATATACACACATATACGTATTTACAATAGTAGGTATATATGTATTTATATACATATATGTGTATATAAATATGTGTATTTATTAAAGCCTGATGACTTTCTAAGGTAGTGCAAAAGAAGAGGTAAAGCACTCTAACTAAAATAATTTCAGGTCAGTTAAAAATGGGCAGCTGGAAGGTCTTTGGGTAAATGGCCAATTGGGGGTTCTGGCTATGTTTTCTGGAGCCCTGGATTTGATAGAAGCCATTTAATATTTCTTAAATATTTCCCTTAAAATCTTTTTAAACTATAGTTTTAGCTATTTTTAAAACTGTAATTTTTAGAAATCCCTAACACTCTCAAAGACGTTGGATATCAAATTTAGTATACCCAGGACCACCAAATCATTACCTTGTGCTGCAAGGCAGAATCACTCCAGGGCAGACCCTGAAGTTAAGCTTCTCTTTCCAGCTCTGTATAATTGAAGAGCACCCAGAATTTGCAAAATTGAGCTATTAATAACTACTTATCTAAGGAAATCTAAATATTCGTGAGACTCCATAATATTCAGGAAAAAATTGGATATGGGACTGAAATAAAACTTATTATTGTCAGCTGTTCTTCCTGATTTCAAATGGGGAAAGGAATCCATCAAAAGAAGCTTCTGTACTCCTTGAATGATTTTTAAAAATTAAGTGGTACATTTTAGATTTGTATTACGTTTTGATTGTTGCATAGCAATTAGCACAAACAAAATAGCTTAAAATATCGTATTTATTGTCTCACAATTTCCATGGCCCCAAAGTCTGGATATAGCATAGCTGAGTTCTATGCTCAGGGTCTCACAAGGCTGAAATCAAGGCGTTGGCCCCAGCTTGGTTTGGGGTCTTCTTCCACATTCAGCCAGGTTGTTTGTGGAATTTGGTTCCTTGCAATCAGAGGACAGAAGGCTCTGTTTTCTTGTTGGCTGTCCACCTAGGGTTTCTCTCAGGAGATCTTAGGTAGTCCTCCAAAAAGAAAAATCTGAGGTATTGAGGAACTGGGGTAAGAAAGTCCACTGCCTCTGATGGTGAGCTCTTCCTTCTTCCTTTCCATAATCCCGCCCTTAAAAACAACAAAATCTTTTTTTTTTCTTTTTTGGCCACCCCGTGGCATATGGAGTTCCCAGGCCCCAGGGATCAGCTCTGAGCTGAGGTTGAGACCTAAGCTGCAACTGCAGCAATGCCTGATCTTTAACCCACTCTGCCGGGGCTGGGGATCAAACCTGCATCCCAGCACTCCCAAGAGGCTGCCAATCCCATTGCACCACAGCAGGAACTCCAAGAGAATCTTACATTTAAATTCTAAGTTTTTTCCATTCAAATGTTCAGACTGTAGCCTTTTATTTTTCCACCGTAGTTAGCCTGATTTTCCCATGTTAGTCCCACTCAGCTACATACTATCTGTGTGGACTTTTTTAAACCTCTCTGGACTGGTGACGCACTGCTACATAACAAAGTGGCAGCCGAAGACCACAAACATGTATTATATCACCCAGTTTCTGAGGGTCAGGAATCCAGCGGCAGCTTAGCTGGCTGGTTCTAGCTCAGAGTCTGTCCTGGAGTTATAGTCATGCTGTCGGCTGGGGCTGCAGTCATCTGAAGGCTTGACTGGGGCTGGGGTATGTGCTTCTAAGCTCATGACCTTGGCTGTAGTGATGCACCAAGAGACCTCAGTCATTTCCTTGTCACGTGAGCCTCTCCCTAAAATAGGACTACTTGTGACATGGCAGATGGCTTCTCCAAAGCTAGGGGTCTGAGAGAGAAAACAAGTGATATGTGAGAGACAGAGGGTGTTAGCAAGCTGTCAAGAAGGAAGCCGCAATGTCTTTTATAACCTAACCTTGACAGTGGCATATTATCACCTCTGCCATCATTGATTGCATACAGATCAAGCCTGGTGTAATGTGGGAGGGGACTACAGATCAGTGTGACAGCCAGGAAGCAGCATTTGGAGCTTTCCTGGAGGCAGGGTGCTGTATTCTCTGGGTCTCAGCTCTCATCTATAAAACAAGGTTAATGATGATCCAGTAAATTAATATATGTAAAAGAAGTTAGAATAGTTTCTGGCATTATAATAAGCACTGAATAAACATTAGTTATTGTTATTATTATTAATTTTATTCAGTCGGTAAGTTGCAGAGTACAGGGCCTACAAGCTTACAAGTTTAGACAAGAATAAAAACTGTAGGCACCAAAATATGAAAAGAAAACTGCAAAATCATAAATCTATATTTAATAAACCGTATAGGAACTCTAGAGGTGGGAAATACAATGACAAAAGTCAAGAACTTAATAAATGGATTTAACAGAAGATTAGATGTTGCTAAAAAAGAGGATTGATGGTCTAGAAAGTATGTGGGTAGAAAACATCCAGGCTGGAAGTATCCAGAAAGGGAGAGTAATAGAGAATAGAGAGAAGGCAATATTCGGAAAGATCCCATGCCTAAGAATTTGGCAATACTGCTGCAAACTTCGAGCAGATAAAATACAAAGAAAAAATGCACATCATAAAATAATAGCTGAAAACCAAAGATAAAGAGAAAAATTTTAAGGGCATCTCTCTCTCTGTCTCTCTCTCTCTATGTGTGTGCGTGTGTGTGCGTGCATGTGTGTGTGTGTGTGTGTGTGTCTCATACACACACTATGTCACTTGTCAACTGCATCTCAACCAAACTCTTAGTTTATTTATATTAAATGGGAAATGAATGTGCCTTTTAATATCCAGGTCAGTAGACCCTGAGACTGGGGCTCTGTCTGGTATTCTGTGCTGTCTCCTGCAGGCCTCCTTGCCTCTCTGTTCCCCATCGCCTCACCCATAAATCATCTACCCCACAGACTGTTATAAAGATTAAATATGATACTACATATAAAAATGCTATGTACATTGTAATTCATCTTTTAAAGGTAGGGTCCTCTTCTCCAGGAAGACCTCCCTGATATGGCACCTCTGAAATTGCTCTTAGGTCTTCTCCGCAGTGCTCCCATCGTATCTTTATTTATTTTCTTTTTTGCCACACCTGCATTGTATGGAAGTTCTTGGGCCAGGGATCGAACCCAAGCCACAGCAGTGACCCAAGCAGTGTCAATACCAGATCCTTAACCTGCTAAACCACCAGGGAACTCCCTATCATCTATTCTTACAGTCCCTGCAGCTCTGTCCTGAAACTGTCTTTACTGCACTACCTCCTCCGCTAGCAGAGAGGCCCAGGTCGCAGGTAAAACTTTGTCTACACAGTAGCGAAAACATAATTAATGCTTAAGTTAAAATATGGGTTGACCTAGTTATAATGTGGTGGCCTGGAGTATTTTATAAATTACCTAACATTTCCAGGTGGTTAGTATGTGCCAGACACTGTAGTAAGATATGGCAAACATTTTCCCATATAATTTCATAGCGCCTAGGGAAGATATTATTATTGTCATTATTATTATTATCATTATGTCTATATTATGGATGGAGAAACTGAGACTTAGAGAAGTAAAATATCCAGAGTCAGCTGGCCAGAAGTTGGCAGAGCCAGGATTAAAATCCATGACTTTTTGGACAACACTCTTCTTCCACCTGTTGTGGGCCAGCCCCCAGAACCTTCCAGAAAAAGTAGACATCTTTACATCAGCCCAGAAAGGGACTGACTGGGACTCTCCCAGGAGCCAGCTACTCAAGCTGCAAAGCTGCAGGTGAACTCAGAGCCCAAGGCACGCAGAATGAATCCCCCTGATACCCTCCCAAGAAAGAGAAATCAAAAACCTGTCTCTTGTTCCAAAGCTTGAGGTTAAAGGAAAAAAAAAAATCCCCAGCCACAGGTAGTTAAGTGATTATAAACTGTAAAAATAAATCAGCCTGATATAATTGCTCCAAGGAAAAAGATGACCAACATATTTAAAATGTCCACGGCGCCCCCTTTCCTATCTCCATTTGGCATCCTCTAATTACCTTCACATTTCATTTCCATCAGCAAGATGACCTGTATTTCCTTCGAGAAGTGCCAGGGAGGGGCTTGGCTGAGGAGCGGGGGCCCCTGGTGATAAATCAGTTTTGCCATTAGGAGTGAAGTGCTCATCCCAGCAGCGCTAAATGCAGGATTTATAAAGATGTCTCCGCCATCCAGCCCAATTGTGGACACCATAATAAATTCATGAGCGGGTGCCAGGGTAGCGCACTTCATTATGTGCGAGGCTCCTGGCCATTAATCTAGCTGGTCGGCGGGCAGGATTCCTGGGGAAGGGAGACAAATTTATGCGGCCCAAACTTACTCATTCCATTATGGATTTAATCGGCCCGGGCTCCAGGCTGCACAGCGGTGAGGGGACCATTTTTTACACTTTGGATCAAGTGTTTGTAAGTCCCCGTTGTGTCTTATTTCTTCCGCAATAACGCCCTAATTTTACCCTGCGTGCAGCAATCTGGGAAAAGTCTTAGAAAGACCTTTATGGCTGCCACTTACTCCAGATAAAATATTTATACAATCAATTGACAGAGAGCATTTTCCCTTAAATGTTCTATTAACATGGAAATGCTCATATGCAAAAGGGGGCCCAGGAGCCTCTGGAGACACTTAACCCTTTGCTTCACCACCGAGAAATCCAGCGAAGGGCACCGAGGGTAAGAAAACATGGGTCACAAATTAAAGGTGATGCCTTCATCCCATTGTGTGTTGTATTGCACACATGATGCACGTGAATGCGTTTGTGTGTGTCTGCTCAGGCATCCTTCCTCTGAGGGATTAGGAACTCCTCTGACCTCTCCTTGGAACTAAACTTGGAAAATTGTCTACAAGCTGCCAGACCTACACCATATTCCCCTAGTACCTGCTAAAATGAAAACTTATCCATTTTCTAGCACCTCTAGCCAGGCCAACAAGTACTTGCCGTATGGGCCGCCTCCCTTCTTTTTTGCATATTGGACAGCATATTCTTGAATAGTTGAGCCAAGACAAAGCCTCAGAATCCTTCTTAACACAAGTGGGTAATATCAGTCAGTCTTCATCGATAAGGATAACAATAATCTTTTCCCTTTCATAGTGCTTACAGTGAGCCAGCACAGTACTTACTGCTTTACATGTAGTAACTCATTTAATTTCCACAACCCTTCGAGGTAGGTACCACTATTAGCCCCATGTTACAGCTGAGGAGACTGAGGAACAGTGAGATGAATAAATAGGATCAGAAGCACTGAGCCAGTCAGTATGCATTCTTAGCCTCTGCAGACTCTCGGATGCTGCACTTAAGGCCCTCTGTGCTTCATAAGTCTCTCCCCTGAACACATCACTGATATTGCTGAACAGACCTCACCTAAGAGGTCATCCCAAGGGAGAGGTGACACCTGAATGGTCTGAGTGTGCCAGCTCCACCCCTCACATCAACAGACCACCAACAGGTACACCAAGGCCTGGTTTTAAGATATTTGGGATCTTTTGACCTCTGATGCGCTTCTGACACCAAGGGGGTAAAAGATCATGGACTGTTTGGTTAATTGCAAGATCCAATCAGAGCATCACATACATGACTAGGTCATGTATGTGACCTAGTCAGTATCAGGCTCAATGCCAAGTCTGCACCTTGCCAGGGGTGGGGACACAAGAGTGAAAAAGGCCATCCCTTTGTCTTTGAGGAACTTACCGTCTTTCAGAGAGCTAGATGGCCACTAAATGACAGCTAAAATAGACAAGGAGATAATGCTACAAAACCTGGGCAAAGGCTATGGGGGCACCGAACAGGGATGAAAACATAGGAGCAAAGGGTAGAGGGAAGATGATGACATTTAAGTGGGCCTGGGAAGATAAGCAGGACTTTGACAAGCGTAATGTGTGACTGGCAAGGAAGAGGAAAGCACATCAGGCAGAGGGAACAGCACAGGCAAAGAGAGGCAGAAGTGACGTAGCATGATACGCCCCAGAAGTGATGGACAGAAAGATGTACACACGGGCATTTAGGACATTCATCTGTGTTAAAGATTTATGAATTAGAAAAGAGAAAGGAGTGGAATTTGCCTGTAATCAGCTCTTCCCTAGAAGAAGTGAAGCTCTTAGCAGTGTGGGAGAAAGACTTGGAGACAGAAAGAACCCTGCAGATATTCAGACCAGGAGGGACTCAGACAGAGGGAGGAGCAGGTGGCACCATCTTGATTCACTGGAGCCTTAGAGATGAAAGTCAACTGGAGCTGTGACTTAGGGTAAGTCAGACTAAAACTGTCCGGGCACATCAAGGTGCCATTCCGCTTGGACCGGGAATGGGGTTAGACCAGTATGCCAGGGAACAGAGATCTGGACAGAGATACTCAATACCTCCTTGTGTCTGGCGAGAGCATTCCTGAAAAACGGGGGGGAAAAAGCCAGTGTTGTACCCACAACATCGAGAAAGAAAGAGAATAAATCCTGAGGATGCAGAGGATAAGCCAGACTTTGAAAACACAGCCCTTAAGACAGAGGTAGTAATTACAGACCACTGTTTGGTATTTTCAAGAGCATCATGAAGAAATGATTTCCATGCAACTAGAGTACCAAGTCCTAGAAGGACGGTAAGTTAAGACCAACAGGAAGTTCCCACTGTGGCACATACACCAGGTTAAGGATCCAGCATTGTCTCTGCAGCAGCTCAAGTCACTGCTGAAGCGCAGGTTTGATCCTTGGCCCAGGAAAAAAGGAAAGGAAGAAAGAAAGAAGAAAAAAAAACAACCAACAGGATGAGATACAAATAAAGACAAATGAGGTCAAAAAACTAAAAATGTCATCAGATAAGGAAACTGAAAATGCAATTGCAGCACTAAAATTCAGATTTCATACAAGAAAAAAAAAAAGCAGAATTGATATTTAATATCAAGTCATGGAACAGGCTAAAGCTAAGCTAGAGAAACTCTCCAGAATGTAGAAGAAAGGGAAAAAAAATAGATGAAAATGATGCAAGGAAGATGATAAATGTGGAGAAAACACATTTTTCTTTCCCAGGAAACTCCTCAGTCTCACATGAAAATAGATAGATTCCAGGCAGACGCCTCTCTGAAACTCGCCAGACTTGTCTGAACCTCTGGGGAACCTGTAGTTCAAACTCAAGCTAAAGCTTTTTCTTGGAAATTGAATGGTAAAAACTTAAATTTTTTTAAAAGGAAAAAAAGTAAACTTTCCACATAAAAGAAGAAAAGAGGAAGAAATTTTTTAAAAAAATCTTTATGCCATTTTAAATAGTGTATCCAGATTATGACTACTCTATTTAAAATGGAAAACATGGGAGTTCCTGTCATGGCCCAGCGGAAACAAATCTGTGAGGACACGGGTTCGATCCCTGGCTTCGCTCAGTGGGTTAAGGATCTGGCATTGCCGTGAGCTGTGGTGTAGGTCGCAGACGTGACTCAGATCCCACGTTGCTGTGGCTGTGACATAGGCCAGTGGCTACAGCTCTGATTCAACCCCTAGCTTGGGAACCTCCATATGCCAGGGGTGGGACCCTAAAGAGACAAAAAATAAAAAATAAATAAAATGGAAAACACAAGGTAAAATAAAAGAAATGAGCACATGTATGCTAGTTCTGTAAATAAATTTACGTTCTCCTAGGCATTGCCCTTCCGTGAGGGCACAAATAGGGTGCCGCTTATAACAATCATCCCTTCGTTTGCTCTTGTCTCCACATGCAGGGTCCTAGGTTCCAGAAATGTACCCTTCAGGTTGTCAAGTTTTCTTGAACCCTCTAGGGGAGTTCCTGGTGGGCTCATTACCAGCCAGCTACCGGGCTACATCCCCCTGGGCTCCAGAGCTCCCCTCTGGGCGTCCATCAGGTCCAGTTGGTATGATTGCTGCAGGCCCTGGTAGGCTCATTACCAAGCCCAACCAGCTACCGGACTACATCCCCTGGGCTCCAGAGCTCCCCGCTGGGCATCCATCAGGTCCAATTGGTATGACTGCTACAAGCCCTGTGGATTCACAGGGACACTGAGATCCTTGAGGTGCCTGAGCCAACGGGTGGATGCGGCAGTGATGGGAGAAGGTTCGTCTTTTCTCTTTTGAGCTACACAGTGTTAGGCTCCAAGACGAAGCTGTCTGAGGGGGCTGTGCACCACAGAGCTGGTGGTGGTGTTAGCTCCATCGCTCTTCCTCTCCTTCCTCCCCCCTCTGTCTTCTACCCCATGCGGTCCCTCCCCCCTCTGTACCACACATGACCCCACAGACGCCATACGTGAGTAAGAGAAAGCATTATCCTAAATAAAAACCACTTCCCGCAGCTTTGCCCTTAGGTAATTTTTCAAGAGTGACTCTCTCTTCCAGAGAGGGACCTGAGTGCCCAGGGCACCCCTCTGTCTTCTGAATGCACATCCTAGGGTGCAGCTGGGCACTAACCACATCTCCCGGTATATGTAAAGGACTTTAAATCCCCTATTAAAGAACTCGCAGATGGGAGTAAAAGTAAAATTTGACTGCTTCCGTGGGTTACCCCTGCAAAAACCAAGACTGAGTTTTAAGAAGGTGTTATAGAGAAAAGCAAGATGAATTCATATAAAAAAGAAGGCAAACGATATTTCAAGTCTTTCAAATGAATGTCATTTTATTGCCATAAAAATAAAATCTCCACTGAAGATAGAATGGACCTTTCTGAAGCCTCCAGAATATTTCAGTTTTTTCTGAAATGTCAGGAGGAACTGACTCAGACATGGTTGTGAGAGGGTTAACAAAGCTCCGATGCCTTTAAGACATCAAGTAAACTGAGAAAAAGTGAAGAATAGAGTTAATAAGATTGGAGATATACAGTATACCCAACTTTGTTCCCTCCCTATAAATACTTTTTCAAGTATTAGGAGAACATTTTCAAAAGCGTTCCATGTACTGTACTATCAAGAGAACCTCAACCAAAAAAAAAAAGTTTACAGGCCAAATTCCCTGATAGAACTAAAATAAATGGAAACATTTCTAACAACCACAAAGAAAATAAATAGAAACCTGGATAATAAATAAGTTGAAAAATTCTCATAAATAGTTATTGAGTCAAAGGGGAAATAAAAACTTTAGTTACAGACAATTTAGAAAATAATAAAATGAGAACAAAACAACGCTTTGTCAAAGATTATGGAAAACTGCCAGTGCTACACTTAAGAGAACAGAAATGTAAAGTCATAAATTGTTTTATTATTAAACAAGAAAGAATAAAAAATAAATGAATAAATCTTTTCTTCAAGAACTTAGCAAATGAACAACGGACTAAACCAAAGGAAAGCTGGACAAAAAGTAAATAGATAATAATGAAAAATGATTGATTTGAGAAAGAGAAGCAGAGTATAAATATATAAGATGACCATTAAAGCTATAAGAAAACAAGCTTGACTCTGGCAAATTTAATAATTCAACGGAAAGCAAGAACAAACCCAAATAAAATGAGAAAGGGAAAGTAACAAGAGATAAGAGCTTTATAAAATGAAATAATGAAGTCCTTTCTAAGTATCAAAGCAAAGGAAGAAAGCATAAAGGGAAAAAATTAACAAGAAAATAAACAAGAAAAAGTTTCTGTCCTCTCAAGAAATTAAAAATCAAAAGCATATGACAATCTAGGAAAAATATTTTCCATACATATATGTTTATATATTTGACAAATTATCTAAATCAGAATAATATAAGCACCTAATAGAAAACTGGAAAAGAATGTGAAAGGATAACTCAGAAGAATTATAAATGCCCAATACATACCTGAAAAAAGTTTCATCTCAATACCAATGAAAAAATTAGACAAGATAGGTTTCTGAAAGATAATAGCCAGAGTTAATAAAAGTGTAGGCAAGCTAACTTGGAAATAAGAACCAAAGACTTTCATACATTCATAACCTTTAACTTACTAATTCTACTTCCAAAAATATGTGCTAAAAATCACATAGGTATACATATATCTATTTACAAAGCCGTGTATTTCAGCATTATTCATAGGAAAAAAATTAGAAGTAACTTAACTATCTAACAATAGGAAATTGGATAAATAAATTATGTTACATTTGTAGTATAAATTTGCAGTGCTTAAAACTACATTTTTGAAAACTAATGTCTTAGAAAGTCCTTTATATTTTATTAAGCAAAATAGGGAATTAGCCTGACAAATAGATATAAAGTTTATATTTGAAACCAAGTTTAAAAGTGGCTATTTTTATAAATGTAAACATTAAGTAAATTTTTCAGAAAAATCTCAATGAAATGGATGGTTTCCAAGAAAATATAATTGATCAAAATTGATTTAAGACATTTCAAAACTATCAAAAAAGTTGCCTTTGAAAAAAATCTCCAGGGCTAGTCTGTCTCATTATGAATATTTTCACAATTCCAGGGGGTCAAATTAGTCCCACATTAAAAGTCTTCCCAAGTCAGAAAACATTAGAAAGCTTTCTGATTGACAGCACAGCAAAATATGACAAAAATGGTACAGATATCTATAGCCCAGTCACACTTGTAAATATAAATACTAATATTTTCTAAGTTAAAAAAAAACTGGAGTTCCCGTCGTGGCTCAGTGGTTAACAAATCCAACTAGTATCCTTGAGGATGCTGGTTCGACTCCTGGCCTTGCTCAGTGGGTTAAGGATCCAGCATTGCCATGATCTGTGGTGTGGGTGGAAGATGAGGCCTGGATCCTGCATGGCTGTGGCTGTGGTGTAGGCTGATAGCTAAAGCTCTGATTCGACCCCTAGCCTGGGAACCTCCATATGCCACGGGTGCAGCCCTAAAAAGACAAAAAAAAATAAAATAAAATAAAATAAAATAAATAAATAAATTGAAACCAGCAGTTTGTTAAAACAAGCAAATAAGATTCCAAATATTTGCTATCTCAGAAACTAAGCAATGGGTTTAACATTCATTAAGACAAAATTTTACATCAATAAATTGAAGGGTAAAACCATCCAATCATTTCAAAAGATAACAAAAAAGAATATAATCAAATTCAGCATCCGGTTCTTAGTAACCTGAAAAGAGAAACATACTTTTTTACTGTGTTAAAGTCTGGTATAGTGATTAAAACGTATTCTGGTACCAAATTTAAGGGATATGAATCCTGGCTTCCTCTACTCAATAGGGACAAATAGCATAACCCTGATTGTGCTGGAAGTTCTAGCCCCAATCAGACATTTTTCGGCAGATGACATGATGCCTACCTAGAATATTCAAGAGAAAAATACATGTGACTCTTTTGAGAAAGAAGTACTTGGCATTCTGGAAAAGATAATTCATTTTGCATTGTATATCACTTTCTACAGCTTGAGAACTTTTTAAAAAATATTTATCATAAACAAGTATTATCCGTTCATTTAAAAAGAAAAATGGGAGTTTCCGTTGTGGTTCAGCGGTAACGAACCTGACTAGTATCCATGAGGATACATGTTCGATCCCTGGCCTTGTCCAGTGGGTTAAGGATCCAGGTGAGCTGTGCTGTAGGTCACAGATGTGGACTGGATCTGGTGTTGCTGTGGCCAGCAACTATAGCTCTGATTCGACACCTAGCCGGAGAACTTCCATATGCCATGGGTGCGGCCCTTAAAAAGAAAAAAAAAAAGGAAAGGAAGGAAGGAAGAAAGAAAGGAAGGAAGGAAGGAAGGAAGGAAGGAAGGAAGGAAGGAAGGAAGGAAGAAGGAAGAAAGAAAAGAAAGATGGCACTAGACTGGGGCAGCCAACAACAAATTTTCAGAACAATGTGTATAATTTGGAAAATTAAAATTAAAGAGGGGAGGGAAAAGTCATGATTTAGATGAAAAATTAGCATATATGACCATATATGACATATGGGTGAAATGATATGAGACTGTGGGATTTTCTTCAGAGTAATTCAGTGGAATATTGTGAGTTTGGATGTGTATATGTGTGTTATGTGTGTGTAGAGTGGATGGAGATTGGGGCTATACAGATAAAACAAGATTGATCATGTGTTAAAATTTTTTAAAGCTTGGGGATGTGTACATATGAGTTCATTATGTTAGTCTCTATAAAGAGTTAAAAATGAAAGAATATGAATTTAGAGGAAAACTAAGAGTATATAGTTCCAAATTAATAATTATAAAAATAATTTGTCTTACTGGATTTATTCACAATGTTATTTCTATTTGGCATAATAAAACTTAGTTGTTTAAATTAGAATATATGATTTAAACTTGAAAAATGAAGATTTTGAAAAGTAATCTAAAACGGCAGACTTAAAAATTATTAAAACCAATTAAAATCCAGTACAGCAGCTAAACTCATAAGCATATATATGAAAGAAAATGTGTTCTTAAATAAAGGCAAAAAAACAGTTAGAAAATAGTAATGACCTCAGATGAAAAATAACAATATACATAAAGTATTTAAGAATAATGTTTATGAGAAATATAAGAACTCTATAAAAATATTTTATGTAGATACATAAAATAATTTATAAACAAAATGAATAAGATGCCATGTTTCTGGAGGAGAGAATGAAATATTGAATGAATGTCAATTATTTCTGTTTAGTGATATAATTTGTACAATTCAAACCAGATCTCACTGAGCTTCATCTGGGAGTGCAAGGAGAAGTAATAATACGTGATGTAATGAATCAAAAGTGTTTTTTTCTTGAAAAACCGCTAAAATTGTTCAGAACATTTGGGGCAGGAGGTAAAAAGCAACAGGACTGATTCACTTGACCATGTATTAAAATGTATTACAGATACAATAATCAAAACAGTAGAATTCATTTTAATTTTGCTGTATACACACTAGGTTCTGCTGTAGTAACAAGCAACCCCCCAAATATGAATGTCTTGGAAACAAAGGTTTATATCTTATTTCTGATGCATACTCATTAGGAGTTGACTGGGGGCTCTTCTCCATTTCTCTGTACTTCTGCTGATAGAATCAATGGTGGAGGACAGAGTTCTGGAAGATATCCCACTGGCAAGTAAAGGTTCCAGCCCAGAAGGAGCCATTTCAGATCTGCCCATATTTCGTTGGTCAGAGCCAGTCACATGACTCCATGCAACGCAATCTAACCACATTCCTGTTAGCCAGCAAGCCAGAAATGTTAGTGAATACCACTAATAACTACTACAGATACTGGCAGAAAAATGCAAAGGAGCAACTAACCCGCAAACAAACTCTATTAAGTAAAAGACTGCAATATGTGATAGCATCATATCAGGATCAGGAAGAGAAGGCAGAACTAGGTAGCAAAAAACACTGGGAAAACCGGTAAATATTTGAGGCTAAAAAATTAGTTTCTTACCTTGCCTCATAAATAAACTTCAGATGCTAGGTATACAAATTTTTTTTTTTTTTTTGTCTTTTTAGGGCCACGTTTGTGGCATATGGAGATTCCCAGGCTAGGGGTCAAATCAGGAGCTGTAGCCACCAGCCACAGCAATGCCAGATCCGAGCCGTGTCTGCGACCTACACCACGGCTCAGGGCAATGCCGGATCCTTAACCCATTGAGCAAGGCCAGGGATCAAACCTGCGTCCTTATGGAGGCTAGTCAGATTCATTTACGCTGAGCCACCATGGGAACTCCTGTCAACACTTTAGATTGGATAGTTTTCTGTACTAGGGCCAGTATTGTGCACCATAGAATGTTTAGCAGCCTCCCTGGCCTTCTCTACCTAGTAGATGCCAGAAGCACGCCCCCTAGTGGTAACCATCAAAAACATCCTCGAACATTGCCAACATCCCCTGGGGGGCAAAGCAAAGTTGAGGGACGATTGTTGCAGATCCTTCTTCTCCAGGGGAAGAAATTGGTTTCCTTAGATTCTCAGGGTTACTCAACATCATCCCCTCAGTAGGTCTGGGGATGGAAAGGGGATATGAGATACTTCCCATCTGTCATCCAGACCTTTCCTTGAGGACAAGACCATGTCTCTGTGGGTCTAGAGGGTAGACCTGGAGATACAACCCACTATGCCCTGCTCTGCCTATGTTGCGCAGCTGCCAGCAGGACCAGGGCTTTCTGAGGAGGGGTGTAAATCACCATTCAGGCCGGCTGGGCACTTAGCATAATGGAGTGATTGACAGGTGGATATTTACACTCAGCTGACTAAATGGGCAAATCAATCAGTGGATGGCAGTGCAGAAAGAGGGCTGAGGGGGAATTATCTGGCTCCAAGACCGCCATGGCCACTCCCTGTGTGTACCATGGACGGTTCTGTGGGTTTTCTTATAGATCCCTGCTTTGAGTCCTTTACAGTAAGACTCCCTTATAGCTTCTTAGCTTTCCAGGTCATTGTTTTTCATGGACAAAGCCATTTTCCTCATCTCCAGATGAGAAAACTGAGACCCAAGAGGTAAAGAGCTGAGACCAGCCACTGGCAACCAAGTCAGTCTTGCTGACTTACGTTCAGAGGGTTTAGTTCTTCAAGTTAAAGAAACAAAAATACTCCCTATTTTTGTCAGAGCCAACATGATTTCTAACTTTCAGTTTATCATTTTGGGCTGAGGAGGATGTAACTCAATTAAAGACAGAAACATTAAATGTACAGTAAAACCATCACAGATGGAGGATTTATAGGGGTATTGATTAAAACCATCAGCAAAGTATTTACCTTAATCAATAGGAAAAGGTGATTTAAATGTTTAGGTGTCTCCTGCACTTCTGTCGGCCAAGGCTTCCTTAAAAGCATGCATTTTATGTGATACACCCATCTGTTTCCCCATCATGTTCCTTTTGCCAAAGTTCATTGTCATAGCCAAAGTTCCCTCTTCCACACTGCCGTGCTGCTAAGGGCACTCCCAAGGGCCACTTTAAACCAAGTTGGACTTTATTTTTCCTAAGATGCTCTGAATCCCACCGGGGCTCTGTGGTGACATGGTTGAGGTATAGAAACTTCTAGTCATTTAGGTATATTAGAAAAGACACATGGGAGTTCCCATCGTGGCTCAGTGGTTAACAAACCAGACTAGTATCCATAAGGATGTGGGTTTGATCCCTGTCCTTGCTCAGTGGGTTAAAGATCTGGCATTGCTGTGACCTGCAGTGTAGGTTACAGATGCTGCTCGGATCCAGCGTTACTATGGCTGTGGCATAGGCTGGGAGCTGAAGCTCAGATTTGACCTCTAGCCTGGGAACTTCCATATGCCACAGGTGCAGCCCTAAAAAGCAAAAAAAGAACTTTCTTTTTCGGTGCTGCTGGATTGTCAGCCTCTCTTGATACAGCCCTGTTTCCCTGCCCCGTTCTTTGGCCCACCTTGAGAACCCTCCTGGAACTTTTCCTGGTGTCTGGGTACCAGCTTATTGATGACAACCTGCGCGGTGTGTCCCTTTCAGCCTCATCACCAGGAAGCTGGTACCCCGGGCCTGGCCTGGCAATCAGCCCTCCCTGTAGGGAACCTCTACAGTGAAGATGCCCAGGCACAATGTCCTGGCTGATGGGGGACAGTACTGCCCAGTGGTTAGGAGCCAGGACCCAGGAGTCACACTGCTTGGGTTTCTATCTTAGCTCTGCTGTGTGCTGCCCTTGGCAAGTTTCTTAACCGCCATGCCTCCATCTCCTTATCTGTAAAGTGAGGATGACAATAAAATCACTGTATAAAGACTGAGTTAATTCATACAAAATGCTAAGAACCATGCTTGGCTCAGGACAGGGTCTCTATAAGTAGTAACTTTGTCTGGCGTGAATTGACTCCCATTCTCTGCTCCGCCTTCTCCACCGACCCCCTTTCTTCTCCCCACCCCCTGCACCTGGGAAAATATGCCCAGAAGGTTAGAACAGGCTCTACTCATGGGCATAATGGGAGCATAACTTTGGAAAAGGAAGCTCAACAAGGCAACAGACAGGAAACACCAAGCATTAAGCCGGGGCCGGGGGGGTGGACAGGGTTTGCCAGGTCTACGGTCCCCCCATAAATGAAGCAGGGCGTAGATGTTTCCCATCCTTAGAGCCCAAAGGTCCACACCTCCCACCCCTCATGTCCACCCTCTTCCTGGCTTCGCTCCCCCCGAGGCCCGAGTCACCCCTTTTACTGCATGTTCCCTCCCTCATCCCTCTGACTCTGGAGTGGTCCTGTTGGCTCCTCTCTTTAAATCCCTTCTCTGTAGTTGAAATGCGCCTTTAATGGAAGCCACATCAAATCCTTTTGGGAAGTAGGAAGCTTAGACCTCATAAATAAACACATTTGGATTAACTGGGGAGCAGGCCAGGGAGAAGGCAGAATTATAGAATATTTTTTAAGTGCGTGCAGCTTTATTACTCTTAAGTATTTACAGGGATTTTTCGGGCGCTGCCATTCTACGAATCTAACTGCTGACAAATTATTTCTAAGTTGAGGTCCTGCTGGGAACGCTTTATGGACTAAATTAGAGGACAGGTTCGCATACTAATTGTAGGGCAGCGGTTGTACTCATTACAAAGGAATCCTCTCCTTGCTATTCATCCTAAGTAGATTGAAGCAAGGACTGCCTCGCGCCCAGCGCTGTTCACACAGCGCGCAACTCAAGCAACCCTGACTTCATGGGCTCAGCTAAGGCCCCGCTCAGCCAGGGCGGGCCCCTGGCCCAGGGTTCTTAATCTAGATATGCCATCTGGGACCGTAGGCAATGCATTTCCAGGGTGCTCTTTGTTCATTTCCTTTTTTTATTTTTATTTTGTAAAGAACTGCCCCCACCCCAGCCCCACGCAAGACAAGGTGGTGGTGGGAAAGTGGGGAGCCTACAGCCAGGTTTGTGTGACATGACTCACCCCTTGTCATTCATTCAGTACTGAGTCCCTACTGGTCACCAATCACAGTAGATTGCTCGGAGGGGTGATCCAGCCCTAACCAAAGTAGACAAAGTCCCTCTCCTCATGGTGTTTATCCTCTGTTACGAAAGGATAGGTTTAAGCCAGTATACAAGAAGATGATCTTGGAGTTCCCATCATGGCTCAGTGGAAACGAATCTGACTAATATCCATGAGGACGCAGGTTCGATCACTGGCTTCACTCAGTGGGTTAAGGATCCAGTGTTGCCATGAGCTGTGGTGTAGGTCACAGACATGGCTCAGATCTGGCATTGCTGTGGCTGTGGCTGTGGCCAGCAGCTACATCTCCAACTAGACCCCTAGCCTGGGAACCTCCATATGCCTCCATATTTTAGGTCAGGCTCTAAAATAAAAAAGACCAAAAAAAAAATGATCTCAGAAAGTCATAAATGCTCTGGAGAAAATGGGACTGAAAGGAACTGGAAGCTATGGGGAACCTGCTGTGGGCATCCAGAAAGAGGATGGTGATTGGACGCAGATGGTGGGGCTGATGGAAATGGGGAGAAGTGAATTGACTGCTATTTTGGTTGTAGTATTTGCTGGGTTTAAGGATGGGTTGGATGAGAGGTGGGGGGTCAAAAAGATAAAGATTCACTCTGACATTTTCATCCTGTGCCTATGTATGGCTGTTGGTGTCACTGACCAAACTGGAGGAAGAAGGAAAGCAAAAGGTTTAATGGGATGTTATGGGATGAATTGTATTCTCTCCAATTTCATATGGTAACGTCCTAACCCCCAGTACCTAAAATGTGGCTCTGTATGGAGATTGGGTCTTTGCAGAAGCAATTAAGTTAAAACAAGGTCATTAGGCTGGGCCCTAATCCATTATGACTGTTGTCTTTATAAGAAGAGGAGATTATGACAGATGTTTTCAGAGGGAAGATCATGTGAAGACACAGGGAGAATATGCCCATCTATAAACCAAGAAGAGAAGCCTCAGGAGACACTGGCCCGGTGGACCCCTTGATCTCAGACTTCTAGTCTCCAGAATGTAAGAAAGTAAATGTTTGTTGATTAAGCCATCCAATCTGTGTCCCTTTGTGACAGCAGCGCTAACAAAACAATACAAGGGAGAATCAAGATTCCCAGCACAAAGGCACAATTCCAGAGGTTGGGCTGAGGCAATCGCTTGCGTGTCCCAGGAAGGTGAGGTTAGGACATATGCCGTTAGGGTAGTGCCTGGTGTGGACATAAAAGCCAAGGTAGCAATTTCCAGCAAAGGCATGAAGACACACCGCAGTGTGGATGCAAACAGCAGGGGAAGCACTCGGTGGAGGCAGGAGGGAAAAGATGCTCAGAGAGCAGCTGAGATGAGATGCCGAGTAGCTTTGGTGTGTGATGACTTCCGGTCTGGTTCCTGATCCACACAAGCCCACCTCTCCTTCCTACTCGGAGCTCCATGATATATCGGTTGTATTAGTGCCCCATCCCCGTATTCACACCCTCTGCTCTGTAGTGCCCTCCCACTCTGGGTGGGGGGTTATGCCCCACCCGTGACGCTGGACTGAGTCATGAGACACTTGTAGGGACGTTAGCCGGTGGCACAGTAGAAGACAGAAAGTGCTGGAGTATCTCCACATATGCTGTTGCCCTCAGTCTTCACTGTAAGAACATGCCCAAGCTATCCTCTTGGGGGACGAGACACGTGGAGCACAGCTGAGTCACCCCAGGCTGCCCACCCAGGCCATTCTAGGTCTGCTTTGCAGTGGACTCCAGACTTGTAGGTGAGCTGAGTAGAGGCCAGGAGGGCACCCCCACTGAAGCTAGCCTACATCAACAACCCGCAGACTCATCAGAAAAAATCATGCTTTTTGTTTTAAAATAAATAATCTTTTAGCTGCTTTGTTATGCAGCATCACTGCCTTGTTAGATGACTAATACAGGTTCCATAAGATGCCTCATGGCCTTCAGATTAACTCCTTATTTTTTTGCTTGAGTGAGTGTAAACCAAACAATCTCTGCCCGAATCAGTAGGGACCGTATAAAAATGAGGCCGTACTTTATAGCATGTTGGTATCTGCAGATAAACCAACAGCACTGGAATGTTCTCAGTTGCCTGTTTTTCTTCCAACTGGGGAGAAAAAAAAAATGCTAGTGGAGTAGAAAGAGTCTTCTATTCAAAGCCCTTGAGGGAAAAGAAATATTTAAATATTTTATGAACTTTCTCTTCTCTCTTATCATTTAAACAACAATAAATGTAAGATATCAATTTAGATTATGGTCCTTTATTACATTATAATCACGTGCCAAGTGGTGAAAGATTTATGAAGAGGTATTATCATGAAAGCCATCGTGAGGATTAATGGGTGGAACTGCTTAGTGGTGAGGGGAGCCTCGGCCAAGACCTTCGTAGGAAAACGGGGTGTCCTGGAGGTCAGGACGTCTAAAGGGATGAGGTGAATGGGGGGAAGCCGCCGAGCCCCGGAGCAAGTGACGAGATGGTGTAGCAGGGTGTTGAGACCTCGCTCTGTGACACTTGAGGTCTGGGATCTTGGACAAAGACCTAAAACTCCATGCTTTGGTTTCCTGATCTCTCAAAGGGGCATGAGACCCCACCTTGTGCACTTCCTGGGATCACTTTTCATGACGACCTAGAAGAGCACCTACTGTGCTGGTTGCTTTGTTATTGTTTTGAGTACTACTATTTATTTTATTTTATTTTATTTTATTTCATTTCATTTCATTTCATTTTTATTTGCTTTTTAGGGCCACACTTGTGGCATATGGAGGTTCCCAGGCTAGGGGTCGAATCGGAGCTACAGCTGCTGGCCTACACCTCAGCCACAGCAAGGCAGGATCCTAGCCACATCTGCGACCTACACTACAGCTCCATGGCAACATGGGATCCCGACCCACTGAGCCGGGCCAGGGATCGAACCTGCATCTCATGGATACTTGTTGGATTGGTTTCTATTGTGCCACAACAGGAACTCCCTACTGCTATTTTTTATTATTGCCTATAGTAATATTTCAAATTCTTGGAATCTTCAGAGATAGTCTAAGGTTGATTGCTTTGACTAAGATGGAAGGGATGATGGTTACTCCAGGCTAATCCGTAATCGAATCATCAGTTTATAGTCATGATTTGTGGAAAACCATACCACACCCTCTGACTAGTCCTAGGGACCTGTGAGTGAATCATAATTAACGTCCCATGGACTTGAACCCTAGGGCCTTGAAGAGGACCAGAGACCCAGCCCTACACATTTAGTTTTTCCATGTCCACACTTGAGTTGCCTAAGCTTCAGGCATCTTGGTTCCCTTATCTGTAAGATAAGGATAAAATCATGTGCCCTGTAGTGATAATGAAGGTCAAATGAGTTGATACAGGAAGGAGCCCTGAAATCAAATTTTAAAATGCAAGGCAGGGAGTCCCCATTGTGGCTCAGGGGAAACAAATCTGACCAGTATCCAAGAGGATGCGGGTTTGATCCCCAGCCTCGCTCAGTGGTTAAGGATCCAGCATTGCCATGAACTGTGGTGTAGGTTTCAGACCCACCTCAGATCTGCTGTGGCTGTGGCTGTGGCCGGCAGCTGCAGCTCTGATTCAACCCCTAGCCTGGGAACTTCCATATGCCACAGGTGTGGCCCTAAAAAGCAAAAAATAAAATAAAATGAAATAGTGTAAAGCCAGTAAAGACCATGACCTTTGGAACCAGAGCACGTGGGCTTGAATCCTCTCTTCACCACCTGCATGTCCTGGCACCAGTGACTTAACCTCTCCCTGACTCAGTTTCCTCATCTGTAGAATGGGAATAGGGCTGGCATCCACCTCACATGACTTCCCGAAGCTTAAATGAAGTGATGCCAGCAAAGTTATGGCACAAGCCACCACAGCTTATGAACTCAAAAATCATGAGCAATTACTCAGCTGCCACACAGCACTTCCAAAAAAGCTAGACAGGTCCAGAGGGTAATCTTGGACTTGTCTGGGAAGGAGGACATATGTATTGAGTAGGAGACATAAACTTTATTTGCAGCCTCAAAGGGGATGCCCCCCAAACTTGAGCAAGACTAGGGAAGGTTAAGGAGATCTCCCCAGGAAAATTCACACCCACAGATAACACATACAACACTCCCTCTCCCCTGGCATGTGGCATCAGTTAGGTGAAGTGAATTAGAAAAGCAGAGAATGTTTAGTTCTAAGGATCAGAATACCTACTAAAACATCCTTGCAGTGTAACAAAATATCATCTTAAAATTAAAATATAGGGCAATCGACTATAATGGAAAAAATTAAAATCTTAAAAAAATAAAAATAAGTAAAATATAGGTTGGTGGAAAATTAATCCCACCAAGTTTTCTGGACCATTTCTTTTCTTTTTTCTTTTTTGACCACCCAGTGGCATACGAAGTTTCTGGGCCAGGGATCAGATCTGAGCCGCAGTTGAGACTGTTGCTGCACCTTTCTTACTAGCGAATTAGGAAGAGCAGTGGTTTTAGGCATGAGAGAAAGGATGCAGGTCCTGGTCGTTACTAATCAGGTATGTGCCTTGGACAGAGGCCTTCAGCTCTTAACACTCAGGTTACCCATCTATTAACTGGGGTTGTCGTGGCTCAGTGGTTAACAAACCCGACTAGTATCCATGAGGATGTGGGTTCGGTCCCTGGCCTCTCTCAGTGGGTTAAGGATCTGGTGTTGCCATGAACTCTGGTGTAGGTTGCAGACACGGATCAGATCCTGCATTGCTATGGCTGTGGTATAGGCTGGCAGCTGGAGCTCCAATTCAGCCCCTTGTCTGGGAACCTCCATATGCTGCAGGTACAGCCCTAAAAAGACAAAAGACAAAAATAGTAAATAAATAAATAGACTGAGCCTACGAATTCCTGTTCAGCTTTCCTCTCAGAGTCACTATAGGAGCATCCAAAGAGATAATGCACTGGAAGGTACTTTATAAGCTGGAAAATACCAGATGAAGGTTAGGGATTGTTACTCCTGTGGGATGCCCAAGGTGGAGGTTGAATGGTCATCTTGGATAAAGGTGAGATATGTATAGCTCATGGCCATTATTGCTTCCACTGAATGAAACATTGGTTTCCAATTTTTAAAGTCACCCCCAGCAGCAGTCCCCACCTGCATTCCACCAGGCGTCTCCCCAGCTCCCCAGCTGGAATTGTTTGACGAGATGGTTAATTTTCCTAGGAGTGAGTCTGAGGATCAGATGTTGTATTTTTCACTTGTGAAAGGCAAATCCAAGGTGATAGTGGACTTCAGGTACAGTGTGATTCAGGCTCAAACAATATCAGCAGGATCCATATATATCTATGGTTTGGCTCCATTTCAGACTCCTACATTCCCAGTGCCGGTTCAGAGAAAGAGAAGCTCCTCTGACGGCTCAAACAAATGCCTCAGTACTGAGTCAGCTTGGTTCTGATTGGACCCATTTGAGTCATGAGTCCATCCCTAAGCCAAACACCCACGGCAAGAGGGATGGGCAGAGATGATTGGCTTAGCTTCAGTCACAGGCTACTTCCCTGGAATTGAAGCCCATGAACTGAAAGGGAAGTAGGGTGAGCCTCCCCAGAACAAAATCAGAATGCTTCTGAAGAACAGGAAGCCTTTAGCAGTTCTCAGCAGCCAACTAGAAGGACAGGGACCAAGGAGGGCCCCACAACAACAGACTCACCAGATAGGGGCGGATGTGCTTCCTGGCCTCTCTGGAAGGTGGCATTGAGCAGGATAAACAGAGTCTGTTTTTCCTTATTGATCTGTCACTGTAATCCAGAAAAAACATAGCCTCTGATGCCCTCTCAGTAGCTTCCCAAAGCCCCTATCAGTTACTTTATCTCCTCCTTGGGATTTCCTGCTTCATGTGTGTGCACACGCATACCTGTCTTCTCTTGACTATTCGGCAGCATTTTCCAAATCATAAAATGTGTCACTTAATGGGGTATGCAAGATCATTTGGTGTGTCACAGACAGGATGTATTTTTATCATAATGGTTTGTATTTATTTTTAAATGTAGTAGAAAAATGTATGATAGATGATATTATAATAATAGCATTTATTGAGTGCTTACTGTGTCCCAGGCATTGTTCAGAGGACTTTGCATACAGTAATTATTTAATCCTCACAACAACCCTATGCTGATTTTTTTTTTTTTTTTTGGCTGCACCTGCTTCTGGACCAGAGATCAAACCTTCACCATTGCAGAGACGATGCCAGATCCTTAACACGCAGCCCCACAGTGGGAACTACCTACCAAAGGTATTCTTATAAGCCTCATTTTACTGATAAAGAACAGAAGCTCAGAGAGGTCAAGTAACTTGCTCAAGATCACACAGCTCTTAACCACTACACTGAACTTGCAACTTCATAGATATCATGTTATCATGAGATTAATTATGTTTTTATAGTTATATTAAACAGTAGAGTGTTAATCTAAAGGTAATAGTAAATAAACGATAGGAAAGGTGGTGTGGGGATGTCTCATAACTTTTCTAGGTGGTGAATGACATTTGGGAAACCCTGAAACACTATACAACTAGGTCTGAAGCTTAATTCCATGGATACCTAGTGGGTGCTCCAGTGACCTTTAGGGGAGGCTGTGAACCCCTAAAATCACGCAGAATTTTGTAGGAATATGTGCATTCTGGGGAGAGGGCACGTTGCTTCCATCCCATCTGAAAGGGGCTTCTAACCAGAGCTACTGCTAATCTTCATTATGCCTTCAGGAAATTTAGAAAAAGACACTCGTTTTGGGACAATGAATTAGAAAAGATGTCAATTCCTCTGGGAACGCTAGGCCCTGAGCCAAGATGCCCGGTTCAGCAAACAGTGCATGAGCTGTTTTCAGGCCCTCCTCACCCTCAGCCTAAGCTCTTGTACTGGGTGGAAATTATAGGGCCGTTACCACGGAGCTCCGCTTGACCAGATATGGTTTAAGAACCACCACTGAATGTGAAGTGAGCCAGGATTTTTCATAAAGGAACATGAAGGTACTTGGACATCCGGGGATCTTAACAGAAACTGGAGTGACATCCGGAAGGGGTCCAGGGCAGGAGGGTGTAGTATTCGGGGTTGGGTGCTGCAAACAATACCAGCAAGAAAGGAGGGGTTCCCGCTCTGATGCAGTGGGTCAAAGATCCAGTGTTGCTGCAGCTGTGGTGTAGGTCTCAGCTGTGGCTCAGATTCACTCCCTGGCCCCAGTAACTTCCATATGCCTTGGGTGCAGCCAAAAAGAAAAAAAAAAGTGAAAGAGCAGTCAGAAGAGTGGGAAAATATATGCATATCCTACCTCTGATGGACTGGTATCCAGAATGTATAAAGAGCATGTGCAACTCAATGATAACCACACAAGGAACCCAGTTTTTTAAACCAAGCAAAGGATTTCAAGAGAAATTTCTCCAAAGGTATGCAAATGGCCAATAAACACATGAAAAGATGTTCAGCATCCTAAGCCATCAGGGAAATGCAAATTAAAATCTCCGTGAGATACCACTTCATCCCCACCAGGAGGCTATAATCAAAATGACGGATCATAACCAAGCCGTGGAGGAATCAGAACCCACATACACTGCTAGCTGAAATGCAAAATGGTGAAACCACTTTGGAAAATAATTTGACAGTTCCTCAAATGATAAACACAGTGTTATCAGATGACCCAGAAATTCTTCTCCTAGGCGTATATTCCAAAGAAATGAAAACAGATGTTCATAAAAAAAAAAAAAAACTTACACGTGAATATTCATAGCAGCATTATTCATAATAGCCAAAAAGTAGAAATACCTATCAACTGATAAATGATGATTCCATTTATGTAAAGTGTCGAGAATAGGCAGATCTGCAGTCAGGGATTGCCGGGACCTGGGGGGAGGTGGGAATGAAAAGTGACTGTTAACGGATGCACGGTTTCATTGGGGGATGATGAAAATGTTCTAAACCTGCTTCTTGGCAATGGTTGCACAACCCTGTGAATATACTAAAGTCATTGATTTTTATGCTTTGAAGGGGTGAATTTTATGGCATGCAAATTTTATCTCAGTGTAGTTATTTTTTAATTCATTGAAAGAACTGTACACTTAAAAATGGTTACGATGGTAAATTTTATGTTGTATGTATTTTACCACAATAAAAAAAGAAAAAAATTCATTGAGAAGTAGAGGTTGAATTGCCAACCCCCACCCCCACCTCGTCTGCCAAGAAGTGGAGCTTAATTCCCCCATTGTTCAGTATAAGCTGGACTTAGTGACTTGATCCAAAGAATAGAGTATTAAAAAAAAAAAGGAAGGGAGGGAGGGAGGGAAGGAGGGAGGAAGGAAGGAAAGAAGGAAGGGAGGAAGAAAGAGAAAAATACTGACTTGACAATGGAGAAACCACTATAAAGACACCGCCTTTACCAAGTGGTTGAAGGTTAGTGTCCTATGTGAAAAACTGATGTTAACATCACATGCCCTTGATTGATACCATGTTACAGAAGAGTATTTCACTTCTGTGATATTCTTACCCAAAACCCACAGCCCCCAGTCTAACCATGAGAAAACATCAGACAAATCAAATCTACAATCTAGCTGACCTATACTCCTCAAAACCATCAAGTCAAGCTAAATAAGGAAAATTGGAGAAAATATAGACAGGAGGATACTTGATGGCTAAATGTAATACAATCTCCTGTATTCCACTTAGTGGGAAAATGGTGGAATTTGAATAAAGTTTGGAGTTTACTTAATAGTAATGTATTAATATTGATTTCTGAGTTGTGACAAATATACCATGGTTCTGTTAGATGCTAACGCTGGGGGAAGCTGGATAAAGAGTCTGCAGGAAGGGTTTGTACTTCCTTTGCAGCTTTCCTGTTAACCTAAAAATAATCCAAAATAAAAATCTTCTAAATAATGAAAAAATATAACTTTATTAAACTTTTCTCCAGTTTATAGTTTAATGTGTATATGTAGAATACGTTACCTCGTTGCACATATAGAATATATTTAAAATGTGTGAACGTATAATCTTTTATTTTTCATAACATGTAGGGATAATCAGTCTTCTTTTAGGAACTCAGGGGCAGGGGTTGAGTTAATTGTATTTATCCTCAACTACCATCCATTGCCCATCTGGGCAAGACAGGCTTCATTGCATTTGTTTGGATATCTGATTATTTCCATTAACACCCATAGTCCTTCACCCCCACAGGCAGCCCTTCTGAAGTGCATCTTCATGACCATAGGTGCCCTGACAAACTATGTATTCCTTGTGTAGATGTATATTTAATTTACATAAATGGCACTGCATTGCATATCTCATCACGTTTCTCATTTCTCACTCTAACACCATGCACTGAAACCCCAGCCCCTCCACTGTGTGTTTACAAAGTCCCCTGCTTCTAAAAATTTCTCTGTTTCCTATGGTGGACATTCTCAACTTTCCCGAGAGTGAACCCAGATTGTCTTCAAGTTTCCACCACCAAAAAATGTAATGCCATGGATCTCCTCTTGATAGTCCTTTACAGTGAGCTGTGTGAGGATTTCCATGGGCCATAGACACAGAGTCAGAACAACTGGGGCTAGGGTTTTACATATAGTTAAGTTGACCAAGAGCTGCCATATTGCTTTCAGAACGGTCTCAAAACATGGCAAGAGGCTCTTTGTGTCCTCACCCTGGTCCCCATATCCATAGTGTTTTTCAATTTCAAGAGGCTTAGTGCCCCCATAGATCAAAATCTGGTCTGGAGGAATGACCAGAATGTTGGGAAATAGTATCCTTAATATTTGCTAAGAGTATTTTGAACACTTGCTTGGGACCACATACTCTTCTAAGCTTTATGTGTGTGTGTGGCTGGGTCTCAGGGGATGGATAATTTAATTCTTGCAACAGTCTTGTTAGGGACGTACTATTATTATCTCCATTTTACAGGTGAGGAAACGGAGGCTCAAAGAAGTATGGTGACTCATCTAGACTCATTCAGCTATAACCACAGCATTCTATAGCTCAAAACAGCCCCCTGGCCACCCCTTCCTCTGTTTGCCCATCTCAGCCCTGAGAGCCTGTTCATGTCCAGTCCCAGCCCTGCCTGCCCCCCAGCCCTGCCACATGGACTTGGGGTCCCTGAACAGACTTCATCTTAATTATCAGGCTTAATGAAAAACTAAACCACACTCAGAATAGTATTTGTCACTCCGCACATCCAACTGAGGCATCTTTGCTGCCCCAGAGAGGTGACATGCTGGCCCTGGAGGGGTCAGAGGTTGTTCTGACATCCCTGACATGAGGGCCTGCCTCCCACCCTTGACCCAATTTCTAATGCTAAGAAGCCAGAACATAGGAAGAGGCTGCTATCCAAACAGCATGGGTGGGAACCTGTCCAAGGGGCCCACTGTTCCACCACGTGCTCATCAATAGGACTTCGTGAGGAGGTGTAATCAACGCGCAGCAGAGAGACTTGGCCAATTAGGCTTATCAGCTGACAGAGAGGGGCAGGAAGCCTCTTTTCCTCCTGCTTGTTTTCCTGCCCCATGCAAGAAGTCAGTTCCCACTTTTTATCTCTGGGTTCCCACCAAGCCATCTTGATGGGGATGGAGTTCTGACAGAAAGCAGGTTCAAGCTATCTCACTCCCCTTGAGCCCAGGGTCAGGCCAGACTGCCCTTAAGGCCAGGCTTGCAATTGGATGCAAAAAAAGAGAAAAAAAGGAAAAAATCGGATGCAAAATCCAAGAGCTTCTTGGCAGAGGGGGAAGAGGCCTGGCCTGATCATACCCTCATCCTCCCTCCCGAATGGAGAAGTTTCCCACTGGCCAAACTTAAGTGTCTCCCCCTAACTACCCTGAGCAGAAGGTGGTTGGGGCAGTTTTAAATATCAGTTTCACAACCAAAAAGGCAGCCCAGTCAGTAGCCCTTTAACATTTCACTAAGGCTAATTGTACACTGCAAAAACGGTGTATTTATCAACTGCATCTGTCTTTGCCCCTGCTTTCTCCTTCCAAAGAGATCTATTACTGGGGCAGATAAGGATCCAGCTTTCAGGGCGATCAAATGAACAGCAGGAGTCCTCAAGATAGGCATGGTTTGTGAAACCCAGCTCCTGCCCACTTGAGTGAGCCAACGAAGAGGGTGCTCTCTGCCAAGAATGTAATGGCCACATGGGTTGTTGGCCCTGCTGCCTCCCCTTGGTACATGACACGGCTGGGTAAGGGAATTTGCTTTTAAAGTATCTTTTGCAGTCTCTTCTAATAAATCACTCGGCCATTCCTGGCGCTTGTTGTGGTCAGTGGTGCCGATCCATGGTGAAAGGGCGGGGCTGGCCTCCACCAGTCTCCGCCTCGGGGTGTTGGGTGAAGGACAGAGGCCGCTAAACAAGATGGCGGCCTCCTGGCCGATGCACGTGCAATGCTGCCCCTTGGGGGTGTGCAGCCCCCTCAGACCTCTGCTGGGATTTCATGGTCAACTTCTGAAGCAGCCACATGGATTCCCCAGATCATGAATCAGAGCCAGCCTTTCGGGGTTGAACATTCCAGTTAGCAAATTGTATTTAATGGTGTACAACCTTGAGGCTTCAAGTGAAAGATTTATGGAGACAGAAGTCAGACTTTTACGAAAATCTGTCCCACCCCTACAGGACCAGGAGGGGTTTTTGGTCTCTGTAGAGTACCGCCAACCTGAATTTAGAATAAATATGCATGAAATGTGTCAAGCTTTGCAGTGTCTAATACTCTCCCTTTGAGACACTACCCTAATCGAAGTACTGCCCCCATCAGTCAGGGAAATCATAGTGAGGTTTGTCCTAAATAGCCTTCTTTTTTTATTTAAGTCATCTACCGACTCTTAATTCAACCTTGTCCCGTTCCCGTGTGTGAATCATCTCCTTCTTCCTCACCATGTGTCCCTACAGAGATTAGTAGGCAGTTATCAAGTCACACCCCCCGTCCACACCCCACCCCACCCCAATCACCACTTAGCCAAACTACATACATATATATTTAGCTCTTTTAATCTTTTTTTTTCTCATAAGGTTCTAATTTTACATTTTCCAGGGTATTTTGGATTTGGCAGACTAGCCTTCGTCTGTGAAGAGTAGAACTTAATTATCAAAAGCTGAACCGGAGTGAGCAATCCATCACAGGGTGACACATCCTTGCCTGTGTTCATTTGAAAAACATTTTTTTTTTTTTTGTGGCTCTTGGAAAAGGGGGGAAGGGATAAAAGCTGTCAGAACCCCAAAGGAAAAAAAAGAAAGAAAAAATCCATTTTGGCGTTCATCATCCCATAACATAACCACATAACATATCAGAATATCACAAATTTGTGGGATTAAGAATCAAGAATGTTCATCTGGCTTCTCTCTGGCCTTTCTTTTCTCCTTCTTTTTATTTTGTTTGAAACTGGATCTAAAATGTCTCCTAGCATGTGAAAGTTAGTCATGTAAAAATGCCTCCTACAGTAAACATCATATTTTTGACAAGGTTTGCATTATAATTAAGACCCATCTGTGTAGGAACCCAACTGTCCTGTTCCACAGTTTTCCTTAAGAGGAAGGGTTTTTTAACAGCCAGATAAATGCTCTCTGTGGCCCAGCCCAGTGGGACAGCGACACCCAGTGGCCATGTAAGGTCATGGCCCCATCGTGGGGCCACATAGGGCTTGGCTCAAGGAAGGCCAGCCTGGGAGAGTTTGCCCAAAAGGACCCTGTGTTGAGGCAGGAGAGTCTGTTTCGGGTGGATTTAAGTGAGATACAGCCGTGGAGGAAACTGCTGGTTTTTACTGACCCTAAAGCAATTCCGAATTCCGCATCAGGAACTCCCCTCAGCCTCATCTACAGCTCACCAAGATGAGTGACAATTCCATTCAGTCACTGGGTTTCCCCAAAACTTTGCATTTAAATATTTTATCCCTGAGGGGGAGAGATGGTTTTTGTCCATTGCTTTGTAGTCTAGCCACTCATTTAAACAATCCAACAATAAACAGACCATGCAATCAGGAGATCCTCACCCTACAGTTGGTTAGTGTACCCCCACTTTTATCTGTGATTCATGGGCTTAAACACAGCAAGATGAGGCGACACGCTTCCTTCTACAGGGAGTGCTATGAGTGCTTACAGCAGTGGACACAGCTTGGGCTCATATTTTCCAGAAACTTGGTTTCTCAGCTCCTTCCTTTAAGCTATTCCAGGTTCCTTCAAAACACACTAATTTAAGTCACTTTGTCCAAGTGAGTGTTTTTTTCTGTTTTAGTTTGTTATACTTATTGGGCATAACCAAAGACATTTCCCTCGTGAGCCTGCTTTGACTCAGCTGCCAGCTGCCAGTCCTCTGAGCTGACTGGGTGCCCTGGCTGCGCCTCCAATGCCTGATGCAGAAATGGCAGGGCAGCTTCTTTCTTAATGGGTCTGATTCAGTGAAACATTCGCTCCCAAAGACTGACCCCCCGTGTTCAACAAACACTCAGATGCATGATGGTGATGATGAACAACAGCAGATAGGATTTCCCTTGATGGATCAGCGGAAATGAACTAGACTAGTATCCATGAGGAGGCAGGTTCAATCCCTGCCTTGCTCATTGGGTTAAAGATCCAGCGTTGCCATGAGCTGTGGTTTAGATCACAGATATGGCTCGGATCCCTTGTTGCTTTGGCTGTGGCATAGGCTGGC
The DNA here is from genome assembly GCA_004024745.2 of Catagonus wagneri. Taxonomy (NCBI): domain Eukaryota; kingdom Metazoa; phylum Chordata; class Mammalia; order Artiodactyla; family Tayassuidae; genus Catagonus; species Catagonus wagneri. The sequence continues at coordinate 4,084,573 of PVHT020000180.1, forward strand.
AGCTGCCTTTTAAGTAATCAACCAATGAAATGCCTTTTTTTTTTTCAGGGCCGCACAGGTGGCTTATGGAAGTTCCCAAGCTAGGAGTCAAATCAGGCTGTAGCTGCCAGTCTACACCACAGCCACAGCCACAGCAATGCCAGATCCGAGCCGAGTCTGCGGCCCACACCACAGCTCACGGCAACGCCAGATCCTTAAACCACTGAGCGAGGCCAGGGATTGAACCCTCATCCTTATGGATAACAGTGGGGTTCTTAATCCACTGAGCGACAACAGGAACTCCTTAAAATGCATTTTAGTAGTAAATAAAACCTGCAGCACCTCACCCCATCACTGCTTAGTCCATCACCACTTCATCCATGGTATGGACTTTAAGGCAACAAGATGGGGGGGGTGTCCAGTTTAAAACTGGGGACACTGGTACCAGGGTGTGGAGGTGGAATGTCCACAGTCACATGAGGAAGCAGGGAGAGACTAGAGCCCAGCACAGCTAATTCTCAGTGCTTGTACTTGACCCTGCCTGTCGGTCACCAGGGTCCCCCCCAGAAGCGCATCTGATCATTTGTTATTTGACGAACAGTCCTGCGCAGCATACGATGTCTGGCTGCATCCCTGGTACCCCATCTTCCCAGATGTGACAACTGAAAATGTCTCCAGACATTGTCAAGGGTCCCACAGAAGGCAAAAAAAAATCATCTCTGGTTGAGAGCCGCTGCTCTAAAATCTTACCCTATCTGAAAGCTTTACCCTCAAATCCGCATCCTCCACAAAGCTGGGAGTGTACTCAATGGCCAGAGAACAGCCCCAGAACTGTGCCCACTTCTCCACCATTAAGGCACAGAGCCCTTTCTTCTTCAAACATATTTCCACCCAGAAGGCAATCTCCTTGGGATCAGGCTTTTCAATTGCAGATGCCACAAGGACTTATGTGCAATAGAAGCTCAGCAGACATTCATCAAATGATGGAGGGAGTTGGATAAAACAGTTTGCTGTGCAACCTCCCCGGTAGGAAAGCAAGTTTCCAACATGCCTCGCGCGTCAGCTGCTGTACCCATCACATGAAAGCCTGCTGCTCGGTTGGATGCAATAGAAACCTAATATTTTACCTGAAACCTTGATTTATGTGTAACCACTCTACTCCTTACTAAAACAGAGCTTGTTTTAGCAAATGGGTCCAGATTTAGTCCATTAGCTTAAAATAAGTGAAAAACTCTAAGGGTTTGGTGAAATCACACAATAAAATATCATTAAGCACTACAGCCTGTCAGGGCAGACGGCAGGTTGGAGTTGAAAGTCAGAAGATCCGTCTGAAGTGAGGTAAAATGCACAATGGATGAGATGGGGGCAGCTGGCTTTCATTTGGGGGAGGTCGTCAGAGGACTTGTGCGTCTGTGATGTAAATGAAGAACAGAGGCCCCCCAACAATTTAACTGTCATCGGCAGAAATGCTCCGACGGGCACAGCCATGAGCCCCGGCCCTTCGCTCCATCTGGGCAGCTCCTGGTCTGCATTATAAGATGCGACGGTGGGGCCGGAAGATGAAAGAACCAGGTCGGGCCCCTGGGACCTGGAAAGGTGCTGCCAGTGTGCCAGGCTGAGGGCTGATGGGCAGCTGGTGTCCTGGGGATGAGGCGGGGGCCGTCACCCCTTCTGCTGGGAGCCACTGGCCTCTTCCTCCTCCATCTCTTCCCACTGTCTCTGTTTCTCTCTCCATCTCTTCTACTCTCTCTTTCTCTCTCTCTGCCTCTATTTCATTCTGCACGTATCTCTCTTCTCTCCCCGTAGACTGTCTCTCCATGTCTCCATCATGGTCTCTGTCTCACCATCTCTCAGTCTGTCCTTGTCTGTCTCTCTGCTTTTCTCCATCTCTAGCTCCTTCCTCTCCATGTCTCCCCCTCTTTGTCTCTCTACGTCTCTCATTGGCTTCTCTCTGTCCTTCCTCGTCTCATGCCTTTACGATTTTACTCTCCCTCCTGTTTCTGTCTCTTTCTCTCTCTTAGCCCCAGAAGTTCAACCCTCAATGAACTATTTTCCTGCGGGTTCCCCCGACATGTTCCCCAAGATGCCAGCAGCACGGGGCAAGCAAATCTGCAGCTCAAGTTAGGCGACCTTCAGCAACTGGCAGTCGTGCTCTCCGCCTCACACCTTCGCTCTCTGTGTCTTCTTCCTTTACCAGCTGAATACGTGCAGGCTGTGGGCTTAATTTTTTCCCTGCCAGAGTCTAGAGCAAGGTCACCAAATGCACGTGGGTGCCCCTACTCCTCATGCTTCGCCTCCAGCAGACAGCACCAATCGCTCTTTCCCAAGTTGCCAATCGCTCGTCCCTAGGTAGCTCTGGCTGAAGAAACTGCTCCGGGCGGCTCCAACCAAGATCAGAACAAACACAGGGGACACAGGAGACAGAATGGATGTGCCATCCCAGACGTAGACAGTAATGGGCTCAAACTCATTCAGAAGTAGCCCAGCCATGGTCCTCATGGAATAACAACAAGGGCAGCTATCAGGAGCCTTTGACCTAGAGCTATGGGCTTTACCTCTAGAAGTGTTCAGATTTGTTATTAGTCCTATTCCCCAAATTTAAAAACTGAGAGTCAGAGAGAAAATATAAATCTCCCAAGGTCACCCAGATAGATAGCAACATACCTGACTGGGACACAACCCCGGGGCTGTCTGACTCTAGCACCAAATGGGGCTATTCTTCTCATTTCAGCAAAAGGACTCTAATCAGTTCCATGTATTAAGCACATACCACATGCCAGTCCCTGTGCTCAGCATGTTATATACATCATCTTGTTTCCAATTCATAATCCCATTAGGTAACTACTATGCCCATCACTCCCATTGAGCAGATGAGGAAACTAAAGTCCAGAGAGGTTAATACACTGGCCCAATGTCACACAGCCAGTCGAGCAGCAGAGCGAGGGGTAATGTGCTGCAAGCAAATTAATAGATTCCAACTGGCATCTCTAAATTTATATTTCCGCCTCCGCCGAGGTCCCTACCACTGCAAGTAATCCTGAAAATTCGTCATGAAGCTTTCAAAACAATTTATGCAAACAAACCTCAAGTGGGGCTATTTGTATTGGCAGCCCATTTCACTTAACCACCCACAACAAGGAACAGATGGCCAGTGCACTGGAATCGCCTGCAAAGAAAACAGGAGGGGCAGAGGCATCAGAAGCCGCCTTCTTTCCCCCGCTGGCTGCCCAGCTTTGTGACGATTACAGGCTTGTTCTTGTTTATGTCTTTGATTCCGTTGTTATTTTATGTACTTGTGAAACCAACCCGGCGTTTCACGAGACAAGTTTGTTCAAAGACCATTTGCCAACCATCTTTGGTTACCAGGAGCCTGGCTTTCGACACTGAACTTGGAGTCCTTTTCTGATTGAGCCTTCTGGAAAGGGGTACAGCAGGAAGGAGAAACAGCTCACAGATGCTGAATTAGAGATTGGCAGAACCTTCAAGACAAACATTTGGTGAGTCTTATTTACCTGCCTTTTTTTTTTTTTTCTTTCACCTATGTTTCAACTGGGCATTTGCCACCCTGTGTGAGGCCAAGTCCTGCACTGGGAAGCAGATCCTGGATTCAAATTTGTCCTTCACCAGCTGTGTTGACATTACACAATTTGTCTAAACTCTCCGAGGCCTCTGTGAACTCATGAATGAGGTTACCAACACCTCCTTGGCAGGGCTTCTGTGATATTTAAATGATACTTGAATGATGCATGTATATGAGTGATCTGTCCATCAGAAAATGCTATTCAGCTCCAGTTGTCTTAACCCATAACAGTCATGCAGCTGCCTCCATCTCAGGCCAGTTAATCAACCAATAAATAGTACTAAACGTGTATTATGTTCAAGATATTCTGTCATGGGTCTGGAAAAGATTCAGAGAAAATTAAGTCATGGTCTCCATCCCAGAGGGAATGTTTCGAAGACTGTGGAAGATGATACTTTCCAAAGATTGCTGCAACAAGACCTCCCACCCCAAATGATCCGCCAGTGTGTCTTTGACATTCCTCTCACTAAGATGTGGGGTCATGTTTCTCCCCATTGAATCTGAGCAGACTTGGGACTTAATTTAAGTGATGATATGGGACATCCAGGCTAGCTTATAATAGGCAATAGCTTCTGCCTAGCTCCCATGGGACATTTGCCTTTGGGGCTCTCAGCTGTCCGCCATGATGGAAGGAAGCCCAGTCCACATGGAGAGGCCATGTGTATGTGTTCCAGCCAACAATCAGCATCAGATGCCAGATGTGTGAGTACAGACCTTTCCGCATGATTCCTGCCTCAGCCCTCAGGTCACTTCTGCCCTTGGGGTTCTTCCCAGAAGAGAAACCCAGACATCTTGATATGCAGACAGAATATCTCAGTTCTATCCTTTCCTAATTCCAAAACTCCATGAACATTGTGCCATGATTGCATTTGGTGCTAAGTTTGGGGAGCAGTGGCAGCAAGAGATTATTAGAACAAGAAAGGAAAAAGAGATAGATATACACACGAAAAGTTCATTGAAAATATACATTGATAAGCATCATAGAGAGTAGTTGGGACAGGGGTTGAGAGGAGGAAAGAAACGTGTGGGCTGGAGGTCAGGAACTATTTTTGAGGCAGTAAAGCTAAAGTTAAGCCTTAATTAAATAGGCATTATTTGGATAGGGGGGCACAAGGTGAAGGGAGTTCACTGATTAATAAAAGTACCCATAACTCAATGTGTCCATAGTGATTATAGTAATAACAATTATAGTAATAGCTAATGATGTGAGGTGATAATTTTAAATACTTACCAATTATTGTTTTCCCCTGGTATTTCCTGTTACCCCATGACCCCCTCATACGTTTTCAGCAGCTCCACCATATGGCATCCATTGCCTCAGGCAGAGGATATGAAAGCACAAGCAGAGAAAAGGTATTTGTGAGCCGAGTGCCTGGGCCCCCAAATCTCCTTAAGACAGACATGATGGGGGGACCCAGCTTTCCTGCCCTCCCGAGGACAGATAAATAGCCCCAGAAGGTGGAGGAAATCAGCAGGAGCCTCTGGATTTCTCTGGATCTGGGTAAAATGCCTTGAACCTCGGCCCACCCATCCCATCCCATAAGCAGTTATGTTTAAAGAATTCCAAAGCTGGAACGACCAGTGTCCCTGTTCCCACGGAAAGAGCAAGGTGGTATGAGACAAAGGGGACGCCCAGCCTCACGGGGGGCTCCTGTGGGACAACGGGTCCCTCTGTGGGGAGGTTTCCAGCAGCCCAGAGGCAAGAGGGAGGTAGGGAATCTCTTCTCAGGAAGGAAGGGGGTCACAGCAGTGACAGATGTGGACACAGGGCCGGAAACCAGAGGACAATGGGGATGACTCAGCAGATGCGCGCAGGGAGTGAAGAAGGCTACCTTTGTCCCCTCACCTCCACCACCGCACCCCCCCCCGCCACCCCTCCCCAGCCCTGCTGGAGCAAAGATACCTCGCCCCGGGAAAGCGGACTAAATTGGCTGAGCTCCCATATGATATCACTTATATGTGGATTCTAAAAGAAAAAAAAAAATGAGACAAATGATTATTTACAAAACAGAAACAGACTCACAGACGTAGAAAACAAACTTAAGGTTACCAAAGGGGAAAGGGGGTGGGGCAGGGGAAAATTAGGAGCTCGGGTTTAACAGATACACACTGCTGTATATAAAAGAAATAATCGCTAAGGACCTATTATAGAGCACGGGGAGCTAGATTCAGTATCTTGTAAGAACCTGTAAGGGAAAGGATCTGAAAAAGAATATATAGACATTCATATATATAACTGAATCACTTTACTATACACTTGAAACTAACATGACATTGTAAAACAATAAAATAAACTGGCCGATTTCTAACTCTTGCCGTGAAGTAGAGATTGAACTGTTCAGCGAAGCAAGGAGAGCCGTCCTTGCTGCATTCTGCACGACAGGTCACTCCCGCTACATCTGCAGTTATTGAGTGTTTACTGAGTGGGAGGCCTCGCTCAGCTCTTTGTACTTTCTCACTCACTCCTTGCAACAACCCTGTGAGATGGGTCCTAGCCTCATTTTTCAGAGAAGGGAAGTGAGGCCCAGAGAGGTTAAGTAACTTGTCCCAGGTCACCCCGGCTCTAAGTGACTCTGCAGGGATTCAAACTCAGGACAGCCTGACTCCAGAGGTTCTGCTCCAGAGGTCACGTGCTCCACGTGGCTCCTCTGGGTGTCTGTGGGCCACACTGGGACTCGTTTCCATTCAAGTTCCTAAATCAGTTTTGTAACCTGTGTCTTAAAATAAGCACGTGTGGGACTTCCCATCGTGGCGCAGCAGTAATGAACATGACTGGTATCCATGAGGACGAGGGTTTGAACCCTGGCCTGGCTCAGTGGGTTAACGATCTGGCGTTGCCACAAGCTGTGGTGTAGATTGCAGACGTGGCTCAAATCCCACGTTGCTGTGGCTATGATGCAGGCCGGCAGCTGCAGCTCTGATCTGACCCCTAGCCTGGGAACTTCCACGTGCCGCAGGTGCAGACCTAAAAAGCAAAACAATAATATAAAGTAAAAGTAAAAATTAATTCTTTCTAAAATATTCCCATCAGGCCTCTTTCCTTTGTGTACACACCTCCAATGACAGGGAATCCGCTGCTTTAGGGGTCAGCCTGTTCTCCACTTAAGCACCAGTTTTGCCCTGGAAACCTGGAAACCCGTCCGTTGGGCTTAACTCTTCCTTCCAAAGCCCTGCAGATAGAGGGCACTCTGTCCACACTCCACTAGCAGAGAGCGCTCGAGAGGCAGCCAGGGGCCAGAGCTGGGAGGAGAGACCGTGATGAAAGGCTTGGACACTGGCCTCACGTAACGAGAAGAAGCATGGAGATGCTGGAAGGAACAGCAATCTCCAGAGCTTTCTATTCTAAATGGATCTCTCCTTAGCTCTCCGTGTGAAGGATGGTCCACAGGGAGTGAGGGTGAAGGCAGGGGACCAGATGCTCAATTACTGCTCATTAATTAATATTGAACACCTTGGAAAGACTTGCCTGCAGCAATGGCCAGTGATGAAAGGCCACTTCTTGGTGGGGTTTCCTGAGCCACTGAGTTACTTCTCTCAAAGCTCTAATCACACTGTGCTCTAATTATCTGCTACTTGTCTGTACTCCCCCAGAACAGAGTTCCCCCCATGCCGGGCTTAGGTCTTATTCACTACTTGGCTCACTCCCTGCCTCATGGCCAGGATAGTGCCTGGCACATTGTATTTTCTGGAACAAGGTAATAAACACAAGTTGTGTGCTTGTTGGTGTCCCTAGCATCAGGACCACAAGAGCAGGTTTCTGTTACAGCTGGAAGCACAGAAGGTAGACAATAAGCAGTCTTTTCTAAGTGAGGAATAGGTTGGCAACTCAAAAGCAAACTGCCTGGAGAGTGGAGGTGACAATACCATTTGTCATCTGAATTGGGACACGCATGTGTTGGGGACAGAAGCTAAATAAGCAAGTAGGACAACAGGACCACAGGTCTGGTCCCAGGTGTTGGCTGGGACTATTTTGGACCAGCCAGGATGGTATTCACACTACTGAAGACTTGTGTTATTTTCTGCTCCCTAAATCACTTTTTCCTTGAAATAATTCTATTCGTGGCATCTGCAAACTGCCACCACCAATCTTCTGACGCCAAAATATCCAGATCTTGCCCCTTCTCTGTCTGCATCCGTCTCACTTGGCAAGAGCTGTTCACTTGCCTCTGCTTTCCACGGACAGCTCCTCCGTCCTCTTTCGCCCGATGGCACTCTCATCTGGGCCTCTACTGCCTTTCTCTTGGACAATCACAGCACACGAGCTGTATTCCCAACTCTGAGGGCTAATTTTATGTGCCACTTTGGGGTGCTCAGACAGTTGATCAAACATTAATCTGATTGTGTCTGTGAAGGGCTTTCTGGATGAACCGATAGACTAAGTAAAGGAGATTGATCTTCTCAGTCTGGGCGGCCTCATCAAATCTGCTGAAGATCCGAACAGAACAAAAAGGCCGACCCTTCCAGGAGTTGGGAGAACCTCCTCCTCCCGGACCACCTTCCAGCTGAGGGCTTGTTTTCCTCCCCCCCCAGCTTTAGGGCTTGAACAGAAACGCCAGCTTCTCTTGGGTCTCCAGCCTGCTGGCCTTTCAGACTAGAACTGACACCATCAGCTCCCCTGGGTCAGGTTCATTACCGCTGAGCCACAATGGGAACTCCAAGGATTAAAACTTTCCAGGGAAATGCTCTGTTAGCTAAAATTTAAGGTCCCTTGTAATGTTCTCCTATGCTCAAGGCCTTTTGCTTCTTGGTGGGAGAAGTTCTTCCTCCTGTCTCTTCAGTCAGAAGTTCTCCCCCAGAGAAGGGAATACATACTGAGCCAGTTCTTTAGAATAAATCATATACATGTATGTGTGTGTGTATACACACATATATACATAGATACATATGTTTGTGTATGTGTGTATACATATATATATGTACACACACACACACACACACGCACACACACACATATATATATATTTCCTATTGGCTCTGTTTCTCTGGCTAACCCTAACACAGCAGCTATAACCCAGTACCTTGTACAATACTTGGCACTAGTACCCAATTACTGTTGATGAAATATGGGACCAGATTTAGATATTTTTGAGGTCCCAAGCCTTGTAAAAATAGTGGAGTCCCTAACTCTCTATACACAATTCAAATAAAAAAATAATAACACACAAAACACAAAATGTATATGTGTGCTAAAAATTTTTTTAAAAAGCATATTCCTAAATTTTTAGACTATGAGATTCAGGAAAGGTCTATTCAAGCTGAAACTTGGCATAAAGAGAATTCTCCTGCTTTGCTGGTCCCCAGTGAACACACTCAGTGTTCACACTGGTAGAACGAATAAGCATGAATGAAGGAGCATACAAGGGTCTGGGGTAATAAAGAAGAAGTTTCCTGTGAATTGCACTTTATTATTCTTTCACCCCTCTCAGTGACAGGTCTGCTCCTTGTGTGCTCATTCTGGGGCCCCAGCCAAAGGGGAGCAACCCCCAAGGAAGCCCGATAATGGCCAAGCGTGAGACACTTAAGGCTTTGGCTTAAGCCGGCTAGGATGCGTTCTTGCCCCTGTTTCACTGGTTAAAGCAAGTCATGTGACCAAAGCCAAAGTCAAGGTCTGGGGCATTACTCCTCTAATAGGAAGAGCTAAAAGAAAAACCATGTAGCAGGAGCTGGGGAATTAGCTCAATTGGTAGAGCGCTCGCTTAGCATGCGAGAGGTAGTGGGATCGATACCCACATTCTCCATGGTTAAATTTTATAAAGGAGGATTGTCTGGCATGGCCACTTTCCCCTCAAAAAAATCACTTGGCAAAGAGTGACAAAGGGCGTAGGTACAGAGAGGGGTAAAAAAATTAGACAATAATTCAGTCCATCACAATGGGCCAAAGAAGACAGAGTGTGCGGGAGCCACAGGCCCCTGATGTTAGGCAAATATGAGTTCAAATCCTTTATTCTGTCCTTTATCAGCTGTGAACCTTAAGCAAGCCTCTGGACCTGCCTGGGCCTCTATTTACCCATCTTTAAAATGGGCATAATAATAGTACTTAACTCATAGAGCACTAGGGAGGTTTAAATGAGAGGATGCATGGAAAGAATTTACAATAGTATATGGCACAAAGTTCACGACCAGAAACTACTTGTTGTGGGACCACAGTTTCTCAGGAGAGACACTCAGCGCTCCCACATAGCTTCCACTGGGAGATTGTCAGAAAGGCAAAAGCCCTCCCGCCTCAGAGCTGTGGAATCAGAACCTGCATTTTAACAAGATCCCTGGGGAGTTATACGCACATTACTGTTTGAGAAGCTCTGTTTAGAAAGTGGGGCTTCGTAACGTGCAGCATGAGCACTGTAAGAGGGGTCAGTGTGAGTCAGGCATTAGATTGCACCATGTTTCGTGGACATGGCAGCATTAAGGGTCTAAGGAGGCAGAAGAAGAAACCCAGGAACATCCCAGAGTCTGGTTCTGGGATGAAGTCAACATGAGGGAGTCTCCCTGGGATTCCCAGCAGCCTCTCTATCCAGCTGGAGTCACCTCTCTCTTGCAGTTTCTTTCAGACCTCGCGGGGCATAGAGTGCCTTCCTCATGCAGCAAGGTGGGGTGGACCCGTGAGGCTGCACGGTGAAGATTCCCCACAAGCTAGTCCCCAACCTGTGGGGGATGCACTGCCCTGTGGGTGAAAGCCCAGAGGAGGAGGCTGCCCAGGAAATTACCTGCCCCTATGATGTAGGAGACAGGAAGCCTAAGCCCTGCTGGGCCGCTTGCTGTCCGCTTGATGCGTTCCAGCCTCTCAGAGCTGGTTTTCAAGTCCAGAGATCACACTCAGGATTCTTGTGATGATCACATGAGTACCTTGGCAGGAGCTATGAAAACTCTAAAAGCACAGCCACTCCCGCCCCGCAGTTGCGCTTCTAGGAACTGGTCCTCGTGCTCAAGAACGCACGTTCACCGGAGCTGCTGGCGGCACGGGAGCATCAGCTGTGGTTCTTCGTGATGCATCATCATGAGATGCATCAATTCTGCTTCTGCACCCTGGGAGGAAAACAGTGATAAATTAGGAGGAAGTTAACACATTGCAGAGTACAGAAATAGTTGTGTTGCAAAATAAAACAATAACTAAAAGTCAAGGACACACCCAGAGCCAGATGCTAATCTTGGAAGAAAGTTCAGAACACTGTTTCTCAACCTTTTCATATTCCCCCTCAATATCCTACCTAGGAAATTTTAAAACCACAAGTATGTTATATATCTGTTAATGTACCCTGTGTGTATTTGTGCTTTATTCATAAAAGTGTTAGCTTTTTTAAGACACCCCCCCCAACCAATTTGTACCCCCGTGGAAGTGTTTTTGCCCCTGTTCAGAATTCATAGTTTGAGAAAGCATGTCAGGCCTTTCCCTTATTACTATTACTTGCTTGCCAATGGCTTAAGGTTTTATTTTGAAAAAATAATAGTGAACTCTAAAAGAACACTTCGAGCACAGGGACCAGCACTGGCAAATTCTCCACAAACAGAGAGAAGGCTGAAGCAAGTGAATTTGGGAAAAAGAAGTATGAGATCAGGTCAAAGAGGGTTTCAGGATGGTAGACTACAAAGACCCTAAACTCACCTCCTCTCCCGGGTACATCAAAATTACTACTGTTTATAGAACAGCTGTCAGTGAAAAAGACTAGAGCCTCCCAGAAAAGATCTTCTGCAACTAAAGATATAAATAAGGGGCCACAATGGGACAAGTCGGAGGGGTGGAAGGCAAGCCCCATACCCCTGAGTGAGTGATGCATAAACGGGAGAATAATCACAATCGCAGAGGTTCTTCCCAAAGAATAAGTGGTCCGAGCCCCACATCAGGCTCCTCACCCAAGGGATCCTGTGCCAGGAAGATGACATTTGGCTTCGAAGGCCAGTGGGACTTACTTTTGGGAGACTGTGGGAAACAGGGATCCCACTTTTAAAGGGCCCACACAAAATCTCACATGCTCTAGGAGCCAGGGCAGAAGTAGTAATTTGAAAGGAGCCAGCATCACCCTGATAGCATAAGTAGACATAAATAACACCAAAAAAGAAAATTAGAAGCCAGTATCACTGATGAATGTAGAGGCAAAAATCCTCAACAAAATACTAGCAAACTAAATCCAACAATACATTAAAAAGGATCATACACTATGATCAAGTGGGATTTATCCCAGGAATGTGAGGATGGTTCAATAAATGCAAATCAATTGATGTGATACACTGCATTAATAAACTGAAGAAAAAGAAATATATGATCATCTCAGCAGATGCAAGAAAAAAGAAAAGCCTTTAACAAAATTCAATATCCTTTTATGTTTTTATAAGAACTCTCCAGAAAGTGGGCATAAGGATTATGCCTTAACATAATAAAGGCCGTGTATGATAAGCTAACCTCATACTCAATATCATATTCAATGGCAAAAAGTTGCAAACATTCCCTCAAAGATCAGGAACAAGACAAGGATGCCCACTCTCTCCACTTTTATTAAGGAGTACTGGAAGTCCCAGCCTCAGCAATCAAACAAGAAGAAATAAAAGGCATCCAGATTGGAAAGAAAGAAGTAAAACTGTCACCATTTGCAGATGGCATGATACTACTATGCACAGAAAATCCTAAAGATGCCACCAAAAAAATTACTAGAACTCATCAATAAATGGCATAAAATTGCAGGATACAAAATTAATATACATAAATCTCTTGTTTCTATACACTAACAATGAACTATCAGAAGAGAAATTAAGGAAACAATCCCACTTACAACTGCATCAAACAAAATACCTAGGAATAAACCTACCTCAGGAGATAAAAGACCTGTGTTCAGAAAACTATAAGACGCTGATGAAAGAAGGCACAAAGAAGACACAATTTGAAGACACAAACAGATGGAAAGACAGTGTTCACTGATTGGAAGAATTAACATTGTTAGAACGACCATACCAGCCAAGGCGATCTACTGGTTTAATGCAATACCTATCAAAATACCAATGGCATTTTCCATAGAACTAGTATAAATAATATTAAAATTTGTTTGGAAACACCAAAAAAAAAAAAAAAAACCAAATGGCCAAAACAATCTTGAGAAACAGATTCAGAGAAGTAGAGAACAAACTAATGGTTACCGGAGAGGCAAGGGTAGGCAGAGAGGGCAAGATAGGGGTAGAGAATGTATTTATTTATTTACTTATTTATTTATGTATAAAATAATGTTTATGTATCTATAAAATAAATAAAATGCAGGACAGCACAGGGAATATTGCCAGTAGTGTATCATAACTATAAGTGGGGGGTATAGTCTATAAAAGTTTAATCACTATGTTGTACACCTGAAACTAATATAATATTATAAATCAGTTATACTGCAACAAAAAATTTTAATTAAAAAATAGTGAATACTTACATAGCACTTCCTACATGCCAGGGATTATTCTAAGCACTTTACACATTTTACAAATGATAAAATTTCATACTCATAAAATCCTGTGTAGCAAGTCCCATATTATCTACATTTACAGATGAGGAAAAAGGGAAGGTAAGAAATTTGCCCAAGGTCACACAGCTAGTAAGTGATGGTGCCAAGATTCGAAGCCTGTCAGCCTACGTCCAAAGTTGTTGTTCTTAAAGAAACTGAACTGTTTATCACATTTGCAGTGAAAGTAGAAAAAAATTTTAAAGAAAAGGCAGAAAGGGGGTGAGTTTTCTGTCTGTAAATGGGTTAATGTAGGTCAAAGTAGTTTAAAATTCGAAGCTGTTTCTAAACATAGAATGACACTCATTACTATGATCAATATGTGACTGTTACCGCTACTGTTACACTAATAATGTCAAGTCCAAATAAAACCACAGCCAAACTTGGGGATTTGATATCAAGTTGAGGAGGTGGAAGAACTGACAAAAAGCCAGAGGCAGAATGAGAGAGCCCCTTTAATTAAGATGAACCAGAGCATGGGCAGCTGCAGGGAGAACCTGGAGGCAAAATATTTAGGCAGCTGCACAGCGTTCAGATGGCAGCCCCTGCTGCTGGAGCATCGCCCGGCTCGCTCCCTCCCCTGCTCAGCTCCTCCCAGCCCCCTGGGCTGTGCCGCAGGCGGATGGGTCAACCTCTCAACAAGGAGGACCCGCCTAGCCTGGGAGTGGGCAGAGAGTCACCACTGCCACCCATGCGTAGAGTAGATACAAGGTCACACTAATGGAAATGAGGAAGGGGGCCCCAATGCCCCAGGCGCTCAGCTCCTCCCCCACAAACACCATCTTTGAATCTTTGGGACCCAAGGGACACACTTCAAAAACCATGTATCCAGTCCACCCTTACTTTACAGATGAGGAAACCGAGGCTCAGAGTGGGGCTGTGGTTTGTGTAAGGCTGCCTAGCAAATTGGCAAGAAGTTTGGAACTGGAATCCTGCCCCCTGGCTCCCTGGTTACCAAGCCTAAAAGGCGTGACACGGTGCTCCCAGGATTTGAAAAGAAGAGTTCTTTTCCTTCCTCTGGGGCCCTCTTGGTGGAATGGCTTCTCTTTCCAAGTTATAACAATATAATTTTTTCCTTCCAGAGCCTCTAACCACACAATCTCAGTTTTTTAAAAAGTCTTTGTCTGAATGAGTCTGACCTGGGAAGAACCCAATTAGAACTCTTTCTCAGGGTCAGATTCATTGGTATTTATTTTTCATTGAGGTCTTTCAGAATTACTTAGTGCATACACACAAAAGGGAAGAAAGGAAGGGAAGGAGGGGAGAAGAAAGAAAATGAAAAACCTGGATGGAATTTCCAGGCATCTGTAAGGCAGACAGCTTGGTATCGTTGAAGCTAAAACTGTTAAACTAAGGGACTCACTAGTGATGGATTGACTCCAGCTGTCCAGACTGAGGTCACCCTCAGCCGGACACATTTGCTTCTCTAACCTTTGATGTCTCTGTCATGGTGAGACTCAGATGTCAGAGAACATTGTGCCATGGCAGCCATTGGTGTGTAGATTCCTTCTCCCCCCTTCCTGTGCCTGCACCATTAATGGGCTATGTACTCTCCTGCAGACCCATGACTCAACCTCAGAGTCCTTCTCAACACAGCGCTCCAAGCAGCCCTGCCCAGTCTATTGGTGCTGGCCCTTAAATCGAAGCACACTTGCTACTCTTGATTTCATCCAACATTCCCCATTTTACAGATGAGAAAAGAAAGCCCAGAGAAGCTAATTGTGCCAAAAAAAAAAAAAAAAAACCTGACTCTTAAGAATTCCCTCAGATCAATAAAGGGCAGCTATGGAGCCCCAACAATCTTGTCATCTCACTTATTGACGTGTATGTCAGCAGGGAGGGTCACTCAGATCCCTTACGCCTAACTCTTGGCTCTACACTACTGCTCCTGCCTCAGGCTCTGGGGGATGTTGTTTGACTTTGCATCTGCTAAGAAATCTAGGCTGTCATAACCAATAGACTCCAAAACATGACGCCTCAAACACTGTCAACTTTTACTTGTCCTTATATAATAGTTTTAGGCAGGTGTTCCTAAGCGGAGGCCGGGGAGGGGGGTTTCTCCATGTTACAATTCAGGGACCTCATTTCTTTCTGTTGTGTGGCTCTACCAACTGCTGGAGGTCTTGTCATAATCAGCATACAGCCAGAGGATAGTGGAAGAGCATCTCTAATTATATTCCGTTGGCTGAGACCTAATCCCAGAAGTAAATGTAGGGGAGACTGAGGAATAGGAATGTGGTCCAGCTCTGGGATGATGGTGATGATGATGATGATGGTGATGGTGATGATGGAGAAGAAGAAGAGGAGGAGGAGGGGGAGGTGGGGGAGAAGGAAAAGAAGAAAAGTAGATTTTTGGTGAACAGCAAGCAATCTCCAACAGTCTCAGTTCTCCCTAGCGACTTAGTTTGACTCCTATCTTTTTTCCTAGATTTTTCCTAGTTGGACATTCCCACTCCCAGTTCCGCTTTGAGACTGTAATCCCAACAACTAAATCAGTGTCCACCCACAACTGAGAGAATCATCTGCCCAAGTTCATAGATTGAGATGGGACTAAATCATGACTCCAGGACCACCATGCTCCAAAGTCTAATTGAATAGGCATGTTTTTAGGAGTAATATCTTCAACATTTAGAATATTATGCATAAGGCACAAAATAGCCTGTTTTTACTGGAGGGAGGCTAGGCTTTTTTTTTTTTTTTTTTTTCATCATTTTCTATGTTACTTTCAAACCAGGTTCCCATAGCCATTCAGTCTTTGGATGGCATGAGGGGTGGGGGCGGGTGTTGCTTAGAAAGGCTCACTTGTAAAGGAAAAACAAAGTTGAATACTGGAGACAGAAGGAAAGTACTATGTCACATTTAGTAGGTGCTCAGGGAAAGGATTTTTAATCATTTGACTTGAGTTCAGATTTGCCTTCTGAGCACCAGGCCCAAAGTGAAAAAGCAAAACTGCCTGGGAGTTTTCCTTTTGTTTTGTCTTAAATACCTTCCCATCTTCTTACTAAAGCCATACTCTTCCACTCTAAAAGATTTTAGAAAACTCAGATAAACAAGAAGAAGAAAATTAAAATCTCTCCGAACTCAGCACCCTGGAATGGCCACTTTTAACACACAGACAGGCGCGCGGCCAAATTTCACACACATAATTCTTAATAAAAATGGGGTGTAGGGCTTTTAAGAGATTTTACCTAATTAGGCAAAAGTGACCGAGTTCCACCCTGCTTCTCGGGAACCCACCGATGTTTGGCAAGCCACGCTTGATGAAATCTTCCAGCCCCAGTGCAAACGCGTGACCTGCATATATTCTTAATATGCTAATTTTTGTTTTGGTTTCTGAACAAAACCCGTCTTTTAAAGAAAAATTTAACAGATTTGAAACCAGAAACCCTGTCCTCCCTGGAGGCATTAAAAAATGCAAACTGAAGGCTTCCCATGTGTGGAGGCTATTAGTGATTTCCTTCCAAAAACAGGAGAAGCGTTGCCCTGGCTGTAACGCTTGAGGTCCCCGAGCCAAAAACTGTTTGCTTTCTGCGCACTCATTAACCATGGTGTGGGATCCAGTAACTGCTCTAATTTCCTACTTTAAATGTTTTTCTTTCCCCCGCTTTTCAAAAATGTCTTTTTATGTTGTACATTTACATACTCGTATTCAGCCACTTAACGCTGATAGGCTGGTCGCTGTCAGACACAATAAAAAGAGACAGAAACCACTGCGAATTACAGTAGCATTAGTGTTGAAAATGGAAATTTAATTTCCAGAAATGAACCTCAGCAATAAAAGCTCCCTTTGTTGCTGTTCAGATCAGAAATGAATCAGGTCTGAAAGGGAGCTAACATGCAATTAAAAACGTCTCAAAGAGGTATTTGTTATGTGTTAGAACAGATGCGTTGGAATGGTGCTTGGAACACAGGGGGGCCCAGGATAAATGTTTTTGATGAGAAGGAAGATAATGGTAATGCCTTACATGTGTAACGTGCTTTTAAGTTGACAAAGTGCCTTTGCCTTTGTGCCGTATTTGGAGTCTCCCAGGGAGCCTGGGAAGGGGCAATGCGGGTGTGGAAACTGAGGCTGAAAGAGCTAAAGTCGCACCGTTTCCCCAAGGTGACCTAGTAGAACCGGGCCGAGAATGGAGCCTTCAGGGCTCTGCTTGATGTAATTCAAAGGATGGAAGTATCTCAGACTTACAACCATCACTCCCCGGGGACCACGTTCCCCCGTGTGGTGGCGTGAGGGAGCCATATTTTGAAATATTGGCTGGGGTCTCCCGGATCAGGACTTCCTGCCCCACCCTGGTCTCCACACCGTGACAGCAGTGATCAGCATTCAAGGCGACCGCCCTCAGGGTGCAGAAGGGAGAAAGAGAAGGAGAAAGAGAACGTGCTCAGCTTTGGAGCTTCAAAGTAGACACTTGGAAGTGCAAAGCAATTGTTTGAAAGGTCTGGAGTCTCTGAAACCTGACTTTTTCAAGTGTTAAAAGGTGCAGCCCTGATGTCCTGGCAAGTGTTTTTTAAGAGCAAACAAGGTCATCCGGGGTCTCCTCCAGCCCAGGGCAAGTCAAGATTCAAGGGGCTGAGGACTAGACCCCCCAGAGAAGGGTGGGGACCCCAGAGGGGAATCCGTGTGACTCTGCTTCTGCGTTGGGACCATGGAGACAGCAAACCATTTATAGTTTCCTCGGAAAAAGACAAATTGACTGAATTTACCCTAACTTGACTAATGGCAACCTGAATCCGTAGAGAAACAACAGGCTATCCAACACGTGAAGCTGGAGCAACTGTACAAACCATCAGAAGAAAAAAGTATTAAGTTTGTTCCATACCTCACATCTGGACAGTTAAATCTTGATCGAATATTTAAATTTTTAAAATTAAGTCATGGGAGTTCCCGTCATGGCTCAGCGGTAATGTACCTGACTAGCATCCATGAGGATGTGGGTTCGATCCCGGGCCTCACTCAGTGCACTAAGGATCTGGTGTTGCCATGAACTGTGGTGTAGGTTGCAGACGGGGCTCGGATCCCACGTTGCTATGGCTGTGGTGTAGGCCAGTAGCTGTAGCTCCGATTAGGTCCCTAGCCTGGGAACCTGCATATGACGCATATGTAGCCCTAAAAAGACAAATAATAAAATAAAATAAAATAAAATAGTCATTGAAGTTCTGTAAGGAAACATGAACCATGTCTTTATCACCTGGGAAGGGCAAAGATTTTTCTACTTATGACTCAAAATCAAGATGTCATAAGAGAAAAGATGAATAAATTCAATTTAAACTTTTTTAAACATTCTGTGAGTTCCCCCCAAAAGCGAAATACAAGTAACAATTATTCGGAGAACTGGATAAGAAAAAGAAAGGCCAGCCATCCCACAGAAAAATAGATAAGAGTAATGTAAGTGACTTTTAATGAAAGTGCATTGAACTACTGTTATTCACCTATCAGACGGGCAAAAACCCAAGAGTTTTATAATACATTCTATTGTCAAGGACAGTAGTTAATAAGCATGTCTCGTATATAACTGTTATGAAACTAAATTGTACAACCCTATCGGCAAGGGTGGGGGGGAGTATCAGAATTAGTAATGCAGATATCCTTTGAGTCAGCAATTCTATTTCTAAGAACTTATCCTACAGATAAATACATGGAGAGAAATGGCATAAAGGCAAAGTTATCCATTGCAGCATAGTTCATAACAGCAAGGGAGTAAAAGCAACATAAGTGTTTATGATCCATGGGAATAGCATGCATTTGTAAGAAACTGAGAAATTATCCTATGCTCTGATACAGAAAGATTGTCAAAATACATTAAAAGAAAAGGATCGGGTGCAATATTTTGTTAGGAAGAGGATGAGAAAATAAACGCATATTTATTTGAGTGTGCAAGATATTTTAAGGACACACAAGAAACAAATAAACCAAAAAAAAAAAAAAATGACAGGAACTAGACAGACTTGGGAAAGGGTGAGAAAAATGCTTTTAAATATATTTTTTTATTATACTCTATGAATGTATGGCAGTGCAATGTAATCTATTCAATGCATTAAAAATCAGTGACAAAGCTTTTCGGAAAAATAAATTTTTGTGTTATTAAATAAAAGAAGCCTGGAAGTATAAAGTAGATTAAATGACAAAAGATATCTTTGAAACTTACATCTTTGCACAAACTGAGCCTGTGGCCTGAGTGAAATTTGTATGGTTTACAGCATTACAAAAAGAAAAACAAAACGTTTCTGATAGCCAAACATAATTGCAAGCTATTGAATGAAATAAAGTGAGATTTCATTAGGCACAACCTTAAGCCCGTGGGTATAGTGAGTCTCTGAGGGGAAAGTATAGAATACATCACAGCCCAAATACATTTGACCCAGAAAGCTTTTTTTCATGGGATATCTCGTGGAAGTGCTGCTCTGTGTGAATCAGGGTTTGAAATTTGTGCGGTTTGGGGCAGAGCTGGCCGCCTACACTGTTCATGGGATTGTAGATTGGTGCATCCACTGTGGAGAACAGTATAGAGGTTCCTTAAAAAACTAAAAATAGAGCTACCGTATGATCCAACCATCCCACTCCTGGGCATAGATCCAGAGAAAACCATAATTTGCAAGGATTCATGTACCCCAGTGTTCATTGTATCACTATTTGCACATGGAAAGTATCCACTGAGAGAGGACTGGATAAAGCCAGTGTGTACGTACATTCAATGAAGTGTTAGCCATAAAAAAGAAGAAAGACTGCCGTTTGCAGCTATGTGGATGGACCTAGAGATGATCACACTAAGTGAAAGAAACCAAAGACAAATAGCATGTGATATCGCTTATATGTGGAACATTTTTTTAAAAAGATATAAATGAACTTACTTCCAAAACAGAAAGAGACTCATAGACATAGAAATCAAATTTGTGGTTACCAAAGGGGGAGAGGGTGGGAAGGAGAGAGAGATCAGCACGTTGGGATTAACATCTGCACACTATTATATATAAAATAGGTAAAAAAAAAAACAAGGACCTACTGTATAGCACAGGGAACTATGCTCAATATTTTGTAAAAATATAGTAATGACGATGATGATAGCATTCAGAATTTGAAAAGCTGTATTTGTAAATTGTCCTTTTCATATACTGCTAGTCCACAGAACAATTTCCCAGTGTTCAAAAGCCTGAAAAATGTTCATAAACTTTATACCTAATGATTTCATTTGCAAATGTGCATCCTAAAATATAATCAGTGATATGAATAAGCGGTTATGGTCAAGGACATTGACTGTAGCAATATTGATAATGCAGAAAATTTGGAAACCGTATAAATACCCAAACAGTATGAAATTGATTACGTACACCGTAGTATATCTATAACACAAATTTTCTGTGCGGCCATTAAAAATCACACTGAAAAATAGGTTTCATCACAAGGGAAAGTGCTCACAACGTACGAAGTGACAAAGGCAGACTGCCCAGCAGTGAGCCCAGTATGATCCCACTTTTGCTAAGAAAAAAATAACATGAAAAGGTCTGCGGGGGTAAATACTCCTGGTGACAATCTTCAGAGAGACGATCATTTCTTTTTTATGCTTTTCTGCCTTCTTCAAATTTACTGTATCAATATTGATACACTTATGTAAATTATAGATGATAGATAGATGATAGATAGATAGATAGATAGATAGATAGATAGATAGATAGATAGTAGGTAAAATAGTTCTGCATTCAGAGATGTGCTATTGCAGGTATGCAGGTAAGTTCTGGCTATCTGCATGGCATACTTCCCTAGAATTTAATGGCTTAAAACAACAACCAAGTAATTATTTAATGTGGTTATTATTTCATGTTAGCGATTCAAGCAGAACCCCGGTGGCAGATGCTTCTGTTCCATGTGCCATCGACTGGCAGGGCCTCTCCATGGTGTTCTGCTGGCAGCTTGGTGGTCCAGAGGGACCAAGAAGTTTATGCAGACGTTTGGCCTTTGGTGGGGTAGCTGGGAGGCTGATTCAGCCGGGCTCACCCCCTCTCTTTGCAGTCTCAGGGTTTCTCCACAGGATCTCTTGAGCTGGCTGGTCAGACTTTTCACAAGGCAACTCCAAACTCCAAGAAGAAGGAAGCAGAAGCCGCCAGTCTTCTTAAGGGCTACACCCAGAACTGGCAGAGTGTCACTTCCAAGGCATTCCATTGGTCAAACCATTCCAGACAAGCCCAGATGCAAAGTCAGGGAAAACAGACCAGTCTCGGATGAGAGAAAGGTTCAAAACTTTGCGGCCGTGTTTAACACCCCACAGTGGAATATTTAAACAGCAGGAAAGAAACCAAAGCCTTTTACACTTAGAGAAAGAACGCAGGCTGAGGATTCCCACCCCCGCCTCTTAACCACACAGATAGCACTAAAGAAGCTCATCCTCGTCTGCAAAATGGGACTTGTAATCATTATGAAAGTGCTTGCCTACATTGTCAAAAACCGCACAACTGTGAAGGATTATTTGTGTTAAAAGCCCCCCACACAACCCAACAAGGCGGAAGGTCCATAGCTATAAATGCCACCTATATTCCTCGGTGCCAAGGACCATAATCAAGCTTTTAGAGATCGCTTTGACTGATACATAGCAGTGTTTGCAAACTGCAACCCTAGTGGCCGGCAGGCATGTTTCACTGGGCTGTTGCATCACAGGAAAATCAAATTCCTGCCTGGGCCCACCGCATTCCTGCCTGGCAGCGGCTGACAGGGCTGAATAATGGTTGTGCCCTGATGTGGAGACAGGGCCTCCTGTTTGACCAACACTCCGCCTCTTGCAAAAAGTATGCACAAACCTGGCCCACTTCGCTTGCCTTGCTGGACCGTCCTTGCTTGGGACCACCAGAAATTTAACATCCCCAGGTTGTTCATGAGTCCCAGGCAAGGACGAACACCAGCTTTCTATGATAGCCATCCTCATTTTCAACATTCACCCTTATAGCTAATAGGGGATCTGTTATATCCAACGCCCTAGGATGTTTTTGACAAATGTGGTGCTGTGAACCCAGGGCTAATGAAATTACCACCAAAATTGGCGTTGGCAAGGGCTGGCCCACCCCCTGTGTCAAGTGGCTTTTGAAATCCTGGAACCAAGTGGAGGCAAACGAGGCCCCAAGAAATCCGCCCCCCTCCCCCAGATCTTCCGTGGGTGATGTGAGGTTGCTGGAAACCGCCTCACACTTTGGCCGTCTTGGGGTCTCCAGCACGTGTGAGATGCCAGCCCTGTCGCCATTCTCACCACAAACCTGGAATTTCACATCCTCATTTATTTTAAAAAGTTTGAGAACATTTTCCCTCCCAGCCCTTAAACGTTAAATGGCAGAGCTGATAGAGACGGACCCAATGTGACTTCGACTTCTTTTTTTTTTAGGGCTGCACCCAAGGCATATGGAAGTTCCCAGGGTACTAGTCGAATGGGAGCTGCAGCTGCCGGCCAACGCCCCAGCCACAGCAGCGCCAGATCCAAGCCACATCCGCGACCTACACTGCAGCTTGTGGCAAGGCCGGATCCTTAACCCACTGAGCAAAGTCAGGGATCCTCATGGATCCTAGCTGTGTTCTTAACCCGCTGAGCCACAGTGGGAACTCCGTGACCTTGACGGTCTGCTGGAGGATGTCCCCGGGTGAGTGGTCCTTAAAGACATAGTCACCAGCCCCTCCTCCCCACTCTCCCAAGAAGACCCCCCTGTCCCTCTCCCCCATCAGCAGGCACAACTGCTCTTAATTCCCAGGAGTTTTCTTTTGTCATTTATTTTGTCAGTAGAAAGATAACTCTTTGATATTAAAGGAGGCAGGCCGACTAGAAATTATTATTATTATTAGATTAGGAATGGTGGTGATAATAAATTGGACCTAACAAGAGTTGAGGTAATGGACCCTCCTGGCCCCAAACACAGAGCTGTCAGCTCCGCTTACCTCTCTCTTCTCTCTGCCCTGGGTTATGAGCGCCTGTGTATCCGGCTCCCTACCCCCCGGAGGTGTCAGCTCCTGGAGGCACAGGCCTCACCTCGTTCATTCTTTGACCTCCCTTCCCTTCGTGGCACAAAGCGCCGAGAGGTGCTTAATCAATGCACCAAATAAGATATCCAGGAAAGCCTCAATTAGCTGGAAAGCTCACCGAACAGGATTTTATAAAGGACTCTCTCCTCGAAGGACAAGGCCAACCAGAGGGGAGAAAGTGCAAGGATTAGGCGGTTCCTCTTCTGTTTCGCCTTCTGTCTTTAAAGCCTGTTTAAGGGCTGGCCCGGGGGCTGCACACGTTCAATTCTACACTGGGTACCTCCCTGCCCACCAGAGGCCTGGAGAGTGAGTCAGATGAAGGTGTGTTGGAAATAAGTCCTTCTTTATCCCTGAGTTATGACTGGGGCGGGGACGGGGAGACAGTTTCAGAACTGAATATAGGTGGTTCTGGGGTATGGACGTTCATTCATTCACTCATTCATTCACTCAACAAATGTTCATCCATCACTTAGCAGCCACACAGCTCTATGCAGTAAAGATAGGAAGGTTCTAGTAAGGAAGGCACACAGATAACAAACAAGGAAATGCAGGAAATTCCCAGCATGGCTCAGCGGGTAACAAACCCAGCTAGTATCCATGAGGACACGGGTTCTATACCTGTCCTTGCTCAGCGGGTTAAGGATCTGAAGCTGCCGTGAGCTGTGGTGTAGGTTGCAGACATGGCTCAGATCCTGCGTTGCTGTAGCTGTGGTGTAGACCGGCAGCTACAGCTCCAATTCGAGCCCTAGCCTGGGAACCTCCATATGCCGCGGGTGCAGCCATAAAAGGACAAAAAGACATTAAAAAAGAGAGAGAGAGAGAGATTGAATGGAGGCAGATTTTATACCTGGCATTGCCAGGTAAGGGTTATTTTTTGTTTAGAATCCATGCTACCTTCTTTCAAGGTTTCTTACCTAATGCTTCAGAATCATGGTTTCTCTCAAGGGGACAAATCAGAATAACAAGGAGTATGTTCATGACAAATTTAATTCCAGGGCCCGCTCCCCACCCAGGAGTTTTCTGGCTAGAGCTGTGGACTTGCATAGGTCACAAAGGTCTCCAGGTGTGCTCTGATCAAGAACTGGGGATTTAAAGCTTCAGGGAGGATCTGAACATGTCAAGGTGAGAGAGAGTTCTGTAGAAAAGGTCTCTGATCTTGGGGATTAAGACTCAAGTTTAAAGAAAGTATTAGATTTGTTATTATTAACACAATATATTAAGATTCACCCTAATAGTAGAAGAAAATTTGGAAGAAGAAACTGAGTATTTTTATTGTCTCTATTAAAGGTGGTATTAAAGTGATTTTATAAGGGAAAGAATATTATTCGTACAGTTTTTACTACTTTATATGTTATTATTATAAGTACAGTAGACCCTGTATTGGAATTCGGTAGAAAGTCATAATTTCTGGATATTCAGTAGTAATCAACTAACTTTTCCAAGAGTATAAGATGATATAGCTTTAAAAATTACACCTGTGTATAGGTGTGCTGTGTGTGTGTGTGTGTGTGTGTGTGTGTGTATATGTTAGTGAATCTACAAAATAGCGGAAATAGCTCAAACCCTAATCATTCGTATGACCTATTTTTCACATTTTTTTTCTTTTTAGGGCCACACATGCAGCATATGGAAGTTTCCAGGCCAGAGGTTGAATTGGAGTCGCAGGTGCCAGCCTACGCCACAGCTCACAGCAACACTGGATCCTTAACCCACTGATCAAGGCCAGAGATCCAACCCGCATTCTCATGGATACTAGTCAGATTCATTTCTGCTGCGCCACGATGGGAACTCCTATTTTTCACATTTTTTATTTAAAAACGTTTACAAAGTAGAAATTGACCAACTGCCATTGCCACCAAAAGGCAATGGTACTCTTACCGTTGCTGTGAATTCCCTAACTCCACCACTGGGGGGTAGCATCTCCCATCACTTTCTCTCTTTAACGCTCATTTCCACCTGGAATATGGGCATATTGGACACACAATAATTTTCAGGGTGTGGAGGAGAGTTGAGAAGATGTGTCTTAAATGCCAGCAAATGTAGTGGGTCTTCTTCTCATCTCTATTTAAAAGAGGAAGAAACATGATCAGAGAGGTTAAGTGATGTGTGGGAAGACACACAGCTATGCAGAACCAGCACTGAAACTCAGTTCAAACTGCAGGGACCAATTTGCTAACCACAAGGCCAAGTACCTCTCTGCACCCAGTGAAATTATTTCAATCTACCATCCAAAGTGTCCTCAGGGATGAGCTGGTCCCTTGAAAGGCTTTTTGAAAACTGCAAGGTGCATACAGATATCTGGGGTTTTATTGGAAGGAAAAGTCCACCCTGGCCCTTCCGTATGGCCCGGTCAAGACTACACATTCCTTGAGAACGGGGAGTTCTGCCTTTCCCTTTTCTTAGGGAAAGCCCAGCACCCAGTGGGTGCCCCAGACATGTTCACTGAAGCCCTCATTTGAATTTGTCTGCTCTGAGAAATCAGAGGAGCCAGAATTAATTCAGTTGCACTGGATTATTAGTGTTGCTGAGATTGGTATCAGTGTTGAATGACAGAGGAGCGTTCCAGCTGCCTGTCCTCTTGAATAGGCAAAGAAAGAGCAAAGAAACAGTTTCGAGTTTCCCCAGCAAGGGTCTGCCTAGCCCTGATTCATAACTTCTGTTCAGGCTCCACACCAGAGCAGGCAGCCAACTCCAGGCACAGCTTCATTCCGACAGCTTCTGTGACAACAGCTGACATCATGGGGTGTCTACAGGATGCCCCACACCATGCTAAGAACTTTTCGTGCCTAGACTTCCTTGGTCTTGCCCACAGTCCTCTGAGGCAAGAATTACCGAATACGATCCTTATTTTACGGCTGAGGTTCAGAGAGGTTAAGTAACTCACTTATGGCCAAACAGTAATAAAGCATAAAGCTACATTTGAAAGTCTCAATTGTTAACCAGGACTTTGGGACCTCTGGAGATCAAAGATGAGTCAAAAGGACCAGATCACCACACTCTGGACACCCAACAAAAAGTCTTAGAACCAAGGAAATATACAAACCCCCCAAAAAAGCTGGGGAATTGATTACACAGTCCATCAATCTCCCTCTCTCTCTCTCGCTCTCTCTCTCTGCATCAGGCATCAGGATACAAGATATTTCTTCTGTATGTGGACAGTTTGACACACTTAGGCTGGTATATTCTGTTTATGCACCAAGGACAGCCAAACAGGGGATCACTGTTACTTCAACAAATAACAAATTATGAAGCAAGGGACATCATTTGAGTTGAGGTTCAAAAGTATCTCAAGATGCATTTACCATTGACTTAGGCCTCGGCACTCTTGGGAAACAATGCCCAGGTAATTATTTTAAATGAGCATTAATTATGTCATTATTAGAAATGGGGAGAAAATGCAATTTCCTTCTGTCACTTCTTGATATCTTAACTAGAGGAATATTTGCCATGCTATTATAACAAGCCACTGTTCGCATAATGGTGCCCAGGCAATAATACAGAGACATGTACATTTTCATATGAATATATCATGCCTAACTAATGAGATTGCTCATTTCATAACTTCAGTTCCATTTTTATTATTTCATAAAACTGGAAGTCCTTATCCATTTTATGAAAAACACCAAACCTTTGTGAAATTCATTAAATAAGCATAAAAAATTCATTAAACAAGTGAATTGCATTCAGGGCTGCTTTGATGCAAATGCCCTTTAAGCAATGTAAAACTCCATATTGATTTAACCTTTCATGTTCTGATATTTCCATGTGGATATAAAAAAAAAATTCTTTATTCAGGGAATGAAATTAAGTGCTGATCCCTTGATCTCCAGCTGGGCAAGATAGATTGGTCAATTTAAGTAGCTGCTGCTGATCAGCAAACAACTGAATTTAAAAGTATTAAGGCATGTCGATATTTTAAGTATTGTCACCTGCACATCAAGCAAAGGAAAAAAAATTATTATTCCAGCTCAATTAAGTTTGTGTTTGCCATCAAGCTGACCTTGGAAGGGCCAGCCCGTTGGGCCATGGCTTCGTGCCCTTGGAAGTTGACAAGGGCAACCGTGGCAAGATGTAAAACACCAACAATAGGCTGAATATTCTGAATTGTATGGTCAGAGCAGCTACAAAATAATTAGCCTGGAGACACGGTCCCCCTGGGCTGTGTCCCCTCATTAGTGGGGAGCAGACAGTGGAGCAAACACGAGTTCAGAGGAAGAGAAAGGAGTTTGCCCTTCACCCGAGAAAGGCTGCTGGGAACTCTCATTAGGCAAAGAGCATAAGGCAGATTTCAAAGGACTTTAGAGCTGAACGGGCTCTTGGAAATCATTCATTCATTCATTCATTCATTCATTCAACCAATATGTATTAGCTGTCTACTCTTTGCCAGGTATTATGCTTGATGCTGGGGTAATTAGGTTTGAATAACATTGCTGCAGCCCCAGTCCTCCTAGACATTCATATACCATAAAAGGAGTTTTTCAATGAAAAAGCAGGCCTCTTTAAAAAAAAAAAAAAAACTAGCGTTCACTGCCTGAACAACATCTCAGTTCTGTCATCTATTAATTGTGTTGTGATTCAATCTCTCTGGGCATCTTTCTATTACTACCTCATGAGGCTCTTGGACCAAATAAGTGAGATGCTGTATATAAAAACCCTCAGCAAGGCTGGTGGAAGCAGAGAGTACCTGATAAGTGGCGGTCATCACCATCCTCACCACTGCTGTTGTTTCAATCTGACCTCCTCTTGATAAAGAAACTGAGACTTGGAGAATAGAGGTCACGCCAAAACTGGGTAGCGGACTGGGACTCACAGGAGACTTTTCCATGCTGATAGTGCCCACGTCTCCTAAGCTGTAAACTTTGGATTCTAATCAACACCTGACTCAAACTTGCTTCTGCGACTATAAAATCCAGAGGTGGAACTGCTGAGGCTTCAGGTGAGGCATGATCCAGGAGCCCAGTGATGTCACCAGGATCCAGCTTCTCGATCTTGATTTTTTGGCTCCATTTGCTTAGTTGTAACACCAACCTCAGCCAGGGTTTCTTTTGTCAGTCCCAAGATGGCTTTCAGTAGTTTGGAGAGCTTCCTATTTCTTTGTTCATATCCTGGAGAGGAAGGAAAAGAACCTTTATGTCAGTATTCCCAGACAAGACCTGAAAACCAGTATAATCAGAGCAGCTGAACTCACCCTTCCACTCCTGAACCAGTAACTGGGGGCAGTGGATGGAGGGCATTGATTAGCTTAGTTTGGTCTCACTCACCTTCCATTTTGGGCCAGGGGTGCTATCAGCCTGCCCCAAATCACAAAAATCAAGGGCTGTTGGGAAAGCGGGGGATGGCAGGGAAACGCTAGGGATATAACCACCAATGTCCTCACACAAACTTAAAAGCCACACAAACACAAAAGTAAAGGGTGAGGCTCCTGCCGTGTCTAACCAGGATTCATAAAAGCAATGACATGAGAAAGAGCTTAGTTTGGATTCCTATCAACACACACTGAACTGTGGGTTCCAGGAAGACAGAGACCACATTTGTCCTACTCACCAGCATCTCCCCAGGGTGTGGCACTGTGCATTTGGGACCATTGAGTAGCTGGTGGTTATAAGTGTCCAGTGAGCTGGTAGGAGACTGCATCCCAGCCCTACCTCTCATACATGGAGCTCTTATGTGAAGCAGGAATAATTCGGGATTTATCCACAGGGTGCTATGAGCATCCAATGAAAGAATATCTATAAAGCACACAAAAGAAATCCTGCCAATAGGAAGCATCCAAAATATGCTATCCATTATTGTCATCACTTGGTACTGTCAGACCCCGGTCTATGCTTTCAGCGATGAGTTGCATTAAGGAAATGTTGCTGCCGCCAGCATACGCTGCCTTACCTTGACCCAGTACCTTTGTCACTGATCTTGGCTTCTCCTCAAGATGCAGGGCAAAAGTCACCTTCTCTGTGAGCCCTTCCCCAACCCCCAGAGCCAGAAGCAATCCCCCTTTGCCCCACGTTCCCATGGATATTTTTCTCTTCTCTCTTTCGGAACCCTTACCGCAGTGCGTTGCTCTTTACCTCTTACTTTCCCAGAGGCGTTCAAGAAAAACATTTGAGACAATGCATTACATTCTGCTTGTAGATCAACCCAGTAGCAGTACTTCAGTAAAAGACGTGGGGCAACGAGAGAGAACTCAGTCTTTGGGTTTGGAATCAGGGTTTAGACATACCTAAGTGAGTAGGGTCCCCTTGGTTGCCAGGGCTAAAAATCCCAACTCTAATTAGCAGAGTGTATGGAAAGAAAACAATAAGAGTATCGTTGCCACAATGGGACGGGGCTGTTAGCGATGGAAAGATGCTCACAGACACAGAGAATATTAAGATTTTATAATATCAAGGGTCTCAGAAATTTACAGAGATGCTATACCAAGCAGAAGCTAACACAGCACGCACCCGTCGAGGCCCCAGTGTGATTTAGCCGTGGAGGAACGCTGCTTGAATGGCGAGTATCCATTTTAATTTTTACAAGAATGGTCAGAGGTTAATACCCTTTCGGCTTTTCGCTGACCCTTGGCAGCCTCTGGCCACTGCCCTGCTCACTTATACCAACACATTCCTGAACTGATACCCTGAGTGAATGAAAGGAAGGTTGGTTTTCCGGGACCAAAGTCCTAGAAATTGAGTTCTTTATCAAGAGTTTAGCTGCAATCACTCTATGAGACAGGTGCTATGATCTTCCCTCATTCTATAGATGAAGAAACTGGGACAGAAAGAACAACTAAGTGACCCGTTCTAGATCAAGAGTTAGTGGCCATGTTTACATGATTCCACACCCCAAACCCTCCGCCTCTAACCTGCAGTGCCCGGGGTTTAGTGCCCACAGTTGAAAGAAGAGCTGAAACAGCCAGAGTGCATGAGGAACGGTGTGGCCGCTGGACATTGTCTGCAGCTGATAAAATCTAAACAGCTAGACCCCTGGGTTTACTCGCTCTCCTCAGACTTAGAGGGTAGAGTTCATTCTCTCTCACAGCAAATGGGAATCTCCCTGGGGAGGGAACAGGGCTGAGTCACAGCTTCTGTGTTCTGCGCCACGTGGTTCCACACGGGATCCAATGCTGATCAGCCAAGGTCAGTGGGGTGAGGTTCTGTGAAAAACAGGCTGCTTCTGCTGGAACCATGTGGCTGAAGTGGGTGGTAGGGCTGTTGGGAGGTGCTAAGCCTACAGACCAGATTTCCAAACAGTAGAGAAAGTTCCAGCTTCTATATAGGGTTATGTACCGAAGGCACAAAATATACATGCAAGCATCCATTGTTTTTTTTTAAAAAAAAAAAATGATAAAGTGGAAATAGCCATTAGGGTTATATGTCATCTTTAAAACCACTTAATGATAATGATTAAGTGAGCACTTAAAGCTCACTGCCAGGAAGAATAAAGCAGGAAATGGGAAAGACAGAACCACGTGGATACACACAGCTTCTGAAGCTGGCAAAGCATACTGAAGGCAACACGTGGCCAGGGAAGCAAGCTATCTGCTTTTGATCTCGATAACTAAAGCATGCAAAGCCCATGAAGGGTGTCACTTAGTCCTTCGCTGCCCTTAGTGTGAGCTGTGTGACTCTTGTCAAGTCACTTCCCCTCTCTGAGTCCCGGGGTTGGGAGCGAATGAAACTAATAAAGCAGTGGTTTTAAATTTAGGTTCTGCTGAGTCTTCAGGCCCTTCACAGAAGCTGTTGCAGGAGGAGGGTCGGGGGCTCAGTGGGTGGGATTTTTGAGTCCCCCGCCCTCCACCTTAATCGGAGCATTCTATTTTATCTCTTTTCTAATCAGAGTTCTGTATGATATTTTGAAGGAAGAAAGAGTTCTGAGGCTAAAAAGAAAATGAAAACCACTCTGCCAACTGATCTCGGAGGCCTTGTTTCAGCCTTTATATCCCAGCAGCCCAGAGAGATAATTGTCTGTGTTTCCTAGTCCTTCGACCTCTCCCAAATGATTTAGGCACCAAAAAGAAACCACACCCAGACGCCTGTCTGCAGGCTGCCTTCTGAGGGTACCAGACGACTCTGTTACCCCCCAACGATGAGAAGAATCTTTCCCCCCAGATAGAAAACCCATCATAAAGAAAGAGCTTTCTCTCTGGGGCTGGACCCTGCCCGCCGCGACACTGCCTCATGGCAGGCAGGGCATCTTTGCTTCTACTTTCTGTTTATGTTCCCTTCAGAAAATCCAGAGGCATTGCGGTAAGATGAGGGGTAATTTTCCCCTCTCGGCTAAATGGTTTCATGTGTAGGTTTTTTTTTTTTTTTGGTGTCCATGAGATTGAAACAGAGCTTTTGAGAGGCCCGGGCAAAATGATCTATTCATTTGAGTTAATAACAACTGCTGACAAACACTATCTTTTCCATCTTGCTGATAAATTATGCCTTTCATAATGGACATCTGATTGTAAAGGCCCCTGGCAGTACTTGAAGGCATTTAACTTAAAACCATTATTAGACTTTAGTTTAGCTCTCCCTTGATACCCTCGTCCAAAAATAAGGCCTGCAGGTATCTCTGAGATATTTAAGTATATGATATCTTAGGAGACCACCCTCACACTAAAGGCAAATACTTTAAAACTTGCTTTGTAATAATAAGAAGAGTGAGAGAGAGAGAGAGAGCAAGAGAAAGAGAGCAAGATCGGACCAGGTTTTTCATGATTACTAATTTAGCAGACTCTCAGTTATGTTTTATTGATAGCTCTAAACATAAATTTGCCTTTGGTATACTTTGCTGCTGATGCCTAAAATAAGACGTGTAAGAACACATAATCCTATGCCTACTGTTTTTCAGAATAATATACAAAGGCTCTTTGTGGTAACCCAAGCAAGAGATATTTAAATGGAGAAGTGCAGGGCTTAGGCGGTTCTTCGAATCTGGACAGAAAGAAAAGTCACTTGCTACTCACCAGCGTATGGCTCCAAGTCCCCACGTTCATGCAGCTTTAAACACAACATTCCTTCTAGTTTATTCTTAAATTAGGAATACTGATCTCACCCACATTTGATTATTTGCGACTGGAGAATCATGTGTGTGAGGTCCCAAGTTCACAGGAGAAAAACAATACATATCGCATCATTTAAGAGGGTGGTTATTTATGACCCAAACCTGCCGAGGCTACCAGCGTAACATGTGTTACAAGGTGCCTTTACCTGCTCAGAGAAACACAAAACTCCATGCACAGAGCCCATAAAAAGCAATCATTTGGGGGGATTTGTTGTCGTGTCTTTTTTTTCTCCTTCTTCTTCTTCCTTTTTAAATAACGAGGTGCCAAAGGATAATCAAACGTATATACTTTATTTTCCAAACACTAATGGGCTTGAACACAGCGTGACAGACAGGAGAGCTGATTAACGGCAGGGGTGGGGTGGGGTAGGGGGGACGATGTAATATGCCATTATAGGCATTATTTTCTTTACAAATAAATGATCCCGCTAAAAATCTTTTATCCAAGAGGAATGCCACTGCGAAGAATCTGATAGCATCTAGACCAGGCGAAGCACACGCTGCGCTCTGTTTCTCCTGGTGGATGACGCTGCCACCATCAAACCGGTTTGTTCCCTCCCGCTTGCACACTGCTGGGGATCCAGGCAGTGGGAGAGCCTCACTTCATGGTACATCAAGGCCCTTCCCAGCAGGGCAAATGGTCTCTGCTCCTGGTCCCGTTTCTGCAGGCGGCAATATTAGAGCTGGAGCAGAGAGACTTTATAAAGCCCATCTCTTAGTATTATTTTAAAGAAGACAAAGTATCTAATAGTGCGCTCTAGGCAAACACACTCTCAGAGATAGATCAGCTTAACTCCCGGTATCCTGCAGCACAAAGCATTTTAATAAAAAAAAGATTTTGGCTGCTGCACGGGTCTGAATTGCGGGCCTCTTGCCTAGATCTCCATCCTCCCAGAGAGGCAGCTGAGAGCACAGCTGATGTTACATTGAGCCCCAGGGTCTCTCCTCCAACCCTTCCTCCCCAAACTCAGCCTCAGGCCCTAAGATGCCAACTGGGGAACCAAGAAGAGGCCTTCTTTCTCTTCTCCTCCCACCCATGGCTTGCCTTCACCCCAGCAGGAGAGCCTCAGATCTGTCCCACTCGGCTGGCCCACTCTCAAGCCGCAGCCTGGTCCAGCCTTGCCCACCACAGGTCAGGAGCAGGTGCCCGTTGCCAGCGCTAGGCCTTCCTTGGCTTGGCATCGTGAGCTATGGTCAGCACCTTTTCTAGGAAGCTTCGTTAAGCTACTCACAGGCTGAGAGAAAGGGCCTGGGTTCCAGGGCCCTGGGTGCTTTGATCACTCTTTGAGTTAAGGATCATGTGTTGCCGTGAGCTGTGGTGTAGTTTGCAGACGCGGCTTGAATCTGACATTGCTGTGGCTGTGGTGTAGGCCGGCAGCTGTAGCTCAGATTGGACCCCTAGCCTGGGAAACTCTGTATGCCAGGGGTGCGGACCTAAAAAGACAATAAATAAATAAATAAATAAATAAATAAATAAATAAATAAATAAATAAATAAAATGCTTAGCGCTGTGCTTGAACAGCATAAGTGTTCAATAAACACCAATTAATATTTTACTAATGGTAATATTACAGTACAGTACCTGGATTTAAGCCAGATTGAACTGCTCTCCATACATGCTTTGCACTTCTCGCATCTTAAATTGTTAGACGCCTTCTCCCACCTGAAATGTTCTTCACAACATGGGCACTTTCTAAATCATCTATGGCTTTGAAGCCTTAGCTGAACTGCTACCATCTCCCAGAAACTTTCAATGATGCCCATTATCAGACCCATTTCAATGTGTCCATAGTCATTCATCAAGATTATCCTTTGTCTTGTTTTAGAGCTAATTATGCCTGTTGCCCATGCATGACTTTAGGCTTTCCGAAGGCGAACCTAGGACAGGTTTTTCTCTGATCTTCCTCAGTGAACACAACACAGTGCCTCATCAGAAATAAAAAAAACCAGAGTTCCCTTCATGGCTCAGCGGTTAACAAACCCGACTAGGATCCATAAGGATGCAGGTTCAATCCCTGACCTTACTCAGTGGGTTAAGATCTGGCGTTGCCGTGAGCTGTGGTGTAGGTCGCAGATGCGGCTTAGATCCCGCACTGCTGTGGCTGTGGTGTAGGCCGGCAGCTGCAGCTAGACCCCTAGCCTGGGAACTTCCATATGCCTCAGGCGCAGCCCTAAAAACCAAAAAATGAAGAAGAAGAAAGAAATGAAAAAAGCCTGAAATTAAAACTTGGGGCATAAGTCATCCCTAATCAGCTGGTAGTCTTCCTGGAGTGTGAAGTTGGAAAAGACTCTGAGGCTGTATCCAGCTCAATTAGCAGCATTATTCCATGGGCACAAATGGGAAAGGAGCACCATCAGAAGAGACCCTCAAATGTTTGCTGATGGCACTGAGTTTTAAACTTCATATCTGAAACCATAAAATATGATAGGATGCTACATTTCTCTAGCATGCCTAATTGCTATTTATCTTATCCTCATGACAACACTATATTTGTTACCCTCTGCTTTACAGAAAAAGTTAAATGGCTTGGCTGAAATCACGCAGCTAACAAGAGGCAGAACCCAAAATTGAGTGTAGATCGCCCACCTCTAAACTCAAGGCTGCTTTTATTATGGGATATGAATTGTCCTAATTGACATTATAGCCCTGAGTTTATATTTTCATGCACCATGGAAATTCACTAAATTTATGTAAATTGGAATCTTTATTTAAAACACAGCAAAGTACACTCTCGCCAAAAGCACACACGCACATGGGTAAGCATGCACATAAAAGGGAGACATAAAAATCAAAGAGTTTGCTTTCAGTTCCTTCTTACTAGAATTCTCAGTGTAGGCAAGTGGGCATGGCCATCGTTATTGCTATAATTACATCATAAGGTCATAATTTAATGACTGATTTTTCAGTAGAAAATGAAGACAATATTTCTAGTAGAGTAGTCTTGGCTGGGGAATAAAGGTGTTTTGGTAAATCCAATGTTCTAGTTAATAAAAAGGGGCTGCGTGGAACATACAGACAGTAGGAAAGAACAATGAACTAGATGTACATAGAACAAGGTGGGCAGGTCACAAAAACAGAATGCTTCGTGAGAAGAGTAGGAAACAGAGAAATTTGTTCAATACAGTCCAGCTCATATTAATTAACTACACACACAAAACCACATTGCCTATTTCACATATGCCGTCCATATCCTTACATGCAAAGGGGAGTGCAAATGAGAATCATGAAAAAAAAAGGAAATAACATTAGCGAGGACTTCACTCGATGATAATAATGGTCTAAGAACTGCAAAATATGAGTAACATAATTCTATGACAGAGGTCCACGATGTTTAATTAAAAACAAAGTCCTCGTATAAACGGAAAATGGATTCGAAACACACAAATATTTCAAATGGTGCTTTATTGCTCAAGATCATTTTCTCTGCCTGCCATTCCATCAATACCTGCAGACCACTCTCTGTGGTCAAGGTGCTGGGAGCACAGAATAATGAAGAATTCTTAAGTTCTCAAGGAATCTAAGAACTGCTAATATGTATTGAGCACCTGTTAAAGGCGAAGTTCTGCCCAAGTTTTGTTACATATATTGTAATTAATTCTCATAACATGAGAGCAACTACCACCCACTTTTTAAAGAAAAGGAAACGAAGGCTAGCAGAAGTCATGAATTTTACTCAGAGACACAGGTAGGAAGGAGCAGAGCTGGAATTCAGACTCACATCCCTCTGTCCACAAAGCCCAAGTTTCTTCCACAGAATCGTCTGGTATCGGGAAGAGTGGGGGTGGAGATATAAAACAATTTTTTTTTTTTACTGTGCCTGTGACATGTGGAAGTTCCTGGGCCAGGGATTGAACCTGCCACAGCAGTAACTTGAGCCACTGAAGTGATGAGACTGGATCCTTAACCCACTGCACCACAAGGGAACTCCTAGACTTCTTGAATACTTCCACGGGAGCTGGGAAGGGTGTGCTGTGCCTGGACCCTGTGCTCAGGCGCTTATAAGACCACTTGCATGCATTACCATGTAACCCTCACAATAACATCACAAGATAGACGCTATTCTCCCCATTTTATGGCTGAGGAAACTGAGGATCAGAGAAGTAAGGTGAGTTTCCTAAGCAAAAGCTGAGGCCCAAAGCAATGATTTTCTACCTCTAAAACTTAACTTCGGCAAGATCACAAAATAGTCATAGTCACTCATTTGTTGCTTTATAAAATGCTTTCAAATTTTTTTCTGGATTTTGCCTTCATAACAGTCCTATAAGTTTGGTCGGAACACCTCCATTTCACAGGTGAGGGCCCTGGAGCTCAGCAAGGCTAAGTGCATCACCCAAGAGTTCCAGGACTGGGAGAAGGAAAGATAGGCACCCGCCCCAAGCTTGTCCTGGCAGCCCAGTCCCAGAGTGGAGAGAAGGCAAGAGAAATTCCAGTCCTTAAAGAGTTCATGCTCTTAAACACTTATAAAAGCTTTAAGATCCAGACAAAATCCAGACCTAAGTGCAAAGGTTACTGGAGTTGGGATTTTATTGCCAGATGTAAATCCATCTTCTCTAAGACCTGCTCCAGGTCCCTTGTGCCTCACTTGAAATATTTCATGTGCGCTGAATGGATTCGTTGGCTCCCTGTTGCCTTCGTAAATTATGAAGTCCAAATTTCTTAGGGCCTGGATCCAGCAGGAGTAGCGCTAACTGCCCCCCTCCAAGCCCAGAATGGAGGGACAGCTTTGCTTCACTCCTGGGAATTGCCCCTACTTACTCTTTGATCCACCGTTTTGGACTGGGGAGGGCATGGTTGCTTGGCTCATAATAGGTACCCCCTTAAGCCTCAGTGTCCAAGTATGAACCATAACCCCATCTTTCAGTGGCCAGAGCTAATTGGTCCAGCTACAAAAATACTAGACCAAAAGCGGACCAATCAGATTCTGTCAGGAATATGATACTTATTAGAAGGAACAAGGCTATTGGAGGTAAGACTGCTTCACTGCAGAGCCCTGGGGAGAAAGTCCTTGAGTCGCTTCCTGAGATCTCTGGATGTGGTTCCCTAAAGTGGGATTTCTAACTCATCCGTTCATACACTGTCATTTTACTTTTTGTTCTTAACTGAGCCAGGGTTCGTCTGCTGCAGCAACAAAAAGAATCTTAATGAATACCTGTGTTAAGCACCCACCCTCAAGACACAAAGAGGCACATCGTCTTCAGCCTTCTCACCGCCGGTAGCCTACTTGTCTGTCTTTCTCCCCCAAACTCCTGCAACTTTACCTACTTTCTTTTGGATCTCCCACAGAATGGTACAGCTTGGAGGGCAGAAGAGGAAAGAAGCTGAGACAGTGTACAGGGCAGGGTTAGAGTTCTAGAAGATACTGGGTCTCATCAGCTTTGTTGTTTACAGCACTGCTAGGTCCCAGAGCAGCTCATCAGAGACTCACTGGGACCCAACAC
The DNA here is from genome assembly GCA_004024745.2 of Catagonus wagneri. Classification (NCBI taxonomy): domain Eukaryota; kingdom Metazoa; phylum Chordata; class Mammalia; order Artiodactyla; family Tayassuidae; genus Catagonus; species Catagonus wagneri. The sequence goes on from PVHT020000180.1 coordinate 4,122,062, forward strand.
CCTTCTCAGCCCACCTTCCGTCCCCATCCCATTTACCCTGCTGTGATCCCCAAATATCTCCCTTGAGGGCTCTGCATATGCCAATTTCCTCTCACCTGGAATGCCCCCTCCTCCTTCTCTGATGGAAACCCCAGCTTGTCTATCACAGCCAGCTCATTTCTCCATCTCCTGCACACAGCTATAATCTGTCACTCCCCTTGCCCGTCATGCTTGGTCTCCCTCATTACACTTAACGTGTTATGGTATCATTAACGGATTTATTTCATGTCTGCGCCCCCTCTGGACTAGTTGCTATTTAACTACCTCTTCCTTCAGAGGATTAATGCCCCCCAATTAGCTATTAAGCGTCTCTGTACTTAGACGACTCTTAGGTTGTTTCCTTATTATTTATTTATTTATTTATCCATCAGAAAACAAGAGATGCAGCTGGAGGAAAAGTCTACAAAGATCCAGTTCTCTTTTTTTTTTGCAATTTTTAGAAATTTTTAAATTAAAAAAACATTTATTACAGTTGATTTAACAATGTTCTGTCCATTTCTGCTGTTCAGCAAAGTGACCCAGTTATACATTTATATACATTCTTTTTTTTTACATTATCCTCCATCACGTTCCATCGCAAGTGATTAGATAGAGTTCCCTGTGCTGTACAGCAGGATCTCAGGAATTTTTTTTTTTAATTTTGTTTTATGGCCACACCTATGGCATATGGAAGTTCCCAGGCCAGGGACTGAATCTGAGCCACAGTTGCAACCTATGTCATAGTTGCGGCAATACCAGGTCCTTTAACCCACTGCACAGGCCAAGAATTGAACCTGTGACTCCACAGTGACCCGAGCTGCTGCAGTTGAATTCTTAACCCACTGTGCCACAGCGGGAACTCCCCAAGATCCAGTTCTTAAATGCTGAAGTAGAAAGTATCAGAAACGCGGCCCTGCAAGTGTGCCCAGCCCTGCACATAAGCAAAGAGGGGTGTGTACAGAGGGAGAGAAGAGAGACTAGTGTACAGGGAGCTGTGCAAAAGGAAGGCTAACAAAGGAGAAACAAGGCCAAGCTCAGCAGATCCTCTGTGGGCTGTTAGCCAGCTTCTGTCTAACACAGATCCTTTCAGAACTTGGGCCTCCATTAAGAGGGTTCCTTCAGGTGTCCCATGGACATTAAGAGAAAAATACTGATCTCCGTACTGAGGAATACTATACAGGTGTCAAAAGGAGGGCGATCCATGTGCATGCTGGAAAGAGGTACAAGCAGATGTCTAGGTGACCAGAGTGACACTCATTGTCTAGAAAGTAACAAACATTTCTCAGTGGTCACAATGGACCAGGGACAGCTCTGTGTGCTTGACATAATAATGCATTAACTTATCAGAAGAAACTATGTGGTAAGCCTGATAGCCTCATTCTCCTGATGGGGAAAATGAAAAACAGGAATTAAGAAATTTATTCAAGGGAGTTCCCACTGTGGCTCATCAGGTTAAGAACACGAATAAGTATCCATGAGGCTGCAGTTTCGATCCTTGGCCTCGCTTGTTAAGGATCCAGTGTTGCCAGGAGCTGTGGTATAGGTCAGGGACTTGGCTTGGATCTCATGTGGCTGTCGTGTAAGCTGGCAGCTGCAGCTCCAATTCAACCCCTGGCCTGAGAACTTCCATATGCTGTATATGCGGCCTTAAAAAGAAAAAAATTTTTTTAATTAAAAAAGAAATTTATTTGAAATAATCATGGCTAGAAAGTGTTGGAGCTACTATATAGACAGCTTATATATTATGCAATACTATATAGATTGCCTGTATCTAGACCTTCAGCCCTCATGCTGTACTGTCACTAATTTTGTGTGTGCGTGTGTGTAAAAGGGAGAGAGAAGGAGGGAGGGAGGGAGATTGTATATATAGCTTAGTACTTATATGGCTTGTATTAACATAGAAAATTTCTGGAAGGCAGCCAAGAAACTGTTAGGAGTCCGTGCCTCTGGAGAGCAGGGATCAAATAATCAGATGACTTACTTGTCTCTCTGTACCCCCACTACACTGTCTCAGGAATTCATTCAGCTGTAAGTAATAGAAAACCCAATTAACAGAGACTTAAACAAAACCAGTTTATTTGTCTGACATAACTAGAAGTTCAGAGGTAGTGTTTTATGGGCTCCCTGATAACAAGGCTACTTTTGTGCAATTATATTGGACTTACACTCATGGTAACTTTCCTCTCTTGCTTTATTTTTTCCCCATAGCATTTATCCTCATCTAGCACCTCTATGTTTTACCTGTGCACCTTGTGTATTGTCCGTCTCTTGTTCCAGAATGTCAGCTCTATGAGGACAGGGAATTTGTTTTGTCCACAACTGTACCCCAGCACCTTGGAACTTGTACTGGTACAGAGTAAGTGCTCCATAAAAAATTTGTTGAACAAATGAATAAACGGATATGCTGCCTCATTCATCACGTTCATGTTCGAGACTCAAAAGAGAAGGCAGGTTATTTCTTGAAACTGCACAGCTTCTGTCCTCTTCTTTTATCACTAAGACAAGTGCTTTCCCAGAATCCTCCATGCAGACTTTCTCTACATCTTATTGGCTAGAATTGGTTCCCAGGGCATGCTCCTCTTCCCCATCAAAAGATGCTAGACAGCCAGGAGCAAATGGCCAACATCAGGATGTGCTTCGCCAGGAAGAAGCAGGGAGCGGGTATGACTTAGACAATCAATCATATCTCACAAGGCAGTTTGGCCCTTTTTTTTTTTCACTCACCATGTGGATATTCCATCTTTATTTTACATTTTTTTGAATACAGATGTCCAGGCCACACTTGAGGCTTGCTCAGAATCTCAGCGAGTGAGGTTGGGCATGTGTGCTGTTTAAAGATGCTCAAAAGATTTTGATGCACAATCCATGATTAAAAAAAGAACTTTCTGGGGAGTCCGTGCTTATCGGTAGCAGAAGAGTCTTATAAGTCCTAGAAAAAGAAGTGTGATCCGACTCCCAGAAAGATATGAGCCCAAGAGATCTTTGTAGATCATAGCCTTCATTCACCCCATTTTGCAGATGAGCAAACTGAGGCCTCCAGAGAGAAAGAGACTGGTCCAAAGCTTCCCAGGCAATGGGTGGCAGGGCCAGAGCTAGATCCCAGCTTTGTCTCTCAAATCAGTGCTTTGCACCCTTAAGCTCTTGGCCACCTTTTTCTCCATCATCAAATGTTTACAGCCGGGGCAGGACCCTCCTGTTACTCACATTTAACTTTTATAGAGAAACAACCAAGTATCAGTTTTCCCCTTCTCCACTAACTGCATAATCTAGAGTAATAAATTAGTCCCCAGGCAAAAAGATGCCCTTAATCCCCATACTGCTTTTCCATATCCCTGTAGTGTTTATAATGTAAAAGCAGTTTCAGTGGTTAATATCTTCCCCTTTATATATGTACAAATTTATATTTCATAATTATTGTTGCAGGTTTCCCCTCTGCTCTGCCCCTGCCCTGGAGCTGGAGAGTGACATAGGAAATGGTTTATGTTCTCTGGTCTATACTGACAGTCTAATCCCGCTAGTGTATTTCATGCTGTCTCCGTCAAGTCCATTTTCCCCCAGCTACGAGATAGTAACTGTGCCCAGCATCCCGATCTCTGCAGACTCAAAGCATCATGTGCCTGGAGCAAATATGGGCATCACCCCCTCAAAAGACGCCAGCTCTGGAGCAGAGGATTTCAGAAATGCAGGCGAGGAGACCCAAGGTTCTGTTGGTAGATTTATTGCAGTTGATTAAAGGCCTCATACGCAACGTCACGCCGGTGGGATTGCTGTGAACACTGCAAATTTTCTCTTTTGAGATTTGGTTCAAGTAAATCTGAACCACCAGAAAGCGGAGGTATGTGCTTTAAAGTGCCAGAGGAAATCTGATAGCAGGACCAAAATGAAAGAGCAAGGAAGTGTCTTCCCAGAGATGAGAAAAGCTGCAGGGCTACCCCCCAAAGCCTCTACAGAACCCCAAGGTCAGATGTCAGGCTTTCTTGCAAAAGGTGCTGGAACCCATAAAGGATCAAGCAGCAATTCAGAGACCCAGTGGTTCCTGGGTGGGTAGATTTGAAGCAGCTGAATCATGGATGCCCTAAAAGTCCAGCTCAGCATTGCTTCCTCTCCCATCCCCATCAGCCAATATTTATGAGATGTATTTTCCTAGTCATTTGAACATTATATATGGCCCTAGTCATCAGTTTAAGGCAAATATGAAAAATATCAGCTGGGAATCCAAGGTGTTGGTGTCAACAGGACAAAAACAGCTATTTAGCTGCTCCATTTTCTTCCGACTCTCTGCAGATATTTGATATCGCATAGACTTAAAAATGTAGGGAAAGCCAACCACATCGCTATAAGAAAGAACACAGCAACTTCGATCAACTGTATTAAGTGAGGTGGTTATTTCTTTTTTTTCCTTTTTCTCTTTCTTTCTTTCTTTCTTTTTTTTTTTTTTTTGCCACCCTTCGGCACATGGAGTTCCCAGGCCAGGGATCAGCTACAGTCCTAAAAATAAAAGCCAAAAAAAAAAAAAAAAAAAAAGAGGTGCTTAACCTCTTGCCTGGAATCTTGTGAGCATTCAATAAACGGTAAGCCACTTCCCAAATTATTGTGGTGCTAGATACGTGATTTCGGGATGATGTAAGAATATTGAACTCGTTAGAATGTAGCCCACATGAGGGCAGGCACCTGCTTTGCTCAGTACTGGATGACTCCTCACCTCCCAGAACCATGCCCAGAATTCAAGAGACACTCATTAAATGTCCACTGAATGAATGATAGGCGCTCTTCTTCCCGGAGAGGCTACATGCTACTTGAAGAGAAGGGCCAGAGCCCTGAGATTTTCCTACATTCCACTAGCAGCACTAGTGCTGCGTGTAGACAACGGATATTCAAGCACGCCTAGTAGGCTAGGACTGCAGACTATCAGGGCTCAAGATCGCTCAGAACCGTCATGATCTATCGATAACACGTAAGTGTCAGGGGCCATACAATAGTTTTGACTCCCAAGTAAGAGACACAGCTTCCATTAGCCCTGAAACTCTTCCCGCGGGCAGAATTTTGAAAGAAAATTGCACAAGAAAATCCTCACGGTGAAATTCCACAACCTCTGTCACTATGAAAAATGTCATGGAAAAGAAAAATCTTTTTTTTATAAGAAAAATCTTATAAAACAGCAACTTATGAAAGTCGTCAGTGCTGGAAAGCTCAAAGATAGATGAAGAAAACAAGAGGAACAGCTCCAACAGCTCCAGTTTTATGAATAGACGATTCCACCAGCCCACTCATTTGTAAGATTCTCATGAGACCTTTTTTTTACAGCAGGTTATGAATCATCTTCATGATATCTTTAAATGGATGATCAATACTATATTTTCCCATAAAATGTTTGGTTTGAAATCCGATTTTAAGTGCATTAGAGTTTTTGTGCACCGAATGGGTGGCTGCCATAATAAATTGTCATCAAATATGAAAGAAATATAGCAGAGATTAATTGCCGTATTTATTTATGAGTCTATAAAATACCTTGTGAAAGTCCTGGCACATTTTTGGGATACCAATTTGAACCTTCAGGAAAGTTAAAAGCATTAAAAGAGACTACAAGGAGATTTATTATCAGAATGTTTTTAATTGCAGACCCAAGCAGACATGCAGGTATTAGAATGGCTGTGCCCTTAATGGGCATGTCTCATGTGTTTCTCTTCCCCCCCGCCCCTTTAAAAATGATATACTTCCCATATTTTTATTGATTTGTGAAGATTTGTCGTAAATTACTCTGGCCAGCACGTGACATCACAAATGGCCCCAGCTTCCCTAAAGTAGCGAGCCCCAGGTGGCACAAAAGGGGAGACTCCTGGCCAGTTCTAATGCTCAGCTTTAGAAGGAGAAACCAGAGTGAAAGTGGATACTGGGAGAATGCTCCTAATCAGAACGTAGACGGCATGAAGCTGCTCATATTTTAATTGCAGCCTTGAAGTCTATGACAGTGAAATCTTTTAGGGAGAAGGACAAAAATATCATCCTTAAAAATTGCTTGTTAGCAATGGGCCAGTTAGAGAGCTGTATGCAAAAATATACGGTCCCTGGCTAGACTCAGAGCCAGCAGCAGATCTGCTCCCTTTTCCACTTGTTGAGGCCATGATTCCATCCCCTAACTGTACACTCAAGACCGCTCCTAGGCCCTGTCACAAAGGGGAAAAGGGATGTGGCATTTTATCCCAGCAAGTCCCTATATGTTGTCTCTTTAAGATCTTTATTTTTTACAAGCATTTTTTTTTCCCAAAGACTTTGACTTCAAAAACTGTTCCCTGGCTTTCAAATCCCTATACCTGTTGTTAACTTTCAGTTTTAATTCCTTGAGATTCCTTGAGCTGATGGTTAGAAAGATGTCACTGTCCAGAGATAAAAATAATCAAGAATTTTTATACACAAAAGCTGCTTTGTAAGTCGGAAGTTAAGACTCCAAACCTCCCAGTCTACTGATGCAAAACATCATATATATATATATATGATGTGTGTGTATATATATCTATACATGGTATGTGTGTATATTCATATCTATATATGAAAGAGCATATGTAATGATTTGGGAGTTTTAGAAATTTGATGTAGACCATTAAAATAGAAAACAGCAAACAGACCCAGCTGTGATGGATTAGGGGAAAAAAATTATACACACACACACACACACACACACACACACACACACACGAGCGCACACATGCACGTGTATACCCAGCAATAGCAAAAAACTATCTATAGATATATAGATACCTGTAGAAAAATATATATAAAATCTTCCTGAAAAGAGTCACTAACAAAATTCCATTAATTCTTTTATAAACCATCATAGTCATCTAGATACAATCTTGGCTGGATTTTTTAGAGGTTTTTTTTTTTTTTTTGCTGTTGTTGGATATATATATATATATATATATATATATATACATTTTTTTTCTAATCCGTCACAACTGGGTCTATTTGCTGTTTTCTATTTTAATGATCTACATCAAATTTCTAAAACTCCCAAATCATTACATAAGCTCTGTTGTAACACAAGTTGATATGAAAGCATGTAGTAGAGACCCTGACCTTGTGTGCTTACAGCTTTAGATATTGTCGCTGCTAAATGACACTGCGTTATCCCGGGCTACCAAAGGCGAATTCTCCCATTCCATTTGGGGTTAGCAACAACTCCTGGCTGGATCTGGCTTTACATGTGTTTGAAATATGGTCTCGTGGAAAGACCCAAAGTCGGTAGGACTGGATTCTGGTTCCTACTCTGTCATCTGCTGGGTTATGTGATCTTAGATTTGCTCCACTCCTCTCCAATTTCCTTATCGTCAGCCTTAAATAAGATAAAGTAGGGGTGTTTAGGATTGCTCCCAAGCATGCTGTAAATGTAAAGGAATGTAATTATTAACAAGCTATGATTTTTAACTCTAAACTCATGTTTGTTCCTGGCTTGCTGACACACCAGGGTCTCTGCATTGTCTCTCTCCCTCTCTCTCTCTCTCTTTTTCTTTTTTTAATTTTATCCAGAAATTCATTCTCTCTACTTGCCACCTTCCTGACGAGCAACATCAACACCTTCATCTGAGAATTATTGCCTTTTTTATTTTCCTCTCCTGATGCCAGATTTGCTGCTGACAATATGTATTCAGGCAAGGCAGGGGCTCGCTGTGTTTCGCAATCAGATGCCATGCACACTACTTCCGTCAAAACAATTAGTGTTCATTTCGGTTTTACTCGGGGAGACCTGCAGTGACTGATCAGTATAAATTATAGATGCATCTGTCCAGATGCACTTGTTCATTCATGCATAGATTTGAGGAAATTTCATTCTTCTCAGTTCAAAAACAGTCACTAAAAAAAATTCATACTTAAAAAATATAATTTAGCACATTTAATCTGTGTTATTGTACCCATGTTCTCAAATCCCATCCAGGATTTGAGGCATTTGAAGTTGATTTGGGGCTTTGGGGGTTTTCAGCCCCTCCCTGTAAAATCTGCTGTCTTGCAAAATCACTAGGAAATGATGGATATTTAACCCAAAGTAGTGCAATATGATTTGTTTTCCTTTGGGGTGAGGGGAGTGGTGCCTGCATTTGAGTTTACTGTCAAAGACACAACCTTTACTCTGCTTGCTCAGGACCTTCAGTGTATTTCAAGAAAAGCAAGACGAACTTCAAACAAACAATGTGGATTAGTACTGTCCCTGCTCCAAAGAGGCCTCTGACTGTTTACTTTATTTCATATCTGTTTTAATGGGCAGCTAGAGGAACTATTAGGGGGTGTGGCAGAATGCAACAAAAGAATCTGTATCATTTGTATAAAAATACTTTAGATGGAGTGACACTCTTGAACATAACTGGGAGGGTCTCTATTTGATAGGTTTATTTACTTGCTTCACTACAACTCAATGTGTACACATAGACAACTGGGCATTTTTCCCGAAACTAAATTAATCAGCGCTGAACAAAGCAATGAAAAGCCAGCACAGAGGAGACGCTCAGAGCACTTGGCTGGGGAAGTGATTGCCTGTGGAGAGCAAATTCCAAGGCAGCAGCTTCCCTGAATCACTTTCCAGGAAAGACTTCTTTGCACCTGAGGGTTCTACCAGACAAAGGTTGATACTGGTTTAACCTGTTGGTTTCATTTTTTTGTAACGAGGGCCCCGGAATAATGGGAAATGGCAGACCTCATAAGAACCATTTTTAGGAAACCGTTCTAAATACTCAAGGTGGTGATAATAGCAGCAGCACCCAGGCAGGTTTGCTATGGGCGCAGCCTCACTCCTGGAAAGAAATGTTAAGTCAAAGCCTCCTGGGCCTGGAAATGGCAGCCTTCCTCCCTAAGATATTCTGATACCTTAAAGCAACTTTGAACACAATAGAAAGATGCCTTAACAGAAAACCTGCTCCTTTTGTTTGTTTTCTTTTCTGCAGATGAAGAAAAAAACGCTGAAGTATCTTCATAGTCTCGCCTCCCAATTCACTACAACAGAATTCTTCCTCCTCTTTTCTTTCTCTTTTGAAAAATTGTGTTGCTTTTCTCTAATCCTAGAGAGCAAAGACAAGAGGGAGGCCTAGAGGCCCTGCACACAGCATTGATACCGCAGAGGTCTTATAAATCAGCTGGAAATCAATAAATCCTAGATGGTAGTTTCTCCTTTGCAACCAGATCGCCAGGGGACAGAACTAATGCTTTTTCTTCACTAACCTCACCATTTTTCTGTCATAAAAAAAATTCTGCTTAGGAACGAGTGGGCAATTAAAGTTGCTGAGTAAGTATTTCAACTATCTAATTTTATTACTTTACAATTGACATAGCTTCCCTCTGGAAATGTTTGCAATTAATTAATTAGCAGTAATCTTCCCCAAGGGGCTAATTTAATGAATTCTCTCCAATTCTTACTTTTAAAAAATAGCTTAAATGTATCCAAGCTCCACGCGTGTGGATGGCTCCAAAGTGCATTTGGGAAAAAAAAAATCAAGGGATCTTATCTATTACGGTGAATTTTTAATCACTAAATCAATCTGGTGATAAATATAATTCTTTTTCTAACAAGGAGTTTCCCGGGTTGAACGCAAGGTTTCTCCAAGGTAAGGACATTCTGCAACAGCAGCCGCCAGGAAACCTCGTTGAGTTTGTTCCTATTTAGAATGGAGCATGTCCTCCTGTTAATAATCTCTCAGGCAGAGGAGTCTGCAGTTTGTGGCTCATTCAAGCTCCCTGTGCTTTTCTGCGGAATATGGGGGGAAAAAAAAAAGAAAAGAATAAAAAAGGCTGATGTCGTTCTGAAGACGTCCTTGGCTTCCAGGCCTACCAGTCTCCTCTGGGAGGTGCCAAAGGAGAGCTCGCAGCCAGGGATCCCGGCCTGTCAGGCCCTGAGCTGCTTCCTTGCCTCGCCTGAACCCAAGGCAGAGATCCGGGCTGTTCCTAACGCCTGGGCATCACATTCTTGGGTTTCACCTATAAAATAAAACTGGGCCCTTGAACCAACTCCCTGGATTCCTCCAGGGAAGTGCATCGAGGGCCTGGGAGAGTGTTTTTGTAAACTATAAAGCGCGGTGACCAGGTAAGTGAAAGGCGAGGCATTCTGAGGCATTTCTGACTTGCAAACCCAAAAACCTGAGAGTTGCATTAGATCCAGGCAGCATCCCCTGAAAGGCTTCCCCAACCAGACTGGCAGCCCATTTGCGCCCCCAGACGTCGCGGGTTGGAGGCCCTCAGCTGGGTGGCTCTGGGCCTGGACGTTGAGATTTTGGAAGTGCAAACTGGTGTTTGTAAACTGGCGGCCGCCAGGCCTAGAGGACGCGGCCCCCTCCCAGGCACCAACGAGCCCGTCTGCCTACCAGTGCCCCTCAGAGGGCCCCTGGGATGGAGAGAGTGGTCAGATCGCTGGGCCCAGTCAGGCGTCCCGGTGGAGCGCTGGGAATGGGTCGCCCTCGCGGCGCGCTGAACTGCGGCTCGCCAGCGCCACCCCCAGCGGAGCGCAGCGGCTGCAGCTCGGCCCCGGCGTCTTCCTGCGGCTCCCCGCTCCCCGGTGGACACAGTGGGCGATGTGCGCAAGGCAGCCAACTCTCGCCATGGGAGAAGACACCCGGGGGTCTCAGCCCGCGGGTCTGCGGAGGCCAGGGGTCAGACTTGGCGCATTTCCAGGCAGAATCCAAGGGGAATCTGAGCCTTGACCTCGAGGGGGCGCTATTTGGCCTATTCGAGGGCCAAACGGCGGCAGAGAAGCCCCGGGGTCAAGGCCCTGCCAAAGGTCAGGGCATGGAGAGCCTGAATCGAGCTAAAGTCCTGGAGAGACTGGGGCTGAGAGACAGGTCCTCGAGGACAAAGACAGCAGGACCAGTGAGATCCACCGAAACTGCCCAGCGCTGCCCCAAAGAGAGCCGGGCCACTGGCGCGAACAAACTTTCCTGCAGCGGAGGGGAGGGGGACCGGGGCTGGAGGCTTCTCCCCCGAGCCTCTCTCTGCTTTCCTCCACCTGCCAGCTTTCAACCTCCGCCCAGCCTTCGCCCACCTCCGTTCCCTCCCCTCCCCCGCGCGCCTCTGTTCACTTAGACTTCATCTCTCTCCTCTCCCCTCCTCCTTCTCCCTCTAGCCTTTCTCCCCCACTTTTTTCCCTGTTTTTTCTCCCGTCTCTTCTTTTGTATTCTCTCCTCCCTCGCCGCCCGGTGCTTCTCTCCTCCTCTGGGCCGCAGGGGAGGAGGTAAGCGCGCTGCGCCCGGGGCCTGCGCGGCGCAGTGGGAGGCGTTTCTCCTACTTCTCCCGGGTAATTTGGAGAGATTGTATGTGCGCGCGCGCGTGAGCTCAAGGCGAAAAGGGGTAGGATCCTGCGCCAAGCAGAGAGGGTCAGGGTCTTTGACGTTCCTCACCAGCTGCACAAACCTCCTGGAACAAGTGTGAGTGTGGTGAGAGTGCGCGCGCGCGCACGGGCTGGCTACGCTCGGCAGGCTTGGTGGCCCGGGGCCCCAGGGCCCGGGGGCCCGCCTGGCGGCCCGGGATTACCATGACGTCACACTGAGCCTCTGGCCACCTTGGACTGGGGCACCTTGGGAGCTGCACAGCCCCGCGCCGCGCCTCACCTTGCCTCGCCATCGCGCGCTTTTGGGAACCCGCATCCTCTCCCTTCTCCTGCCCATCCATGGGCCCTTCTGTCTTCCGGACCACGCAAGTCGGAGGGGAGACTTCTGGAGGGCAGGGCTCGGCAGCCGGACTGCCTTCGGCTCTGCCTCCGGCTCTCCCTCCAGTCGCGCCAAGCGGGAGGAGGACCCCGAGCTGGGCACCGGCGACCGTGTAAGGAACCGAGGCCGCGTACGGCTGCAAGTGCAGAATAGCGGAGCCGAGGCGGGAACTCGCAAGATAAAAGGGAGGCGGGTCAGGGACAGCCACCATGTCCTTCCCGCACTTTGGACACCCCTATGGCAGCGCTTCCCAGGTAAGAGCCGCCCCCCGTGGGGGATGGGGGCAGACTGGGTGGAGGGGGTGCCTAGCACAGGAACCTGCCCCTAAGTGCCCTCCTCTCCCACGAGTCCCCGGGGAAGCCAGAGAGAGCAGGCACCTGGATAATGTACCACAGACGCCTCTGACCTCCCCAGTCTCTGGCTGAGAACGTTCAGCTCCCCCAAGTGCAAGCTGAAAAATCGTGTGGCCCGAAACTTGGGCACTCTAACCACGCGCTTAGCGAGGTGGGTGGGATCTCAGGAATCTTCCCACAGACCTCCTTATTGTACAGATACCCGAGGTGGCCGGCACGGTCTCAGACTTCCGGTCCAGAGCGCTGTCCACCTCACTGTTTTTCTGTGCTTCTTCATTTGTTGCCCTCCGCTCTTTTCCTCCTCCTTCCTTGGGTAGGTCCAAGCTCTCTGCTTCTGGTTCCTTTGGTTTTGCAGACCTGGGTGGGTAGTGTGCAGTGACAAGGGTTTCCTGGGGGAAGTCTGGAGATGCCCACCCCTGTTCTATTTCTCTGCGCAGTGCCAGAGAGCTAGTCCCAACTTGACCTCTGCCCTGACTTGCGATCTAGGATAAGTCTCCTACTTCCCCTAGTCTTCATTCCCTAGTCATAAAATGGGAGCAGGAGTGAGACAGGGTCTCTAAGACTGACTTCAAGTTCGGGCCTTCATAGGATCTTGTGTCGCGGGGGAGGGGGCATTGGCAACGGAACTGGAGAGGTTTGGCTCCTGTAATCGGGTTTTAGATGGTTCCTCCGACCCGGACCCCCTGGAACTCTAGAGCTTTAGCAAAGATTTAGGAGTATGTACAGAGGCAATTTGGATAAATTGCATCTTCGGATAATTCCTGTCTCAGTAGTCTCAGTACTGGACAGAATGTCAGCACACAGTGGCATTTAGTTTAAATGGAATGAAGGAATGATCTGGCGGTTCCACCACTAGCTCCCGCCAGCCCGAGGAGCCGGTCTTTGACCTCTGATGCCCCTTCTCTCGCCCCCGTAGTTTTTGGTGTCTGCGAGTTCCAGCGCCACTTGCTGCGAATCCACCCCGCGCTCGGTCCCAGATGTGGCCTCAGGCTCCACCCCGGCGGCCGCGCTCTGCTGCGCTTCCTACGACAGTCGGCTGCTGGGGAGTGCGAGGCCCGAGCTGGGCGCGGCCTTGGGCATTTATGGAGCTCCTTACTCGGCCGCTGCAGCTGCCCAGAGCTACCCAGGCTACCTGCCCTACAGCCCGGAGCCGCCCGCTCTGTACGGGGCGCTGGTGAGTACACAAGGAGGAGCCTGAGTCCTTGAGCCCAAACCCACCCACCTGGGAGCAGAAGAGGCAGTGGCGAAATCCAGTGTGACATCTCCATCTAGGAAGGAGGCAATGCTCGGAGGAAAGGAAATGGTTAGGGCTGTATATAAAGAAAAAAATGTCTTTACATGTTACAGTTTGCAGAACTCCATCCTGTTTAGAAAACATAGATACGTCTATTAATTCTGTGAGGTTAAGTCATCGCTAGGCTCATTGTGTAGGGATGAGGAAACAGGTGCAGAGAAGCTCAAGTAAGCTTACCCAAAGTCACAGAGATGGGAAGCCTCAGGGAACAGCTCTGGAAGAGGAGTAAGGGAAGTCCCCCAGCTAGTGGGAGGGCGTTTGGGGGGGAGACACAAGTAGCAACAGTAATAAAAACAGCTGGTATTTAACTACTGCTTAGTTATTCTTCACCAGGAATTCTGCTAAGCATTCTTCATCCATAACGCACAGGCATTATCGTCATCCCACTTTAAGGAGAAACTGAGGCATGGGAGGGAGGGGTTAAACAACTGTGCCCAAGATCACACAGCCCAGTGGTGGCACTGAGAGTTGAGCCAGACTTGACTCCAGAATCCACACCCTCACTAACCCCCACTCCTCCTCCTCCCCAAAAGTAGTCCTGAACTCTTTCTTCCTTCCCCACCAGAATCCACAGTATGAGTTTAAAGAGGCTGCAGGGAACTTTACACCAGGCCTGGGGCAACCAGGAGCCTATTATCCCTATGAGTCGACTCTGGGGCAGTACCAGTATGACCGGTAAGACATGGGGCTGCTGGTGGCTGGCATCGCAAGTCCTTCCCCCTCCCCTGCCAAGGGAGGACTCGTCCACAGAGCATGAGGGGCTGTGTGCTAGGAGGAGGGCAGAACCCCACTTCCGAGCCGCAGCCTGCCTCCTGCCTGCAGCCCCACGTTCCCAGCCCCAGCACTGTGAGCCAGGTTCCCCCCACCCCCAGGTACGGTGCCGTGGAGTTGAGTGGAGCTGGGCGTAGAAAGAACGCCACCCGGGAGACCACTAGCACGCTCAAGGCCTGGCTGAACGAGCACCGCAAGAACCCCTACCCCACCAAGGGCGAGAAGATCATGCTGGCCATCATCACCAAGATGACCCTCACCCAGGTGTCCACCTGGTTTGCCAACGCACGCCGGCGCCTCAAGAAGGAGAACAAGATGACGTGGGCGCCCAAGAACAAAGGAGGGGAGGAGAGGAAGGAGGACGGTGCAACAGAGGAATTGCTGGGCTGCCTAAATGGTGACACCAAAGGTACTCTTCAGGGCCCCTACCCTACATGGTTTTTGCAGCCATCGAACAGTTTCATTGGATTTTCATAACCACCCCCTGGGGGAGCTGTTAAGGAAGATGTTCCTTATTTACCCTTCGCACTTGCAGTCCCTGCATGCCTCAGGGCCTTTGCCCGGGTGGTTCCCTCTGCTTGTCATTCCCTATAAAACTGGCTTTACATTGTCACCTCTGAAAAGCCTGTCTTGGCCAACCACACCAACTAGCTTCCCAGGTTATTCTCTGTCACATCAGCCTAGTTTATTTCCTTTGCCATACTTACCCCCTTAGGAATGTCAAGTCCACCACAAAGTGTCTTATCCATTGCTTATCCATTGCTGTATTCTCTAAATTCCTAATTCTGAATGATGCCTGGCATGTAGTTGGCTCTCAATAAATATTTTCTGAATTAAATAACATGCACCAGCCACCTGTCGGTGTTAAAAATCTGGTAAAAACTGTCCTCTGCCTTTTTAAGGCTGAGAAACTGAGATCCTCGTGGAAAAGTGGCCCTTACCTTAGGCTCATTGAAAGGAGGAGTCTTCCAAAGGGTGGGGGCAGGTCTGGGGGCGGGAATTCTTTCCCAGCAGCCGGCCAGGACGCTGGAGCAAGTTTTAAGAAGCTGTGCATCCAGCCTGGTGAATCACACCGGGAACGCCCTGTGTGCAGGGCGCATCTTGCTAAAAGCTTCCCAGGGATGGGCACTCCCGAGGATTTCCCTTGGGGCCTGGGGCTTTTCTCACTCGCTCGCTCCTGATTTCCCGCAGACGTTACTGCGAGCCCGGAGTTACAGGAGGCTCGGGGGCTCCGACTGAGTGACCTAGAAGACCTGGAAGAAGAAGAGGAGGAGGCGGATGAAGAGGAGGCAGTGGCCACAGCTACGGACAGGCTGGCTGAGCTCCATAAAGACACTCTGTCGCTGCCGGCGGCGGCGGCGGCGGCGGCGGCGGCGGCGGCGCCATGTGCAGCGGCTCGAGAGGGCCGGCCCGAGCGCAGGGAGTGCAGTCTGGCGGCGCCCCGCTTCTCGTTCACTGAGCCCCCCGGATCAGGAGAAGCCGACTTCCTCCGGGCGGAGCCAGGAGGCCCCACGTTGACCATGCACTACCCCTGCAGGGAGAAACCGCGCATCTGGTCTCTGGCGCACACCGCGGCAGCCAGCAGCGTCGAGGGTGCACCTCCAACCTTGCCCAGGCCACGAAGTTCTGAGTGCCATCTGATCCCCGGACAGCCTCCAGGGCCCTGCGCGCCACCCGCGGTCCCCAGAGACTCCGCATGCGAAGAGTCTTCCCGAATAGCCAAAGCCTTTGGAAACCCCACGTTTGCCCTACAGGGCCTGCCGCTGAACTGTGCGCCCTGCCCGCGGCGGAG
This sequence comes from Catagonus wagneri, assembly GCA_004024745.2. Taxonomy (NCBI): domain Eukaryota; kingdom Metazoa; phylum Chordata; class Mammalia; order Artiodactyla; family Tayassuidae; genus Catagonus; species Catagonus wagneri. The sequence continues at coordinate 4,137,968 of PVHT020000180.1, forward strand.
GGAGCCCGCAGTACAGTGCCAGTACCCGTCCGGAGCAGAAGGTAGTGGGCCCCCAACGGTGCTGGGAGTGTCTTCCAAGAGATGCCCCCAGCCCGCTCCCATCCCAGGTGCTGCCCAGCCGCCGCACACACTCTCTGCCCAGGTTCAGAAGTCGTTCGAGGGTGTCTCACAGCACTCCTTGAAACAGAAGCTTAGAGGTAAAAGTTCTAGATCTAGCTGCCGAATTTAAAGCCAGATAATAGTACTGAGCTCCGAAGGAGACAGGACCTTACCTAGGAAACAGAAAGTCCCTGAAGAGATGGACAGTTTAGATCTGTCCAGTGTTCAGCCAGATGTGGCAGGTGGGCAACATCATGACCATCCGACACAAGCACACTTGTCCCCTGCCTGCTCTTCAGAGAAAGTCACCTGGCTTGTGCTGTTCTCAGAGCAGGAGTTGGCTAGGGCTAGGCAGGCACCAGGGCTTTCCCAGAAGTCTGAAGGGAAGCGCCAGGTACCTACAGGTGGTTCACGGCCAATGATTAAGTTCAGCTTGTAGCCGTCTGTGGGGCCCATTAAAATCTCGAGGGGCAGAGTTCGGGTGGGTGCTGTCCCTGGAGAGCTCTCCACACCCCTCCCCCAAGAGCTCACCCCCAAGGGCGGGACTGCCAACCAGTGTCTCGGGCCCCTGGCTGGTTCTCTGGCTGCGCCTGGTTGGAAGAGTATTTCACCCCACAAAGGGACATTCCCCAAGCATTTGGCAGCTTCTAGCAATTACTGTCAGATTCTGCTCTTTGAAGTAATTTCTCTCAGGATTAGCTACTAGCTTAGAAAATTGGGTTACACTGTTATTTGAATTTACACATAACGGGGTCCAAATGTTACCTCTGGCAAGCAAATTGCCTCTAGACCTTTGATTCCCTTCGGATGAGACACCATCAACCTCAGACTTCCTAGGAATCGCCACCAAGTGGCCCTCGGGTTTTAATCAGCCTTTCCTCTCTCAGCAGGTTAGCGCAACGGCTGCGATTTGCCAAGGAATCCTGGAAAAAAGCCCGACTTTTTGGAACTCACCCCCACACTAAGAAACTGAGCAGCCTCGCAGGGGTCGGGGGCTCTCACTTCGACTAAAATACAGACACACAGAAACCCTACTACCCGCTCTCCTTGCACGCAGAGTTGGGAGCGGCCAGCAGACGTGCTTCTTGTCAGATCCCACCGAGGAGGTGGCGGGCACCCTGGGGAAGGCCAAGTGGAAAGGCTGTGCGAGTCTGCCTGGTGCACCAACTCGGTACCCGAGTCTCCTTCTCCCCTCTGGATTCAGGGGCTGAAGCTGCTCCCTCTCCCGCTCACCACCCCCCACCTTCACTTTGTAACTTCAATGCTGATCTGGCCCCTGAGGTCCACGCGGTCTTCTCCCCCTCCCCACTCCTCGGTTCCTTAAAAATAATCAAGCCAAACCCAAACTGTGTGGCCTCTTTGCACCCCAGGAGCTTGGAGAAGTCGGGATAAAGGGGAGACTGGAATCTGGTCAGGGGTCCTGGGGACAGAGTGGCGGGAGCTGCAGATTTTCAGTCTCTCTCCCAGCTGGGAGGGAAAGGGACAAGGTAATGGCCAAGGCCGCGGCGCCTGCGGCATGGCCCACAAAACTCTCCGGCCCCAACCAACTGGAAGGGCCCGGCGGGTTCGCAGGAGTTGGGATCCAGCTATGAGCGGGGCAGGAGAGGGGCGGGGTGGAGCTGTCAGGATATTTGTGTGGAAGCTGCAGCTGTTTCCGGGGTTCGTACTTGGGTTTTAAGTTTGTTAGGAGGAAGGGCGATGGGGATCCTCTTTGGCGGTCACAGGGCGCGCCGCTGGGCAGCCCCGCGCGCCTCCCGTCGGACGAACGACGAAGTCCGACAAGCCTGCCAGGCAGATCGGAGGCGAGAGGGGACTTTCTTTTCGTTTACCCGAGTGTCAGCAAACACTTCCGGTACAGCCCAACCAATGGGAGCTGACGAGCAGGAAGGGGGCTTTGTCCCCAGGCGAGCGGTGTTGGCAGTAGGGCTGGGAAATGAGGAGGCGGGGACGAGGGATATAAAGATGCGGGTGCCACGCCTGAGTTCACTTCCCCGGGCCAGCGCGTCCGCCCGCACACAGGGAAGGAAGGAGCTGAACCCAGGACAGTGCCCTAGTGGGAAGGTCCGGGAGCCGATGGGGACGTGAAGGCAGGAGCGAGGACAGCTGAGATGTGCGCCTAGAGGCTGGATCCTTGGGGGGCTGTGTCCCCACTGCCGGGCTCTAGCCCCACCGGCCCTGGCTGGGTGACAGCCTCGCAGACCAGCGCGCCAGTTGACTGGTCACTGAAGTCTGGGACAGGAAGGATCTGCATCCTCGAGAGGAGATTTAAGAACCTTGGGGGCTGCAGAGAAGAAAAGTGGGAAAGGAGCCCGGGGGTCCTTTCTGTCTGGCTCTTCTCCCTAACCACCTCTGGGAAGCTCCCTCTCGGTTTCCTTTTGCTTCTGGGTAACAGCTGCTCCTACCCCCAACCTCCCCCGGGACCCCCAAGTCGCCCTCACTGACCCGCGGCTTAGGGTCCGGGAAATTAAACTGCGAAAAGATAAACATTATTTCCAGTCGGCTTTGCGGGATTAATGCTTGTAATAAAGAGCATTAGCTAGAGGTTTCTTTCAAGGCGCTCTCGACCCCACCCCCTCCTGGGAAGGGGACGGATAGACTCTCCCCTCTCTCCGCTCTCTCCCCCTCCTGAGGCTGCAGAAGCTTGAGTTCCTAGGGCCTCCAGTTGGGAGTGGGGCTCCGGCTGCGAGCCGCTAGCATCACATCCAGTTAGAAATGCAGTCAGGAAACTGAAGGCCAGAGAGAAGAGACCCACCTAAGCCTTCATGTGGCTGAATGGGGACTAGGATCCAGAGCGTGGGGGACCACAGACTAGCAGAAAGTTTACCTGCATCCTGCCTCCAGCCAATCAGCCTTTATAGGACCCTGAGCCTTGGACAAGGAGGCCCAGGTACCACCCAGGACCTCTGGAGGTTGTCTCTCCATCTCTTTGAGAGGTCCAGCCTCTCCCCACCTCCCATGACCCGGAGCAGAAGCCTACAAGCTCTGGGTTGTCCCAAAGATCTGGGTCTGGTGGGCCGGAGGCAGTGGGGTGTGAAAAGAGCAGAAAAGAGTAGCCTTGAAACCCAGGAAATGGCTTTACCGTCTCAATCCCGCTACTACCTTGCTCTGTGGCTGTGGACAAGCCCTTTCCCCTTTAGTTTCCCCAGCTGTCCAGTCCGGCGATGATCCAGTTCTCCAGCCCCGTGCTCAGTGTCTGCTCGGGACCCAATGGAGGGCTCCAGGAGTCGAGGTGAAGGCCTGAGAAGGGCAAGTCTGAGCCTGAGATTATCCCGGCCTCCAGCCCCCAGCGGCAATCTGTTCCCACCATCTCTGCCCCCACTGAGAACCTCCTGCCAATCTCCCGATATAATCTTCTAGAATCATATTTTGAATACTGTTTTGATTAAACACCGGAGCGAGGGGAGGGAGGATACAGCCCTGCTGTCTTCTGCTGAGCCTGCTGGTGCCCCCGGGCAGCTGGCCCGTGAGCTCTGCAAAGTGAGGCAGGGCAGCAAGGTGACATTCTCTGGTTTGGAGAGTCTGTACGAGTGGCCCTCCAAAGTCCCTTGATGGCTAATGTGTTCCCTCCCTCACCGGGGCACTGGGCAGAGAGAAGCCATTGAGCCACGGGAGCCATAGCACGTAAGGGTCTTCTTTATGGATTCCTTTCCCACCGGGAGTCATGACATTGGCTTTGGACTTGTAAGGTGATCTCTATAATCACATCCTGTGACCCTGGTAATGATAACAAGAGCTTCTAGAACCCTCACCATGTGCCAGATTTAGTGCCATGTCCTTTAAATGCACTGACTCATTTATAGGCCACAAGAGTCCCAGGGAGCATTATATTATACCTGCTACTAATTCCATCTACTGAACAAGGAAACGGAAGCTCAGAGGGGTGAGATAACTTGATGTCAGTTAGCCAGTTAGCAAGTAAAGGAGTCAAAGCTTCTAAGTGGTTCCAATGTGCAGCCAAGATTGAGAACCAGTAAATTACAACCAGGCTGTTTCTCTTGTAGCCCCAGCGCATTCTAGAATGTGCATAGGAGTAAGGGATGGGCCTTGGCAAAGAAAGTCTAGAAGCCTGTAGTTTCTCCCTAGAGCCTGTAGATTTTGTGTTTTGCCCATGGTATAAGATTGACATTTTACCACATCATTTATGAAGGCATCCAAAGATGGATGTAATCCTGGACATCAAAGGCCAGTGTCAAGCCTGGGAGACTGCTTGAGCCTTGCCCATCTCATATCCCAGCTGCCTGAACACAGAGCGCAATTATGGAGAGAAATTTCTCCACGCAGGAAGCCCTGAGCACATGAGCCAAGTCATCACTGGGACAGCTCAGAGGTGGCTCTGAACGCATGTCGGAGCCCTTTGGAAGGGTTTCTTCACATTCCAGTTATGTACTGCAGAAGGAAAATCACCCTCAAGCTTAATGGCTCAAAAAAGCTGTTGATTTTGCTCATGGATCTGCAGTCTGGCAGGGCTCCGTGGGAACGGTTTGTGTCTAATCCACGAGGTATAAGAGGCAGCTTGACCGGAACTGGAGGATGAGTACCTGCCCCGTGGACGGTTGTGAGGATTAAACAGTGAATATGTAAAGCATCAGAACTCTGTGTCTGGTCCGTAGTGTGCATTATAGAGAATGCCAGCTGTAACTTTTTTCTTACTATTACAGCCCCAGCAGCCCTGCCTGCCTCACTCATTCTGCCAAGGGGATGTCAGACGTGTCCCTCTTACCTCAAGCAAAGACATGGGGTCACTCTCTCTGGTGTCCACTTAGGGAGAAACCTCAGAGAGCAGATTTTATGAATTGCTCGCACTTCCCCTTATCAAGATTAATGGCACCATTGCCCATGGTCACAGTCCTTCTGTGGTCGCAGCTAATGACTTCAACCCTCAACACGTTTCCTCTGCATTTGCTTCGGAAAATCGTTCTGAACAGCCAAGACTGCTTTAATAGCCACTTGGTACTAATGACGCCTTTTAAGTGCATAAAGAGAATCTCTAAGTACCGAACGGGAGGCCCATTGACCGGTGACAACAGCTATTGACATTGACACTCGAAGCAAGGTCAGAACGCTGCGGACCAGAGGGACTGTCACTGGACCTAACAGTGGAGGATTTTTTTTTTTTTTTTATTCTGTTGGAAAACTCCTCATGTTTTCTTCTTGCTCCTTAAACATACCCACCAGCACCATTTTCTGGATTCTACTCTGTCCATTTCGGAGCTCTCAGCCTCCGCTGGTCTTCATTTCACCTTCAAGATTCAGGCCCTATCCAAACTAGTATGGTTTTCTCCTGATGTTTTTCTTTAAATAGACTCAATTTTACGCTTTTTTTTTTTTTTTAGGGCCGAACACGAGGCATGTGGAAGTTCCTAGGCTAAGGGTCAAATCAGGGGCTGCAGGCACAGCCACAGCAACGCCACATCCGAGCCGCGTCTATGGTCTACACTACAGCTCACGGCAATGCCAGATCCTTAACCCACTGAGCGAAGCCAGGGATCGAACCTTCGTCCTTATGGATGCTAGTCAGATTCGTTTCCACTGAGCCACAATAGGAACTCCCACTTGTATGTTTTAAATAAATGCTTTTAGAAATGAAACATTGTGTTGCTTACCCCCTCTTTATGTCTGTCCCTCCCTTACCGTGTGGCCACTATGACACACTCAGCTGGTCGAGAGGTGGCTGGTAGCGTGATTAAGATTGTGGGTACAGGAGGCAGAGTAAGCTGGGTTCATATTCTGGCCCCATCACTTAGGACCTGGGTGATGAGGAACTGGTGCTTTTATTTCTCTGAGCCTCACGGTCTTCATAAGTAAAATGGGATAAAAAGTAAAGCTTAGCTCACGGAGGGATGGTGAGCGTGAACTCAGTTGAGAAATGTTGTGCTCCATCCAAGAACCGGCACACATGCTCAGTAAAGGTTGACTGTGACAGAATTAACTTGCTTCACTACAGTTGGGCTCCCTGGGGTGGGGACAGACAGCCTCCGCTTGCCATGCATGTCCTTGCTATAATCAGGTTATAGACTAGGGTCCTGAGTATTTCATGTGTCACCTCACCGTGAGGTCCTAGTTCTGTCGACAAAGGGCCATTCCTCAAAGATGGAATCTGGCATGTGTTGTCCCTCTTGGAAGAAAGTGTGGTTTTCCTTCCACGCCTTCCTCCTTCTTGGGAACCAACCAGAGGGTGCGTTCTTGCTCGTTACCAGCTGTTATCTCAGCACCAGCTCCTGCTTCTCAAGGATTCAGACGTAGTACACGGTGCCTGCCATCTTGCCTGGCCCTTGATCTCATTACATCTCATTACTTCCCAGAAGGACTCCAGTCTTTCACTTCCAAACACATTGGCACTTGGTCTCACTTTATGCTCAGTGTTTGGGTTGGTGGCGGTTGGCCTTCAGCCCCAGTCGTGAGGTTGGGAGCAAAGCAGTGGACGAGGCCACCCTCGGGGAGGTCGGCTTCTTTGGTGGGAGCCCTAAACGTGCAGAGAGCAAAAGAGAGGGGAGGGAATGCCTGGGGGAGAAGCAGAGATGGAGCCTCCACCAGTGGGAGGAGGTGAAGTAAGGGCCCGAGGGTGAGTGGGCGTCGAGGATGTCCGTTAGCTCAGAGACTACAGAGATGAGGAGCCCGTTGCAGGGCAAGCAAGCTCAGAATGTTCGGGAAATGAAGTCCCTTAACGCTGAGCATCTGGTAGGTTTGTTGTTGTTTGTTTGTTTGTTTTTTAATTGCAGCATGCTGTGCATCGAACACAGGAGGTGGAAGAGAGTGGGCTATTAATACATTTTGTACAGAACTGAATACTCCAACATACATTCTAATTGAAGAGGACATACTTCTAATCTGGGATGTAGACGGTACCCCTTTGACTGTGGGCAAGGGGGCAGCAGGCCCCAGGATGGAGGCAGAAGCTCTGTCTGCAGTTCCTCCCACACGCTCGTCATCTAACACTCAGCTCCTGTTCAGCCCCATCCCTTCACTGTGACATTTGACATATGACACCCATGAGTTTCACTTGACCCCTTTGTCGGGTGCCATTAAACGGCCTGAAGTTAAAATGTTAATTATCATTAATCATCTTTTATGAAATGGCTTCGCCAAGTCATAAATCCAGCAGAGAGAGGCCTCTTACGTGGCGCTGACCGTTTATGGAGTACTGACGGTCAGAGGAGGCCCCGGAAGATGTGGATGTTTCTAGAATGGTAAGTTATAAAGAGGAAAATATATGCCTGCGGGTGGGATGGAATGATAGAAAGTGATTCGGAACAAAAACAAAGAAGGAGGAGTTCCCGTCATGGCTCAGTGGTTAACGAATTCAACTAGGAACAGTGAAGTTGCGGGTTTGATCCCTGGCCTTTCTCAGTGGGTTAAGGATCCGGCGTTGCTGTGAGCTGTGGTGTAGGTCGCAGACGCGGCTTGGATCCCGCGTTGCTGTGGCTGTGGCGTAGGCCGGCAGCTACAGCTCCTGTTAGACCCCTAGCCTGGGAACCTCCATATGCCGCGGGTGCGGCTCTAAAAGACAAAAACAAAAACAAAAACAAAAACAAAGACAAAAAGCAAAGAAGGAGACGGCAGGATGAGGGGGACAGGCAGGGAGGAATCAGTTTCGTCCGCCTTGCTGTGCACACCAAACTCAATGACCCATCCAAAGGTGGATGCAAACAAACAAACAAAAATCAATGTGGAAGGTGAATAAATGAGGAAGGAAAGAGGAACATCAGAAAAGGAAAAGAGGGAAAAAGCAAGGGAAAGAGGAGGTTTACAGAGAGCTGGAGAGTAAATTGCAGCATGTAAAGAGTAAAGAGCTCAAACCCAGGGAACCTTAGTGTTTATGTATCTGCACATTTATTTTTGGCTGAAGTGTGATTTGTCTGTCTCATCCCCATTCAAGAAAAACCTACCCGTCATTAGCACTTAAAAATCTGTTAGCACTTAAAAATCCCTACTGCACAGCACAGGGAAATATATCCAGCCTCTTGGGATGGAACATGATGGAAGATAAGATAAGAGAGGGAATGTGTATAACTGTGACTGGATCACGTACGGCAGAAGTTGGTATAACATCGCAAACCAACTATAATTTAAAAATTAATAAATATTAAAAAATAAAAATCTGTTAGAAGGGTGGAGCTCATGTAAAGTTTTTTTTACCACAAAACAAAACAGAAACAAACACACACACACACACACACAAAGGGATGATCCAAGGAAACTTTGGGAGATGACAGACAATCGATTACCCTGCAGTGGTTTTCCCACCACTACATATGCATTTCTCCAGTTTCATCAGATTGTGTGTATTAAATATGTACCATTTTTGTGTATCAGTTATATCTCAAGAAAGCTGTTAAAAATAATCATTTTGGAGTTCCCGTCGTGGCGCAGTGGTTAACGAATCCGACTAGCAACCATGAGGTTGCGGGTTCGATCCCTGGCCTCGCTCAGTGGGTTAAGGATCCGGCGTTGCTGTGAGCTGTGGTGTAGGCTGCAGACGCGGCTCGGATCCTGCGTTGCTGTGGCTGCAGCGTAGGCCAGTGGCTACAGCTCCGATTAGACCCCTAGCCTGGGAACCTCCACATGCCGCAAGTGCGGCCCTAAAATGACAAAAGGCAAAAAAAATAAATAAATAAAAATAATCATTTTAGGAATTCTCCTGTGGCACAGCAGATTAAGGATCCAGTGTGGCCACTGTAGCTTGGGTTGGATCACTGGTTGGATCCCTGGCCGTGGCCCCCCAAAAATTAAATTTTATAAGCACAAAGTGTACCAGTGTCTATTACTAGTAGTAAAAATTTTTCAAAAGTGTACCCCAAGCATAGGTGTGTTTGTTTATAAATTATGTGCATGTACTATAGCATAAATACATATAAAATATTCATTTTAAAAAGATAGAAAGGGAGTTCCTGCTGTGGTGCAGTGGGTGAAGAACCCGACCACAGGGGCTTGGGTCACAGCTGCAGGCCGGAGTCAATCCCTGGCCCAGGAAGTTACATACGCCACAGGTAAGGCCATAAAAAGAAAAAGAAAAAAAAGTAATTAAAAAAAAGATAGAAAGGAAATGATAGTTGTAATACATTCATGTAATACCCCCAAAGAGCATATCTAAAACTCCTCGATAGGGCTTTTTGGAGAAAGGCACTTTGAAAATTGATAAGAAGCTCTTCCCCATTCTCCAGTGAAACTAAACCCCAATGCAGGGTCCCAAGTTACACGACAGGAAGTAAAAACTCTGGGGTCAAATCTGACATTTATAAAACACTGAAAGTCTGTAAAACACTTCACAGCCCCCTGACAGCTTAGATGTCCTTCCTTCTGGCATAGTTGTTCTAATACCTGCGGCTTCTTCAATAAACTATTCATATGACCAAAGTTGCCCAGCAGCCTCAGCTTCAAATGCAAACAGCAGTGGTTTTACTTTTAGGGTTTAATATAATCAGACAGACCGGGGGGTCCCGGCATGATGGCTGGCCAGAATACATGTACCTCAACCCCACCCAGAAATGATTGTGGCTCTCACTTTTTGCCTTCCTTATAGCACGGGGAACCATATTCAATATCTTGTAATAACCTATAATGGAAAAGAATCAGAAAAAAAATACACATACATGCATCACTGAATCACTTCTCTGCACACTTGAAACTAACACAAGATTGTAAATCAACTATACTTCCATAAAAAAATCATAATATTTTTTTAAAAGATGAGAGTTTCAACTCCATGGAAATAGATGGCTTGGCTTCTTATTTTTAAAAGCCTGGCTTCATTAAGGTGATTGTATTCAATATACCCAGGTGTCCCTTTTGTCCTCTGTAGAGAAATGAACCCAGGGGTAAAGTTTTTTCAGGCAGCCCCATGAGATTTCCAGTTGAGTACCTGCAACAGAGAATTCATTGTTTATCTTTGTCAATGTGCTGAATATTGAAAACGTAATGCAACCATATAGACCATTTTATCACCCACCCCACATCTCTAAAGAATAATCGCTAATTGGAATCCTAGTGCAGTAACAGCCATAAGAGCAAGGCTCTCCGCTGAGATGGAAGGAATGGACCACTTTAGCAATTACACTTCCTTTACCTGTCAAAGGAAGGGATCTCTGCCCAAAGACTCGGTCGTTGGCAAGTCTGGGTGAAGTTTCAGAAATAGAACCTCAAGATGGCTTGGGTGTAAAATGCATTGTGTTTTCCAGCCCACGTTATCCCTGTGTCCATTTCATGCTTTACAGTTTGCACTGTATTTTCGCATATATTTTGGCACCGACTCTCACAAGTAGCTACCCGAGGGGAGATTATTATCTGCCTGCCACAGTTGGCCAAATGGAAATGAAAGAAGTTCACTTAGCTAATGTCTTAGTCTGGATTCCCCCTGGAAGCTAACTTGAAATCAAGACTTGAATCCAACTGGTTTCTTGGGAAACGGATCTCAGGAAATACCAGTGCGAGGGTGGAGAAGCAAGACAGAGAAGGCAAGTGCACGGACGAACGAGTTACCTCTTTGGGCAAATGGGGCTCAACCCCACTGGGACCTGATAGGAAATAAGTCTTGGGGTTGTCCCACTCAAGGTGTGGGGTACGAGTCCTCCACCTCCAATTTGTCTCCCATGTCCAATTTGCTCCCAGAAAGATAACCGCCCACCAGCACCAAGGGACTGCCAACTTGCAGGCAAAAGAAAGCCCTCTCAGAACCTCACAGAAGAACACAATTAGTCCACACAGAAAGGAGAGTGCCAAGGGAATTCTACTAATACAGCTAGTACATGGTAGGCACCACAGGCTGCCAGTCAGCAGCACGCCCAGTCCCTTCATCCCTGCCTGCCTCCCAGCAGAAAGGCTTTCTTTGCCATCTCTGCAGCTAAGCCTGGCTTTGTTGTGACCGATGCGAGGTAACGGAACACCCCCTGGAGGCTCCTGGGAAAGATTTTTCTTTCCTGTTAAAAAGAAAGAAATTCACAAGGAGGCTGCTCGCTTCCTGGCCTCCATGCGTTTCCTGCCTTTGGATGGGTCATGTGAGGTCATGAGGCCTGGGGCAGTGGCACCAACTGGGACCGCAACTTCAGTCCCGATAACATTTATCCTCTGAACCAATACTGGAATTGCATAGAGCCAGACTGAATGCAATGTAAATGTCCTTTGTGCAATAAACGCAATAATAAGTGTCCTTAAATGCAAAAAAAATGTCCTTTGGTTGAATCCACTGTTGGTTAAATTTTCTATTACTTGCAGCTAAATGCATTCTTCTTTACACAAAATTTGCTTTTGTCTCTTATTGTTGTCCATTTGACTGTTCTCCTTTGTCCCACTAGATGATATAAAATATAAAGGCAGTCTTTGCTTTACCTTTTTTTTTTTTTTTTTTTTGCCTCTTAGGGCCACACCTGCGGCATATGGAAGTTTTGGGGCTAGGGGTCAAATCGGAGCTACACCCACTGGCCTACGCTATAGCCACAGCAACGCCAGATCCAAGCATCATCTGCAACTTACACCACAGCTTATGGCAACACCAGATCCTTAACCCACTGAGTGAGGCCAAGCATCAAACCCACATCCTCATGGATCTTAGTTGTGTTCTTTACCACTGAACCACAAAGGAAACTCCCTGCTTTACATTTTTTAATCATCAAAATAAAGGTGGTGGTTTAAACAGATGTAAATATACGCTGAAACTTAACAACTTGTGCCGTTGAAACAATCAAAATGGGAGACAAGTTAATATTTTAATGAATTAACTTATGTTGTTTTCCTCAATGCTCTTTTCAACGTTTATACCTTAGACTTTATCCTGGATATTACAGAATTCCTCCTCCCAGCACAACCCCCACCCACTCTTCTCCCTGAAAACCGTCCATGATTCAGATATAACACAGCTCATCCACGGTGGGAGGAAGGGCCAGAAGGGTTACTTTTAACAGAAATCAAGTCCAAAACAGAAAGATAAACAAACAGTAAATAGTTGGTTATTTAAGGAATATAGGGGCAAACTCTGGAATGAGAGGGAAATTGGCAGCCAGAATAGGTGTCCTGAGAAGGATCAGAACTTCACCAGTGTAAAGGGAGAGCTCAACTTTCCACCTGTGTGGGAAAAACCCAGTTCTGCCCTAATGTGTGTTTCTTCCCCATGTGCCCCCTTTACTCTCACACCACTGCCACACTCACGCAGAACACTGCTGGTCACAAAATTATTTTTCCCCCACAACGACTTTCTACAACACCAGCTGGGAGTCCTACAATTTAACTCACTCTGACACTGTCAGTCTGGAGGTGGCATCAGATCCCACAGGTTAAGGACTCAGATTAACAAGATTGCCCCCCGACACACACATTTCAAATGCCACTTGCAAGCCCGGGTTGTCACCTTAACTTCTGATCAACTGACAATAGATGGGAGGTTCCAGTGACCCCGTCCTTGGGTTTGATTATTTTGCTGGAGCAGCTCAGGAACTCAGGAAGCACTTGGGTTTACCAGTTTATTAAAGGACATGGTAAAGGATGCAGAGGAACCTCCAGGTGGAAGAGATGTGCAGGGCAAGGAAGGTGGGAAGGGACACGGAGCTTCCAGGTGCCATCCAAGCCTACCACTCTCCCAGCACCTCCACATGCACCAACCCAGAAGCTCTCCAAACTCCATACTTTGGGAATTTGATGGAGGCTTCATCACGTAGCCATGAGCAACCGTTAACTCTGTCTGCACCCTCTCTCCCTTCTCTGGAAATGGGAGGCTTGGGGCTGAACATTCCAAACTTCTAATCATAACTTGGTCTTTCCGACAGCCCTCATCCGGGAGCCCCCCCGAGTCACTTCATTTGAACAAAAGACACTTCTATCATCCAGGACATTACAAGGGTTTCAGGAGTTCTGTGCCAGGAACCGGGGATAGAGACCAAAAGATATTTTCTATTATCTCACAGTCAAGCACAGACTCTAGGCTCTTGTGTAGGTCATTTGCCCCATCTAAGCCCAAGTGGTCCCCCCAGGAAAATGAAAGGGATGGAAGGACTCTCTCTAAGACACTGGGATTCTAATAATGCCCTGATTTATCTTCATTTTCAGGTTAGATTTTTATAGCTCTGTTTTTCTCAAAATCAAACACACATGTAATTAGAAGTTGCAACCAATGGTTGCAGTCAGAGATTTAGAAGTGATGTCTGGGGCAACGTTCTAAAGACAAAAAATAAAATAAAATAAATCAACCATGCCAGAAAATGGCACCCATTTATTTTATAGTCTTGGGGCACTACAAAGCAAGTAGCATGTAAATATGACATTTACAAATCACCCCCAACCACTCTCTAATTAACTTATTGTGTGCCTTCTCTAAACTAACATACACTGAATTAGAGGAGAAACACTTATTTGTTCTGTTGCTAAGGAACCAATATAATTTGCATAGTGAAAACAATCATTAGTATATTTAAGCTGAAATTCTATCTATTTATAACAGCCAGACTTAAAACATGAGATCAAAGTCTCAGGGTTATTTTTTTTTTTTCTCCACTCTCAAGTAAGCAGCCCAAAGCAGCCGTGTGGGTGTACTTAATACATAACATTAACAAGTTCTGTAGCACTTTCTGTTACTAACTACTGCAGAGTCAGCCAAAGGGACGATCTTGGGGAAGGTCAAAGTCACATAATGAAGATGGACTTGTGGCTTCACCTGACCTTACACACTGCACAGAGCAACGTACACCTGGATTCCAAGTGAGTTCATGTTGTCAGGCTCCTTTTTAGGCTCTCAATAAAGACGATTGTATTTTTTTTTTCCGCACTTTTCCAAAATTACCCTTTCATTTATATTTCCCTGGGAGTGATGGAAAGAATATTGGATTTAGAGTTCGAAAACCTGGGTTTAAGTTTTAGAACCTTGCCTCTGCGTTAGCTGCAACCATGGGCAAATATCATCACTCTCCTGAGTCTCAAATTTTCCACCTATAAAGAGGGAGTCCCAGCGTTATTATGAGAAATAAAAGTAGATGGGTCAGGAAGGGCTTTTCAAAGAAGGAGGTGATGGTTTTTCCAGTTTTATTGAAATATAATTGACAAAATTGTGATATTTTAAAGTGTACAGTGATGGAGTGCCCATTGAGGCTCAGTGGAAATAAACTCAACCAGTATCCACAAGGACTCGGACTCGATCCCTGGCCTCACTCAGTGGGTTAAGGATCCAGCATTGCTGTGAGTTGTGATGTGGCTCAGATCTGGCGGTGCCTGTGGCTGTGGCATAGGCCGGCAGCTGCAGCTCTGATTCACCCCCTAGCCTGGGAACTTCCATATGCTGCAGGTGTGGCCCTAAAAAAAATAAAAAATAAATAAATAAAATAAAGTGTACAATGATTACTTGATATATGTATACATTGTAAAAGGACCTCCCCCACTGAATTAATTAATGAATGCATCAAGGAGGTGATTAAAACATTCATAGAGGTTTATGTGGAGCAACTTGACATAAGGGTAGCAAAATTCATATGGAAAAAAAATCATATAAGATAGCCATGCAAATTCTTTTTTTTTTCATTCTTAACTTTAATTCATTTTAAAAAATATGGAGGACATGGATGAACCTAGAGATTATCTGTCATACTGAGAGAAGTAACTCAGAGAAAGACAAATATAATATATATCACTTCCAGATGGAATCTAATTTTAAAAGGGTACAAAAGAACTTATCTATAAAACAGAAACAAACTCACAGATTTCAAAACCAATCTTGTGATCACCAGAAGTGAAACTATTGGGGGAGCAGGAATAACGTATTCACACTACTGTACAAATTCTGAAAATAAAACATATTGAAGAGAACCAGCACTACTGGATATTAAAACATATTATAAAGCCACAGCAATTAAACAGTATGGTCCCAGATTTCCCTGGTGGCTCAGCAGGTTAAAGGTATGGCATTGTCACCGCTCTGGTATGGGTTCGATCTCTGGCCCAGGAACTTCCACGTGCCATGGGTGTGACCAAAAATAACAAAAAGAAAGTGTATGTTCCTGGTGCAGAACTTGAGAGGCAGATCAATGCATTAAATGGATTCAAGGTAAAAATATATGGGGATCTAAAATGTTATAAAAGTTTCATTTTAAATTGATGGAGAAACTGTGGCTTATTCAAAAAGTGGTGGTGAGAAAACTGGCTAAGTATTTGGAAAAGATGAAATCAATCATTAATGCACTTTTTGCAACTATTACAGATGCCCAAATATTTAGGTATAAAATATGAAACCATAAAAGAACTGAAAGTGAATCTAAATAATTGTATTTTAATGAAAGGGCAGAAGTCTATTCCCATATATGGCATAGCATCCAGAAACCATTACACTAAAGATCGATACATTTGACTACAAGACAGTATTTTGTGTGGATAAAAAAAAAGCAGAAGACAAACTGCAAAAGTAAAAAGAAAAGGGTAAAACACATAAATATTTCATGTTTTTCAAAGAAATACTAATGGATAACAAAAATATGACTCGATAGTTAAACATATTAGTAATCCGGAAAATGTAAACAATAAGATACCGCTTGTCACTGACTGCATTGGCAAATACGAGAAAGTTGGATAATTCCCATAGTTATTTGCCTTTGAAATTCAACAGACATTCTGATGTTCTGTTTGGAAAGTACATATATAGATATATATATATTGCAAAGCAATTTGGCATAATTTTGATGATAGGTATCAAATTTTGACCCAATGGTTTAACCCCCAGGGATTTTTTTTCACATCCATAAACTCACACTTGTGCAAATATATGTGTATAATTATATTGCAGCACTGTTTGCAGCAGCAAAAAAAAAAAAAAAAACCTGAGAGATAGCCAAACTATAAAGAGGTCTGCTTAAACATAGTTTAGTTCATTCACACAGTGGAATAGAAGGTGACTTAAAAAATAAAGTGAGAGAAATGATCTAATTTAGTAAGATAACACATGCTTCTTCTTCTCCACTGCTTGATGTATATTCATTAACAGAAGGCTCACAAAGTTTTATGAGACAGGGGTTTTACCCTGTACTAGTTTTACAGTTTAGGAAACTGAGGCAGAAACAGGAATAACTTGTCCAAGTTTATTCTGCTAGTAGTTGGTGAGCTAAGTTTGCCTGGCTCCACAGTGATGCTGTAAACATTAGGTTGCACCGCATCTCTGTCTGATTACATCATTAAGTGAACAATGAAAAAGCAAGTTCCTGAACAACACATAGAAAGCTAGAGTGGGGAGAGAATAAAACATTTCACATCTGCCTGGAAATATCTGGGTAGTTACCTAGGAAACCACAGCTGGGGACGTGATGGTTAAAGATGACTCTACTTTTCACTCCTCATAAATCCTGGTTTCAAATTTTTGAAATCATGAGAATGAATTACTATTTTTTCCTTTTTCTTTTTTGTTTCTTTTCCTTTTTTTTGACCTGGACTGTGACACATGGGAGCCAGGGACAGAACACACACCACAGCAGTAATCCAAGCCACAGCAGTGACAATGCCAGATCTTTAACCCGCTGTGCCACAGGAGAACTCTGATGAATTACTCTATTTTTAAAAATAGTAGTTAATAAACTTCCTCAGGAGGCAATTGCTACCAACCAAATGGCTTCTTTTATTCTCCCTCCTCACAAATTCCCACCTGCCTTCTCTTCGTCTCACCTGCGTTGGCTTCCAGCCCAGAGAAAATGGTGAATCATTCATCTGCCTACCTCTGCTGCACGCCACCTGCAAGGCAGCCGTGTGCCCACGGATGCCAGCTCCTAGCAAGTCAGACAGCCAAGAAGGGCAACGATCTCAGTCCTGTGTTTGTCTTCGCCAAGGTTCAACACTGCCTTCCTAGTGCAGCCTGATGCGACCAGGGCTCTTCAGGGACCCGGCTCCTCCAGCTGGTCTCCCCCAGCAAAGGGTTGACTGATTCGACTGTAGGACTCAGTGGCCACCTGGAGGGAGCAGCTCTGAAGAATGGCGCCAGGCAGTGGTGGGCTGGCTTAACAAAGGGCTGGGTCTAGAGGGCGGCGAAAAGAGAAGCCCCAATTCCTAACGTTGGCTGACTTTCGGAGGGTGCATAACTCCAACTCCAGTCGATTTCAAGCTACCAGTAAGACATCACAGAACATGAAGTTAGGAAAGAGGAACAGCTGGACTAGCACAGGTGACATGGCCTCTCCATCCCACAGGTATGAATAATCTCAAGATCGGCAATACAGTAATAATAATTAGGCAATGATGACCTTGATGTATATGTTACCTTTGTTTTGAATATGACTGACTTCATGGAAAGGTTAAGGAGTTTAATTTTTAATAATTGTTGTGTCTAACAAACGACTGGAAAAATTCCCCAAAATGTAGCTGTTTGTTTCCACGTGTTGGTACAAGGCTCGAGCTGGTGTGGCTGTACAGGTTTCCTTGAATTGGAGCAATTTACTGATTTTTAAACACAGGTTATTACTCTTTGGGATTACTTTCTCTTTTTGGCTTTTCTATTTCTTTAAAGTCAGATTTGACTGACAACCATTGTGCTTTAAGGCTCATTGAGCTCCTAAGTTCCTGCTTCCCTTTTCATTCTCAGATCTATTGTCACCTCCTCCAGGAAAGCCCTCTTCTTCCTCATGACCCTCTCCCTGTTCCAGTCTTATACCAACAGTAAGTATATTATCATATAATTATCATTACTTATGTGGTTTATTAATGAATTGTCTTTCTCCTCCACTAGACTGTAAACACTTTAAGGTCAGGATATTGTG
Organism: Catagonus wagneri; assembly: GCA_004024745.2. Lineage (NCBI taxonomy): Eukaryota > Metazoa > Chordata > Mammalia > Artiodactyla > Tayassuidae > Catagonus > Catagonus wagneri. The sequence continues at coordinate 4,155,769 of PVHT020000180.1, forward strand.
TTTGGTCCAGTTTGGTTTTCAGTGGGATTAGAGGGTTTTATGCCCAGACCCTGCCCCAATTGTCTGGCACAGAAGAGGGGCCAAAGAACATTTGCTGAACACCGTCTCAGAAAAGTATGTCAACACTGACCCACCAGGAAGAGATTCTGAGCAGGACCTGCTGCAAGTTAGAACAGCCATCTTTGGTAGATTTTTTTCTTTACATTTTAAAAAATGTTATGGAAGTATAGTTGACTTACACTTCTGTGATAATTTCTGCTGTATAACAAAGTGATTTAGTTTGTTTTATTTTGTGTTATTTGTTCTATTTGTTTGTTTCCTTTTACTTTGTTAGTTTATTTAATTCACGGATAGCAAAGGGATTCAAAGAGAACGGTGTATGATTTTTAGTTTGAAATAAGAGGCCAGCTCTATAATAAACGCTCATTAAACAAAGCAGAGAAACTCCAAGATAGTTTTTAAAACCTGTTACCTGTAATCTACCCAATCCGAGATAACCAATGATATGGTGGGGAGAGTGGTTTCTTACTTTTCTAACATTCATGATTTACGGGGTTGAGCTTTCCAAAGGAAAAAACATTTTCTGTATTCTTGTTCTGATCATAGGATATTTACAGTTTTGCATTTTTTCTATTTAACATTATTGCATATGGGAGTTCCCACTGTGGCTCAATGGGTTAAGGACCCGATGTTGTCTCTGTGAGGATGCAGGTTCCATCCCTGGCCTCATTCAGTGGGTTTAGTATCTGGCATTGCTGCAAGCTGCGGCATAAGTCACAGATGCAACTTGGATCCAGTGTTGCCATGGCTGTGGCCTAGGCCTCAGCTGCAGCTCTGATTGGACCCGTAGCCTGGGAACTTCCATATACCACAGTTGCATCTCTAAAAAGCAAAAATATATACATTATGCCAAAAGTATTTTTGTATTGTTGAAATGGCTACATAAGACCACAGTTTCCTTCAACAGTCCCCTATCGTGGGACCTTTGCTTTGCTACAAGACTTGCGCTATTATAATAATCACTGTCATGGGGAGTTCCCGTCATGGCTCAAGAGTAACAAAACCAACTAGTATCCACGAGGATGCAGGTTCGATACCTGGCCTCGCTCATCGGGTTAAGGATCCGGTGTTGCTGTGACTGTGGTGCACGCCGGCAGCTGTAGCTCCGATTCAGCCCCTAGCCTGGGAACTTCCATATGCCTCAGATGCAGCCCTAAAAAGAAAAAAAAATCACTGTCATAAACATCTTTGAGTTTTTCATATTTTAAATATATTTTTAATTTTTCTTTTAAAGTTAACCTCAGGGAATACAGAATTACCCGGTCAATAGCACACAATTCCAATTTGTAAAATGTTTCTTCAAAACCACAAAATGTAATGCAGCATAAAGACTACCTACAGCTCACATTTATCAAGTTCTTCCCACAGGAGGCCTGGGACTGTCCTCTGTGCGCCAGGAGTAACTCACAGAGCAGCGGGAAATCCTTGTGTCAGTTCTAAAGACACTAATAAGTTAACAGAGGTGACAGAGGTGAAATCAGCAGAAATCCCGCCCTCAGAGAGCCCTCCTGTGGCAAGCAGAACAAGAATCTTCATAAGGAACCTCATCACATCCTGCCTCTGCTCGACCTTTTAAGAGCTGTCAGTGAGGGAGTTCCCATCGTGGCGCAGCAGAAACAAATCCAACTAGGAACCATGAGGTTGCGGGTTCGAGTCCTGGCCTCACTCAGTGGGTTAAGGATCTGGCATTGCCGTGAGCTGTGGTGTAGGTCGCAGATGCAGCTTGGATCCTGTGTTGCTGTGGCTGTGGTGTAGGCTGGCGGCTGCAGCTCTCACTCTACCCCTAGCCTGGGAACCTCCATATGCTGTGGGTGCGGCTCTAAAAAGCAGAAAAGAAAGAAAGAAAGAAAGAAAGAAAGAAAGAAAGAAAGAAAGAAAGAAAGAAAGAAAGAAAGAAAGAAAGAAAGAAAGAAAGAGAGAGAGAGAAAGAGAGAGAGAGAGAGAAAGAAAGAGAAGAAAGAAAGAGAAGAAAGAAGAAGAAGAGTTTTCAATGAGATCCTGCTGTATAAGCACATGGAGCTATATCTAGTCACTTGTGATGGAACATGATGGAGGATAATGTGCAAAGTATATATGTATGACTGGATCACTTTGCTGTACAGCAGAAATCGACAGAACAATGTAAATCAACTATAATTTTAAAAATTAAAAATTAGGAGTTGTTCTATCACACCAGACACTGCATCTCTCTGGGCCTCTGGTCTCACCCCAAAATGCAGGCCTTAAATCCTTAGATCCTTCTAGCTCTGGAAGTTCTCTGATTCGGCCCCAAATTGTTGTCTGTGTCTCCCAGCAGGGATTCCTGAGAAGTGCCTGGGCATGTGAAAGATGGGGCTGTTAGTGCAGCAGTCAGAGCAGGAAAATGACCCTCTGTCTGCTCCAGACTTGGGGTGAGCCGCCCCAGGCAACAGAGGGTTTGCTGGGGCAAGGAGACCCTTGATGTGATTTCTCTGCAAAGCCAGACTCAGTGCTCAGGAGAGACATGTTGTCTTTTCCCTCGCGGGCATGCTGTTCCCTTCTCTAGCTTTGGGAAGAGTGAATTCTAGCTGAGTGAAATCAGCCATATTCATCCAGGAAAGCAAAAGGCAATACCTTCAAGACCCAAAATGCAAAGGTCTCCATGCTCAAGTGTAAACAAAGCTAGCCTGTTTGAAATGGTGTGACATAAAGGACTTCACTAATATTTTTGCTTTTAAATACTTTAAAGCAGGAGTTCTCGTTGTAGCTCAGCAGTAACAAACCCAACTAGTATCCATGAGGACACAATCCCTGGCCTCACTTAGTGGGTCAAAGATCTGGCATTGCCGTGAGCTGTGGTGTAGCGTGTAGATGTGGCTTGGATCTGGCATTGCTGTGTCTGTGGCAGAGGCTGGCAGCTGCAGTTCTGACTTGACCCCTAGCCTGGGAACCTCCGTATGCTATAGTTGCTGCCCTAAAACCAAAAAAAAAAACAGGAGTTGATCTACATGACTGGCCCTGATTCATCACCCCTCCCTGTGTCCATGCCCTCCACCACGTATTTGTTATATATTTCCCTGCTCTTCGACTTTGAGCTCAGCCCTGTGACTTGCTTTGGCCAACAGGTTGCTCACAGATGTGACTGGAGGCTTGAAATGTGCTTACAAAGAGAGCCTTGCTCTTTTGCTTCTCTGCCATCATTCTAAGGTCATATCCCGGTTAGCCTGCTGGTTCCAGGAAAAGAATGAGACACATGGAACAGAGCCGTCTCAGCTGTCATGGCCTGAAGCAGAATCTCTGCAACTGACCCACAGATGTATGAGCAGTAATAAATGATTATTATTTCAAGTCACGGAGTTTTGGCACAGCTTGTTACACAGCATTGTTGTAGCAATAGCTAACCAATACAAAAGGGAGGTTTTTTCCCTCTAGAAGGGCGTTTATATTTGATTTCAAATAAAATACCAAATAAAAATAAGCTTTACTTGTAAAATATAGACATTAAGTCTCCCTACACTGAAGGCAGCCTAAATTAGGTTGTCACCTATATGATTTGGGGCTGGTTAACTTCTCTCCGTCTCAGTTTCCACATCTGTAAAGTGGGATGTTCGTGTAATTAGATTTACTGTGAAGATTAAATCTGAGAGCACATAAAAAACATTTAATAGTGCCCACACACAACGAACATTCAAGAAAAGGTAGCTATTAATTAGCCAACCATTTTTTAAATTCCTTTGAAACTTAGGGTGGGTACCACAAAATTCAGCGTCTATCTAGGTAAACAACAGATAGATAAAACAATCTTTCTGATAGGCAAGTACTTTCTCACCCAACAGGAAAGCGTCTTAAAAGCAAAACTGGTTTCTGGTTCCAGCTCAAAAGTATAGGACCACTGTAAGTCAAATTATTTAGTCCTTTTTTCACTGCTCTTTATATCCTTCTGATTATCAAAGAGCTATTCACCAGCACATCTTCAGCAAATTTTTGACCCAGGACCCAGGGTAATCTCCTTTTTTAATGAAGAAAGAGGAGGCCTGGGGCTCAGAAAGCCTAAGGCAAGCAACAATTTTTTTGATGGTTACTTTGCATTGGTGGCAAGTGGTGTTGTTAGTGCATTTTTTTTCTTGTGTAGAAGTGATATAAACTTTCTCTTAAAAATAAATATATTCAATTAAAAATTAGGTCTGTTTGGCACGGGGAACTATATCGAGTCTCTTGAGCTAAGACCATGATGGAAGATAATTTAAGAAAGGACGATGACTGGGTCACTTGGCTGTACGCAGAAATTGACACAACATTGTGAAGCAACTATATTTTAACAAAAAATTAAAGTTAAAAAATTAAGTCCGAACAGAAAAAGAGGTAAATGATAGAGTTGGTACTTGAAAGAACGGTGTTTGGAAATCACTGAGTTAATAAAAAAATGCTTAACTGACTAAAGCAGAAGTTCTGTTTACAAACAGAATTTAGAAACTAGCTGCTCTGCTAAAGCACTCACTAATTCAAATTTGATTCAGTGATTGGCTCTATTTTCTGTTTAGTGCTCTGCTGATTGGCCCTATTTTCCTAAGCCTGAATTTAGCCCTGATAACCGGATTTGATGGTGTGGCTGGTCTAAAAGCATAAGGAACACTTCTAAAAAATCAGCATAACATTTCTCATTTCAACACCCAGGGCCATGACAGCCAGCTCCTTTCAATATTCTGCTGGAAAAAAAAAAAAATACAGATTTTTGTGTTTTCCAATTTCATTGAAGCCGGCAGGAACCATCTGCACACAGGCAAACATGCAGGGTGACACCCATGACTCCAGTAGGCTGGCAAATCAGGCCAAGTGTATCTTTGTGTCTACAATTATCAATTTCAAATCCTGGAATGATGTCTATAGAACAGAATCAGAGGGAAACCGGACTCTCTCTCGTGTCTCCGCGCAAACAGCCATTGTTCAAGACCAATTAGCATTACTGGTGGTCCCTTCTTCCCGAGGCTTACACTTCTGGACTGGGAGCATCTGCTGCACATTTTTCATTTCTTTCCCATTTTGAACAATTTGGTTCCTCAGCTCTGTTTCCTTGTGGCTTCCTGGAGCTCTGATGACAAACCACCACACTTTGTTCCCTGTCCTTTCAGGCCTGAAGGGCATTGGAGAACACGCAAAATTTGTTTCTAATTTTGCATCTGCCAAAACATTCCTGGGGTAACAATACAAGCCTGTAAAAATAGGATGCACCATCTCTCTAATTCCACAAAATAAACAAATCCAAAAGGAAATCAAACCCAGTCCTTGAAAATACAGCAGACGTTATTTTTTGCACCCACTCCCCCTTTCCTGAGCTGGTGAAAACTTGTTCCTGAATTATGATTTGAGATTGCATATTTATCCTTTTATGTTTACCGCAAATAATCATGACATAAGCAAATGAAAAGAAACACGAGGGCTTTCTTCTTCTTCTTGGTTTCATGTTTTGTAAAATGAATGTCCCTGAAGACAATTTAAGAGAACGCGGAATCCAATTTCCTCACGGGTGTTAGGGGTTTTATTTTTAACTCGACTACTCAAAATACTTTGCCCATGTCCCCTTATCCGCAGTTGGAGTAAGCACACATCGGCACAAAGCACAACCCTCTCTCCCTTTTCGTTTTTTAGATAATTCAGAGAACTTAAGAGTTCTGAATTCCTGAATCTTGGCCAAGGTGATGTCATTAAATCTGTAATGAAAACAGTGTCACTGGGAGAATTAATTCATTATGGTGGAATTAAGTTAAATCCTTTATGATATGCCATTAAGTACCCCTGCTAACTTGCCTGCATCAACCTGAATGAAGCGCATTCAGATACAAAAACGAAAAACAAGTTCCAGCCTCAAACCTCACAGAATATTGGGTAATTTTCAAAGTTAAGTTCATTTAATAATTCAAATATTTATCAGTCTCACGGTATTTAAGCATCTTAAGATGTGTTAAATGCTGCAGTGGCCAGATGCTTCGTGGTTTAGAAAACATCTTTGCCTAAGGGAGTATAAATCGTTAGTACGTATTTTATAAATGTTTTTGCCTTGTTACTCAGTTCCTACAACAGCCAAATAGCACAAGAATTGCCCAACCTTTCAAATAATCCTCAAAAGAATTACTGCCTTGGTCCAGATAGGATAAAACAGCATTGTCGGAGTTTGAAGTAACTCGGTTAAGATGTTAAGGGCTTTGCTCATCCCCAAGTCTTCCATATACTCGACAAATACTTGTTTTATTAGATCCCACAGAAAGAAATAAACAAATGGAATCAGTCCCCTGTCCTCTAGGATTTTATAGTTCAGTCTGGAGCCATAGTATCTTCACGTCTACCCCCTGGAAACGGCCAGTAGAGGGACAACTATCAGCCCAGCACTTTCCAGGGGCTATTTCTGCTTCTGACACCAAATTTCTGCTGAGTCCAGGGAAACTTCGCATTTCCTCTCCATATCCTAGCTCACCACTTACTTATCTAGAATAATGACCCCTTATTATTAGGAAGGGGGCTGGGTTCCTTGGGGGGGGGGGAATCATGCTGGTATTCCATATGAAAACTGTAATTGTAACAGCTCTCTTTTATTTTTGTATAAAGGCTCCTGCTTCAAAAACGAGGTCTTCTCATGCTGGTACAAGATCATACCTCTTTAGGAGATACTGGAAAAAAAAATCACAATTTGTGTTCAACGCATCTTGCTTCTGACACACGGTTGTTAAGTGACAAGTAGAAGTTTCCTGAGCAGTAAAATGACTTGACAATAAGCTGTGTAGAGTTTCTACCAAAGCTGGCTATCAAAAAAGTTGTAGAAATCAGGCCAATTAATGAAGACCAGCCAAACTCGTCGTCTGCGAAGACCATGGACCGGCACTGGCTGTGCGAACCTTTTTTGTTGCCACCTTGCAAAAAAGAAATTTTACTTTTGCAGATGGGCTCTCAATATAGCAAATATCACCCCAAACCCTTGAAATAACAAAAAAGAACTCCAAGGCCTAGCCAATGACCCGCTTGCTTTATACAATATTGATAGGGCAACCCCTGGGCAACAAAGGAATTCTGATGGTGCCTTGGTTTTCTTTGTGATGGGATTTGGCCAGGATCAGGGAAAGCATGTATTTATTTTTTATTTATTTAAAATGGATGGCCTTTCTGCTTCTCAAAAGATCTAGGAGAGCCCGCACACACAAAAACCAAAATGCAACAGAAAAACCATCTGCCTTAAAGCCGGTGCAAATATAACAGTAAAAAATGTTTTAAAAGCAAGAAAAAAAAAATGAAAGAAAATAGTCAAACACATGATTAGCCAAGGCAAATACAGCTCCTATAATTGAGCATTAAATGAACTTGGACTATTTCCTGCTCAAGAAATAAGCAGGACAGAAACTCAGCTGGGACACCAGCACGACTTACCAGACCTAACCAGCTGTTTTGTTTTCGGCTGGCTTCCATGCCGCCGATTGGTGGGTACTCATGCTGTACTAGTTGTTAAATATTTTTCTCATCACCCCAGGAGCCAGACAGGGAAAAGGAACTCCATAAATGGTAGCAGTTTTCAGTAATTTTGTCCTGTATTCCTGACAGCCATCTCACCTGTAGTATTCGGTTAATGTATATTTGCAATATACAGAAAATATATTCATGTTTTCCCTTTAAGCAACTGCCTGCAAAGTGCCTTCCACCAGCAAAAGAATGCAAGGAGTCCTTGGGTTCTATTTTTTTCAATAGGCAAAATGAACACAAGACGCCACAGTTTTACTGATGTTTCCCCCAAATCCGATCCTTCTTCCTAAAAAAGACTTTGCCACCACATTATAAATAAATCAAATATAGCACTGGGGTACCCCGATTCTGGTCCGTGCAGAGCAGTATGCAAACATGATATGGAGTTTCAAGCTTACAGAAAAAGGCGGGGGCAAGGGAGGCTCTCTCTCCTTTTCTTGAATTTTCTTTCTATGTAAGCTTCCCACCTTTGGGAGAGTTCATGGAGCTAATTGTGCATTTTCCCTCGTGTGGGTAAAGGACAAGTTGCCTGCTTTCACTTCAAATTGCTTGGCCCTCAATCAACATCACCATAAATGTGACAGATGAATATTAAATCCAAATATTTTATTGGTGCAGATAAATATGATTTGTAAAAAGAGTCAAATTAACAATCCATTACATACTAATGGGTTCTAATCAATAAGTTTAATTTGACTAAAAGGAGAGGGTTGGGGAGAAAAGCGACTCAATTACACCCAAATGGTGCAATTTAAAATTATAAAGGTGACTGACTTCTACAACTTTTGAACTATATTCTGACTTAGGGGCTTATGGACCCAAGGCCTGAACCCTGTTGAGAGCGGACTTGTTTCTGTGGTTTATACACTCATATTTCCAATTATTTTTCTTTTTAAAAAACCATTGCTTAATTTAAATACAAAAAACGGACAGAGAATAATCACAGCAAACAAGCCCCAACAACCCAGAAAGAAAAAAAATATTTGTTAGTGTCATATTTGCATCAGATTATTTGAATACAAATAAATCAACGCACATAAAACAAAAGTCTTTTTTATCTGCCTCTCTGTCTCAACCTCTCTTCTTTCCCTTCTTCTTCCCCAGAGGCTGGTCTAAATATTCTATGTTTCCTTCCTGCCCTCCGTTCCATTCTATTACTAAATATAAAGGGCTTCAGAAGTCAGCCGAGTATCAACCAGATGTGTTCGCAAAAATTCTACAACAGGCTTTTCCCACCTAGCATCCTAAGTTATCTCTTTTAGTATGCCAACTTGTGATTTTTTTTTAATCTTTTCATTTATTTTTTCACTTACTCATTCCTCTACTGGTGGGCGATTGGAATTGAGCCAGTTTACTAAGGTCATTCTGACATCAGTTAGGAAAAAGGTGCCCACGTTCCTTGATTGCGGACGTAGATTTCATTCAGGTCCTAGGTCAGGCCACAGCCTCACCTAGAGAAGAATCTACAGCCTCTCCTCCAGAGCTCAGTCACGGGAGAACCAAGGTACAAAATCTTCCCCTCCTCCTCCTTGGCCACTGCTCCTGACTTTTATGCGAGGACTCGAATCAGTTTGGCTCAAGCTGGCAGGAGCCTTTGAGCATGATACGTGCCCTCCTTCCCGCTTTTCTCTCCCATTCTGTGGCAACAGAACCAAAATAAAGGAGGAAACAGACAACGCTTTTATTTGCAGCTGCCTCTGCCTCTTCAGATGGGGTGGCTTCAGCACGTCCCTAATCCTTGTGTCAGTCTGCTCCCTAGCGTCGCCGGGCGGGTCCAGCATCTGACAGCCTCGGCTCTGAAGCTGCCGGCAGCTCCTTTTCTAAGAAGCAGCAGCTCACAGCTCCGGCCGCCCTCGCGCAGAAGAGGAACAAAGCCCAGCAGACTATCTTGCTATCTACTGGGTGGCAAGGAAATCTCAATTATACACCCAAGGGATGTGGTTTATGAAAAACTAGAAAGAATGTTTAAATTGTATACGTAAATTGTTTTGTTTTACAAGCTGGGGTAAATCAGCACATTTGCAGTCCATATTTATCTGATCCACTCCATAAGACTCTTTTTGAATGTATACCATTGATGTGGGGGAGAGGCCTATGCAAAACATAACCGACCCCCTAAATTCAATTAGGGCATTGGGGGGGGGGGATGGAAATTTGGCTCTGGGCTTAGTCAGATTGCTGAGAACTTCTCGGAATAGTTCCTTGGCTGTAACCGAAGACTGAAATCGAAGGATAACATTTCCAACGGATGCTGTGTAGTCGGAATATTGACTAGGGTTCGTCCTCTTAAGAAAAAGATGGCAAGTGAAATATCTTCCTTTTCCCCGACTTCGAGCTCATTTTAAAACCATCATCTTTGTGTCTCCCCCAACATAGTCAACATGCATTGAGCTAGATGCAGGCTTAATTCACATTCTCTATTCTGATGATCACATAGATGGTGGAAGATGAGAATGCAAAATTCCACGGGACAAACCATAAATTGGAAAAAAAAATACCCCAAGGAAGAAAATATTTGAAAACAGGGTGTTATTTTTATGCAGCTCTAAGCAGCAGAGCACACCCTAGGGATGTGGTTGATGAAAAAGTAGGAGGGTTTAAATTGTATGTGTAAACGGTTTTGTTTTGCAAGCCGGGGTAAATCAAAGATAGAGGTCACAGCGATGAGAAAAGTTTGAACTGGCGTGGGAATCTAAGCAGGAATAATCTCCTGGCTTTGACCGTGGGCTCTGAGCCCTAATCACTGATAACAGCCGTCAAGCGACCCAGGGGCTCCACTTCATATCGATGTGGCATTTACTTGTCCAGAAAGTCTCCCACTCGGGCCAGCACTTATGGCAAGATAATTAATAGTCCCCTGAGTTATAGATTCTGAGTTAAAGGTAACAGTACATAATAGAAGTCAAGGTCACCCATAATACAGTAGCTTCTATAGCAAAGGGGATTATTACTGCAATTACCGTCCTGTTGGAAAGATTTTATAAGTTTTCATCGTTTTAATTCTTAAAGCTTCTTCTTGCCCGTGAAGTTTAAACTCTCCAATTGACGACTGAGGAATAAAAAGCCTCTCCCACAAAAGCTTCCTCCTCTGAGCATTCAAGGGGCTTCTAGGGAGATAGAGAAACAGAACGATAACCCTATACAGCACCAAGGCCTTCGAAAATTTTCCGCAGGCTGGACCTGTCTCTTTTGCTTTGCTCCTTCCTATGCTGTATCAAACATACTAAAATACACTCAAATTCCACCTTAGATGTATATATATATATATTTTTTTTTTGCTCTACAAAATGGGAAAGAATTTCTAGTTTTCTGTATAACATTATTTATTCATTTTCAGTGGGTAGTGTTCTTTTTCTCTTTTGCAGCCAGCGATTTTTTTTCCCCCAGGTCTCAAGTATTTTCGAAAGACCTTGAAAGGTTTAAGCCTCTGGCCCTTTGCCTGTTGTGTCCTGTGAAGGCAACAGCTCTGTTTGCTAAGACCTAAACTGGACTTGAACCTAAGAGCATGTTTCCCACCCAAACTATTTAGTGTCTAAATTTGCTCCTGGCTGGAAGAACTTGAGTTCCTGTTGTTTAAACACCAAAAAAAAAAAAAAAAAAAAAAACCCACTAAACCAAGCCTGTTTTAAAAGCTTCTGAAAATAAGGGTTCAGGCCTAAAAACTGTATTTAATTTAGTAAGACCTCCTGCCCAGAGCAGCTCAGAAGCTCTGTGAGGCCCGTGAGTGTGGTGGTGACAGACAGCATCACACAAGTGCTTTCTGAAATGGTTTCTAACTAACACTGCGCTCATTTTTATGACCTGGACAGTCCTGCCGTCTTTCTGCTCGGGACAAAAGAGCGAGCAGACACAATCATCTTTTGAGAATGATGGCATCGTCATTGTCTGCATAGCAGGACTGTAATTAAGCGCCAGAAATAGGACAGCTGAGAACGGACAAAGAGAGGGGAAGGGAGGGATGGTGAACCGGCGTCGCGGTGAGAGGCCTGAGCAAAGATAGTAGCTGAAATCGAGTCCGTACATGGATGAGGTCATCTGGGAAAGAGTGTGCATCCAGATGGAAAAAAAAAAAAAAGGTGAATCCGGCCAGAGGAAGGGAGGCCCAGTGAGCTGCTTAGTGTTCTGGGCCCAGTTCACATGCCCCCTCCTCCAGGCAGACCTCAGGGATATCTCCTGGAAGAATTAATCATGTACCCAATATTTATGGAGAGCCTGTGATGTGCCAAGCTCTAATTGAGGTGCTGGAGATTCTCAGTGGTGACTGAGACAAGCCAGGTCCCTGCATTTTGGGGGGATACCTGAACATCAACTCCAGAAGGAGCCAGCCATGCGAAAACCCAGGAGAAGGGCATTTGACATAGAAGAGATTGTAATGGCAACTTTCCCAGGATGGGCGTAAGACTGGTGCATCTCAGCAGTCTAAAGAAGGCCAGGGATTTGGAGCTGGGGTGGGGGGGGAGACCAGAGAGGTAGGCGGGGCTTCATCACATGGGATCTGTGGCCGCAGGTGAGGGGGTCTGAATTGGGTTTTAAGCATGACACTGACATGATCCTTCATTTGCACAGAAGTGTGTGTCCACAGGGGTTCTTTTTCCAGGCTTCTCACCTCTGAGCCAGCACTGACATGCAATATGCACCCATAGCAGCCACCTCATCAAGGTGCCCAGAACTGAAAATGGGTCAGGATTCAGATAAACACACAGACTGTGAACTCCCACTTATTCTGGGTGTTACCCACAGACCTCACTTAGGCTCAGCGGGTTGGTGGATGATAGCTCATAAAATGAAAGCTCGTTCTGAAAGCAGACTCACCAGGAGGGTTCGCAAAAGATGCCAGCAAAACCTTCATTGTCTTTGATTTCTCTCATCCCATGGCAGATGAAGCTGCATAAAAATGTATTTCTTTCCAGATATCAAAATGTCAATCAGGAGTCATTTAAGGCCTGCCCAAGTCTAGCGCCCATGGAGGAGTGAATAAGAACATATTCATGAAAGTCATATCCAGGAATTCATTGCATACGTGAGCAAACGCATGAATGGATTTCTTCATTTGTGCCTCAGAGGTGCCCCAATTGTTTTTAGCCTAGATATCCTTTTTCGGGTCCTGAAGAAAGAAGCTATTCCAGCTCCCAGCAGGTCCTCTGAGTTATTTAGAGATCTTTAGTGTGTGCAGTCACGAAACATCAGAGTAACAGGCCTCAGCTGGAAACTCTGAGGCCCAGAGAACGGAAGTGACTTGACCAAGGTCACATAGCCAAACCAGGACTAGAATTCTACACGGTGCATACACTTACGACACCTACCCTACAAGGTAGTTGTGTGGTAAATTAATCTAGGAAAAGCGTTTGTCACAATGCCTGGCACGTGATTAAGTCCTCAGTAAATAGCAGGCATTGTCAACAATAGTTTTTTACAAAAGAAAACAGAAAAATAAACACCAAAAAAATCACCCATTATCCCAAACCTAGAGACAGCCATAGTTAACATTCTGGAGGTTATCTTTCCAGTCTTCCTTCTGAGCCTATATAATACATACGACATATAAGCATATAGTTGTTACACAAAATATAGACACTTTCATAATTTCAAGTATACAATACACATTTCCCATGTCATCAAATTCTTCCAAAAATGTGATTTTCATGGCTCTTTTAACCAGTCTCCTATCACTAGAAATTCAGGTTTGTCAAATTTTTCTTTGCTATTTCAATTAGGGCTTCAGTAATTATTTTTACTCATAAATCTTAATAAATATTTATAATTTCTTCAGAAGAATCCCTAAATGTTGACTTGCTGAGGCACGCATATTTTTCAAGCTTTTGATAGAAATTGCCAAAGTGCCCTCCGAAAGAGTGGGACCACTTCTCCCCTCCCTGAGCAGGGTGCAAGAGTGCATCCCCACCAAAATATTGCACTTGGCTGTTTGCAGTTTCCTTGATTGCTCTGAAGTCAGGAAGGTTGAATTTGCGTCCGTATTCACTCATTTAGGAACTGCCCAGTTAATAGTCTTTGACCTATTTTTCTACCAGGGCATTTCTCTTAGTCGAACAAATGCACCCGAGTCAAACAAATTTGTAAGAGGATGTTGTCTAATTGGGAGGCTAATGTTCTGTCACAGTATTAACGGAAATATTTCTTCTGTGTTTTGCTTTAGCCTTTTAGTCTTTTAAGCCTAACACTGGAAGAACACGAATTTGCGTGATATGCATCTGGCTCCGATATCCAGTCATGGGTGACCAGGTGCTCTCATTCCCATTCATTCCTGTTCCCAAAACTGTCATCCATGTGGAGCAGGGGTCGCTCCACTTTTGTGACGATTTGAGGTCCCTCTAGTACCACGTGGGGCCCTAGCACCTCCCACCTTCTGGTAAAGACCCTCTCCGGGGCCGGCCGTATCTCCACATGGACCCTTCATTCCCTGTCCCCAGGATATACACCTAGCACCCAAAGGCTTTGATGGGTTCCAGATAAGGGATATTATCTTTGAGCAAAGGGGGTGGAGGGGTGGGGAAAGGAAGGGTAGCTGGTGGTTTTTTTGAAGCAACCTAATTTAAGTGTGAAAATCAACTTTCCTTCTGAACAATGTGGTAACAACCTGAAAGCTGTGAAAGATGGTGCTAAAGCTAAGACACTTGTGAGGAAAAGCTTTTATCAAAAGCCCAGGGGGGAAAGCTGACTGCTTCTGCTTACAAAGGACAGTCCTAATAACCCACCACAGCTCTTCCGGCTCTTCCGTAACTCTTCAAGGATCTCTTCATTGTCCCTATTGGTGACTTATGAACGGGGAGCCGTGCTGTGACTTTAGCTGACGTGATGGACACTCACGCCCCCAGCTCCCACTCTCCCTCCTTCTAGTAACAGACTCCCAGTCTCCTCTGTCATACCGCATTCTCAGTTCATGTGTTTGAGGGGAAATTGACTCCAACACCAGCTCCAGGGCTGTGGCGATTTGACTCACGCTAGGCCAGCCAGAGCTGCACAATACTCGTGGCCTCAGCTGTCCATGTGGGGATAGGCATACGATTGAGGGTCAAACCCGGAACTCTGACCCAAAACTTCAGGGACAAGAGCCCCCCCCCTTCCCCCAGGCTCAGAACTGTGACAGCCTGTAGCTGCTGGTAGCCCTCCTGCCACCATGGGAACCCACATCAAGAAGCTGAGGGGAGAGATGGGGATTAGTGAGCCCACAGATGAAGCCACACCTGGATTTTCGGTCATGCGAGCAAATCAACTCCCTATGTTAACCTGATTTTTTTTTTTTTTGCCTTTTAGGGCCATACCAGCAGCATATGGAAGGTCCCAGGCTAGGGGTCAAATCGGATCTACAGCCACCAGCCCATGCCATAGCCTCAGGAACGTGGGATCCACACTGCATCTGCAACCTACACCACAGCTCATGGCAATGCTGGATCCCTGACTCACTAATCGAGGCCAGGGATTGAACCTGCATCCTCATGGATACCAGTCGGATTCTCTTCCACTGTGCCACAACGAGAACTCCAACCCAAACCCTTCTGAGTTGGGTTTCTATCACTTCTTGTGAAAGGTGTCCTGAATAAAACAATCAGTTCCATCCATTGGATCTCTGCCTTGAACAACTGACTTGTAGATACCCATCAACTCAAACCCAGATGAGGTGTGTGTGTTCCAGCGTGTGTCATGGGGCGGGGTTGGGGGGCCGGGAGGGGTGTGGATAGCCCATTGAGCTTATAGGAAAGTGACCTGGAAATGAATGTGCAGAGGGGTTGAAGAAACCAGAGGAGGGCTCCAGGGAAATGTGACAGCCTGTTGTCATGGAGACCACACAGCACAGACCATTGGATGAAGGATTTTTAGAGCTGGGTTTTAATTCAATATGAGGCTAAGTTACTGACTCTCAGCTTCGAGGAGGTGGTGAGTTTCTCTCCCCTGAGGACATATAAGAGGAGAGTGCCCTCGGAGAGAGTCGAGCATCGGGCCTGGTTGAATGAGATACCCTTGTCATTCCCGCCAGCCGGGAGCCATGAGGAATCTGTTTTCAGGGTGTAGAGGTTTGTGTTCGAATCAGGACTTTCTTATTTGTGACCCAGCTTTTCCAGCAGGGAAATTATGGTTATGAAGGTTGAGTTGCTTTGGAGGTGGTTAAAATGACAGGTTCGATGTATAAGGCAAGGAGATCGAGAAATTGCCTTTAAGAGTAGGGCTCCTAACCCCAAACTGCCCACTTCTCCTGTTACCCAACACTTACACATGCAGTGGAGGGGCTCCCTGAAAAGGAACACAGCTCCCTGAGACCCAGCGTTGCAGGCTGGGCCCATCAGGGGGCAGGGCTGATAACTAGACACTGACCAAAAGTTTGTCTTACCTGGATGTCAGGAGGTCCCAGCTGGCTAAGGGCTCTTGTCTTGGTCAGTTCCTACTAAATATGGGATTCTTGCTTCTGCTAGCTTTCTCTTTCCTGCTCTCAACCCAGAACCACCTGTTCTTTTCTAAAACAGAAGCTGAGGGAGCTCCTGCTGTGGTGCCGTGGGTTAAGGATCAGTGTTGCAACGGCTATGGCATAGGTCTCGGATTTGACCCCTGGCCCAGAATTTCCATATGCCCCAGGGGCAGCTGAAAAAGGAAAAAAATAAAAAAATTTAAAAATAAAATGGTAGCTGAATTATTAACTCTCCTATGCTTAATAGAAGTGGCATTTCAGTGTCTGTTTCAGGCTCTTGTCTTTTTTTCATATAGATTATCATTATACTGTGCACATATTTGGGGCATTATTTTGAGGAACATTTAACATTTAAAACAATTGGGGGGAGTTCTCATCGAGGCACAGCAGAAATTAATCCCACTAGGAACCACGAGGTTGCGAGTTTGATCCCTGGCCTCGCTCAGTGGGTTAAGGATCCTGCGTTGCCATGAGCTGCGGTGTAGTTCAAAGACGTGGCTCAGATCTGGTGTTGCTGTGGCTGTGGCGCAGGCCGGCAGCTGTAGCTCCAGTTAGACCCCTAGTCTGGGAACCTCCATATGCCTAGTGTGTGACCCTAAAAATAAAAAAAAATTTGTTCCAGTTACGGGTGTTTATTTTTCCATTTGGATGCTTTTAAGGCATGTCTGTGTGTATGTGCTTTGTTGCTTTTGTTCAAGTCCAGCTGAAAAATTCATGCAAAAAAAAAAAAAAAAACCAAAATACAGATTAGCTGTTTACAGTCACCTTCTTTTTTTAAAGAAATCTATTTATTTTGCCATGTCAGCTGTGCCTGAACTACAGGTGTTTTTACAGCCTTTCTTTAGGTCTAATAGAGGCACTGGGAGGAAGCTATCTTTTCATTAAACTTCCTTGGAAAGAGAAATGAGAAGCTTTCCCCATATCTCAGCATCTCCCATCTCTCTTTCTGTTAGTGACTTTTCCCCTCTCCCTCATTTGGGTAAATACTTATCATGCCTGGGACTCTTTTTTTTTTTTTTAAGAGTAGTTGTATTGCTTTGCCAGGCAAAGGGGGACACAGTGGAATAATGCCTCCAAAACTGCGTGTCCCTGCCTGGGACTCTTATGATCCATAATCCACCAAAAGAAAAACCTACAGATGTTTTTCAAATGGGCCAAAATGGCCATTTTCCATATCTCACTCCTCGGGGTATTTTATTATTGATTTTTCTTTTTCTTTCTTTTGCTTTTCTTTTTTTTT
>PVHT020000180.1:4173948-4214012 GCA_004024745.2 Catagonus wagneri
CAGGCAAAGGGGGACACAGTGGAATAATGCCTCCAAAACTGCGTGTCCCTGCCTGGGACTCTTATGATCCATAATCCACCAAAAGAAAAACCTACAGATGTTTTTCAAATGGGCCAAAATGGCCATTTTCCATATCTCACTCCTCGGGGTATTTTATTATTGATTTTTCTTTTTCTTTCTTTTGCTTTTCTTTTTTTTTTCTTTTTTTTAGGAAAAGGATGCATCAATCCTCTAGGCAATAAAACCAAAGCTCTGGCCTGTCTTTAAAAGCTGTGTCCTTGTAACCCTGGTGGGAACATCTTGTGTGAGTGGACACTGTAATTAGGAAACGTTTCCTCAATTAAAGATGCCAAAATACAGTATCTCTCTGAGGTATGAGAAATAAATACATACATTTTTATGTTCATATTTATACTTTTCTATGGCTTCTGAATGACCTACAGTGACCATGGGCTAGTTTAAAAATAATTGAATAGGAGTTCCCGTAATGGCTCAGCAGGTTAGGGACCTGACATAATCTCCATAAGGATGTGGGTTTGAACTGTGGCCTCGCTCAGTGGGTTAAAGATCCAGCACTGCCATGGCTGTGGTGTAGGCTGCAGTTGCAGCTCCCGTTCGACCCCTAGCCCAGGAACTTCCATATGCTGCAGGTGCAGCCCTAAAAAAAAAAGTTGAACCATATGTGAATACATAGTCTTTAAAATAAATGAAACATATAGAAGGTTAAAGTCTTCTTTGACCTCTACCCCTTCTCACACTGGTTCCTTCTCTGGAGGTAACCCCTGTTATCAGTTTAGTCTGTATCCTTCTAGACCTTTCTTTTATTAATTTACACACACACACACACAGGCACACACACTTGAACGTGTGCGAACCAAGGGGAAAACCAAATAGAGCATTTGGGAAAAGGCCGGTCGAGAATACCTGCAAATGGCAGAACAGGAAAGACTTTGAAGAACGTCCTAGCCCAATCTCTCATTTAACAAATGTGGCCTTCAGCCCCCAGGAGCCTCTTTTCCTAGGAAACCGCACTTGATGTGACCCACATTTTTGATATGTGGGCCTTCAGATGAGCAGGAAGATGTGTAAACACGCGTCTCCCAGGCCTGAGTATGATTTTTAATAATCGAATACGGAGCTCGAGCCAACATTTTATTCAGGCACTAAATTTAAAAGTGGAGCCAAGAGACTTTAAAAAATTTATGATTCCACAAACGCAGGGAATTTTCCCCCCACGATTGCTATCTCAGAACTAAAAGCGTAAAACCGGCCCTGTGTGGCTTGGCTTTCTTCCCCGAGCTCAGGCCAGGGTGTTCTGGAGTCTCCAGTGAGTTTCCCCGGACTGGGGTCCCTCCAGTCGGCTGGGGTGGGGAATCTGGTCCCCACTCCCACGCGCATCCCTGCCCCAGGCCTAGGAAGGCCTCCCAGAGGCCCGTTTGGCTCTGTTCTCGCCCCCTCCCTTTCTTACAAGCCTCAGAGCAAGCGCCTGAGTGCCCCGTGATAAAGATAGTGTTTTGACTTGAAAGAGTAATTGCTGACACACATTACCGTCTCTCCGGAGGAAGTCAGCCCAGACAAATCCTCTACAGACCAAGGACGGCAAACGTGGCAGTTTATGATGGGAGCCTGCTTGGCTTTTGTACTCCCCTGTGAAGTAGCTCCTTTCTTTTCTTTTTTCTTTTTTTTTTAGGGTCACACCTGCAGCATTTGTGAGTTCTGAGGCTAGGGGTGAATCCACGCTGTAGCCACAGGCCTATGCCACAGCCACAGCCATGCCAGAACGGAGCTCCGTCTGCAACCTACACCACAGCTCACAGCAACGCAGAATCCTTAACCCACTGAGCGAGGCTGGGGATTGAACGTGCGTCCTCATGGATCCTAGTCGGGTTTGTTCCCTCTGAGCCACAATGGGAACTCCTGAAGTAGCTCCTTTCACGACTAGTGTCCAAATGCCTGCTTTGCTCACGAGTACCCCGAATCCTTCCCATCCAGCTGGGCCCATCGCCAGGATCTGGACCTCAGAGACTGGGGTAAAGCTTTGCCCTCATTCCAGACTTGGAGACCGGGAGAACACAGCAAACCCCTCCTCTGCGAGGCACCAAGGGCCAGGGGCCAGTAGATATCTCTCCATCCCAGAAAAAAGAAGGCCATTGGACAGTCACTATCATAGGAATTTGTGGATGCCAGACCTGTCTCACTCATTCATTCGACAGTAATGATGAGCACCAACTGTGTGACCTCACAAATATGCATCAGCTAATAATAAGCTCAAGAAAGAAAGACAAAACAAGAAAGAAAAGATAACAAGGCAAGGAGGTAGATTTATTGTTTTCTAAGCAGTGAGCAGGGATGACCTCACTGATTGGGTGACATTTGATCAGAGAGCGAAAGGAAGAAAGGGTGAGGACCGTGCAACTACCTGATGGAAGAACAGTTAAGGCAATGGGAACAGAAAGTGCAAAAGTCCTGAGACCAAAGTAACAAAAATGCAAGTTTTTGAGTTCCCTGGTGGCTCAATGGGTTAAGGATCTGGCATTGTCACTGATGTGGCTGTGGTTACTGTTGTAGCTTTGGTTCCATCCCTGGCCAGGAAATTTGGTATGGCCAAAAAACAAAACAAAGCAAAACAAAAGGGCAAGTCTGGCTGGAGCAGGACACTTGGTAGAGAAAATGGGAAATTAGATTGGGAAAGGAGATTATTTATGGCTTTTGTAAGGGTTTGATTTTTTCCTTCAAGTAAGAGAAGCTGTTGGAGGGCTTTGAGAAGAATGACATTATTGGATTCAGATTTTGACAGAATCACTCAGACTTAGTTCTAGAAATACTGCGACAAGAATGGAAGGAAAGAGACCAGATAAGAGACCACTGCTGTCATCCAAACAAGGGATATTGATGGCTTGAACCATATTAGTAGCATGGTGAGAAATGGGAGAGGTCCAGATATACACTGAAAATAGGGTCAGCAGGAATGTGGCTTACAAGATTGGGGAAATGGGGGTGTATTCTGAAATGGGACAACTGCAAAAGGACAAAGTCATAAAGACAGGGGGACTTGGGGATTTGGTTTGGGACATGCTAATGTCAAGATGCCTTTTAGACACCTGAGTGAACACAGAATCTGAGATTCAAGAGAGGTCTTACCTGGAGACACGATTTATGGTGGTTTAAAGCCATGAGAACGAAATGAGTAGCCAGGGAAGAAAACTCGTCAAAGACGTGAGTGGAAGCAGAGAGGAGAAGAGGGAAAGAGATGGGAAGGGGGTGGAAGGAAAGGGGAGGAGAGGGGAGGGGAGGGAGGGAAGGAAGGGATAGGAGAGGAAGGAGGGGAATTTGAGGGCTAAACCCAAGGATGCTTTTACATTTAAAGACTGGGGAGATATGGAAGACCTCCAATTAAGAAAGAGGCTTCCATTGAGGTGGCAGGAGATCCAGGGGAGTGCGGTATCCTAGAAGCCAAGGGGGAAAGTGTTTCCTGAAAGAATGATCAGCTACATCTAAGACTACTGAGAGGCTGAGAAGATGAAATCTGAGAACTGACCATGAGATTTAGCAACTTGACCTTGACCAAGAGCGTTCTCGGTGAAGAGGATCCTAATTGAATTGGGTTCAAAAGAGAATGAAAGATGTAGAAGAAGAGAAGAAATAATTAGTTTGTGAAATTCCATAACCTTAAATCTTGGGCTGATGAAAAGTCACCCAATGCCTACATGGATTTCCATGGAAGTGCTTATTAGGCACTGCATTTCTGCATGCCTACACTTGAGAGTGGGCCAGGTGTCCCAAGTATCAAAACAAACAAACAAACAAAGACAGGCATTTCTATAACATACATCATCTCTATTGCCCTCTTGTCTTTTCAATAGAAAAAAAAAATGAAATTAACCACATAGCTGTCCAGTGAATGGTCTCTGCTGGACACAATCCTCTTTATTGGGGTTTGAAGGATTATGTAACTCTCACTTAAACTTCTAGAGACCGTTGAAGAGTCTGACTTTTTCCAAATCAACAAGGAAAGAAAAATATCTGGTCTTCAACAATTCATCTCTTAAAAAATCGTGACCCAAATGTAGTAGTCATAACGGTCATCGTCTAATTGTTTAAAGGCTACAATGTATTATGTTTTCATACATCATCTCATTTGATTTCCACAGCTAAATTAGATCACAAGAACATTTTACAGAACAAGAAATGGAGGGTCAGAGAGATTCGAGACTCACCCAGAATTTTTTAGAAAGCAAACAGTGACCCTGCAGGCAGCCTTACTTCTGGCTCCAAAGAGAGGGAGGGGTTTCCAGTGCTTCCTAATGCACACTCGCCATGGACGGATGGGCGCAGCACTGACGAGAGCCAGAGAATTCCTCACTGGACATGTCCCCTGCATGGAGTGGCTTCCACTGCTCAAAGCCAGATCGCAGGCTGACATTGAGTAAGCATGGAAAAACCATCTCTAAATGCCTCTGCAGGCTCTAGGAAATGAGGAAAGCTCATCGTAGTCTTTGTACTTCACCATACCAATTTGTTTGTCCTTATCATTTGCAAGTGTTCAACGTTGCCAAGATTTCCCACCAAACATGGGACAGTATGTCAAATGACTAATTGGCAAACCCACTGTTTCTCAAGTCTTGACAGACCATTGCATCTTCTGATGGAAGGCGGCCCATGCAAGTAAAGGCCTAATGGTAATGGGCCCATGTTGCCTTTGACCTCACATCCAAAGTTCCTGGTTTTAAATATTATTAATGTGCAGTCATTGGGTATGGATTTATTTTAATCAACCAGCAACAGCCATTGTGGTGTTGAAACATGAGTAGACAGGCGTCCTCGGATTAAGAGAAAGTTCAGAAACAAACTCAAATTTACATATTCATTTGTTTGATAAAGGAGGTATTTCCAATAAGTTAGGAAATTAATAATGATTTAATGAAGTTGTGCCAAGGAAATTGATTAACTGTTTAGAAAATACAAGGTTAAAGCTTCACCTCCCTCTCAAATGAATTCCAGTCCAATTAAAAACAGAAATGTAAAACTAAAATAATACAAGAAATACACTGGATGATAGGGAGATTTTTATCTGACCTTGAACTAGAGAGGATCATTGTAAATATCCACACTAGGAAGGGAGTTCTGTCTGAAAACGTTAATGATGTGACAAAATATTTTCCTGTTTTTATTAAAATAAAGCCATGCTTCACGGCCTTCCCCCACTCTTACTACTAACATCCCTTTTCTACTCCTTCCCTCTGTCCCTGAGGCCTTCCAGGATCCAAGGAGCATCGGAGGAAAATTACTTTCTTATCTTGAGAAAGGGAAACCAAAGACCCGGAGAATGGAAGCAGCTCACCTAAGAAAAAATAGTTTGTAGAGGAAAGCTGGTCAGCCAGGGTTTGAATCTCAGCTCTAATGAGCTGTGTGACTTTGGGCAAAGCACCTCCCCTCTCTGAGCTTCAGGGTCCTCAGCTGTAAGTGAAGAGTGAAATAACACTGTCCCGATGGTTTGTTATGAGGATAAGATGCCTTAACCTGCAAAGTGCTGGGAATGGTCCCAGCTCTACAGCGAGAGCTCAATAAATGGTAAGTTTATTATTAGGCTGAGGTTAACCTTACTTTATCCTAGAGACGGAGTGTAGATGGGACATGTCTTCATCACAGCAGTAGGTGCTGGGCCAGCATCAAGCCCTCAAGAAATATTTCTTTTACATGGACTCTGAGCAATGGTGTGTGCATTGCCATTCCTTCGAGATAAATGTTTTTATTTTAGCCTCAAAATGACTTTAGGATGCAAACAGGGCAAATATGATTCTGCCCATTTCGAAGATGATAAAACTGGGATGTAGAAGGGTCTTGCCTATCGCCATGGAAATTTGGGATTAAGCTCAAATATCCTGGCTTCTCCACTACACTCTTATGCTGAAATCTTAACCCTGTGTCCCCCCACCCCCAACAAAGCAAAGCCACGGTGTTTATTCTTGTCATCAAGGACCCCTGCCCCATTTATCAAGTTATCATGTACCCAATCCAGCACTGCACAGGCGTCATTTCATTTAATCATTAGATCAATGCCATGGAATAGACATTATTATACACATGTTATACCTAAGGAAACCAAGAGTTAGATAACAAGCCCAAGGTCACACAGGAACAGAACCAAAATCCCTATTCAAACGGAGGCCTATGTGACAACCAAGGCCAGGTTCTTCGCCATTGCTCGAAACCAGGAGAGGAACTGGGAAACAGAAAGGCCCAGTTCTTGTCTTAAAGCAGTGGAGAGTCCACCGTGGGAAGGTGACCCGGCTGGGGGTGGGCAGCTCCAGGCCTCAGACCCAGGCTGTCTGGTTTAGGGGCCTGCACTTTTGCTCCTATGTTATCCTGGCAATTAGGACAAAAACAATAATGCTGAAATAGTAAATGATATGAAAATACTAAAACAATAATACTGAAAGGAATACTGTATACTTACATAAAAACAAAAGCACCAGGCCAAGCTATACGGCAACCGGAGAGCTGGATCCACTGATTACACTGAATGGATCCAACCAATATATGTTGATCACCTTCCATATGCTGAGCACTCTTCTGGCTACTCTGGTGACATAGCCACATGGCACTGAAGAGTTTGTAAAAAGACTGGGGAGAAGAGACATAGGCGACTAGATAAGTAGTCCTTAAAAATGAAATTAGTGGAGCTCCCGCTGTGGCTCAGTAGGTTAAGAACCCAACTGGTATCCATGAGGTTGTGGGTTCGATCCCTGGCTTGCTCAATGGATTAAGGATCCGGCCTTGCCATAAGCTGTGGTATAAGCTGCAGACGTGGCTCGGATCTGCCGTTACTGAGGCTGTGGTGTAGGCCGGCAGCTACAGCTCCGATTTGACTCCTAGCCTGGGAATCTCCATATGCCACGAGTGTGGCCCCAAAAAGCAAAAAGCAAAAAAAAAAAAAAGAAAAGAAAGAAAGAAAGAAAGAAACTAGCAGTTTTGGAAAAGAGTTGGTTGGCTTCATGGTTCCAAGGGATGGATTTGGTCCTCTGCTTTCAAAACACTCCAGGCCTTTCTGAGGAGACACACAGATCACCAAGAGACAAGTTCAAAGATAAAAGTAAACAGTGCAGGCAGTGCTAGGAAGGCAGTAAATGAATTGCCAGGTGAGGAATTTGAACAAAACATGATTCTGGGACGGTTTGTATAAGTTGGGAAGCTGGGGAGCTTTCAAGCAGGCTTCGGGGCCTAAGCTGGTAAATCTGTGACTTAGATCCATATATAATCTTATTTTCCCCGAGTTTAAAATGAAAAAAAAAAAAAAACCTAAAAAAATTGAAAGTAGAGAGGAAAGACGTCTCCTTCCTCTGCTGCCTTCCTCCCCCACCCCCCGCCTTGCGAAGCTGTCACCGCTCTCCCTCCTGGCTTGCCTGGTCCATAGATGCCCGTAGCTGATGGAAATTGAGGCAGAGGGAAATTGTGAGGACATGTTCGGCTCACCTTGCCCAGCCCTTTCCCAAATCACTTCTGACCCCACCATAAGGAGACAATATTGAAAACAGTCCAAAATAACCCCACTAAAAACATGAATCAAAAAGTCGCGACTCCTGGACATGTTTTTAAAATTGCTTAGTTGCATGCAAGTCCCTTTAGTGCTGGAAGGACTTTAATAAAATTGATTTTCTGAGTATAGCCTTTTAGCAGCTACTGTATAAGCTTGAAATATGAACCCTTCATTGTTGAAAGTGTTTCATTTTTGCCCTGTTACTAATGATGAAGGGAAAATATGCATCTGGAATTCTCCATGGCTGACATTCTCATAATTAAATAGTGTTAATAATAAAGCTTTTGCAGATTTTAAACAAACTGTCACAGAGGTGGAACAGTTTGCCGTATTTCATTTAGAGACCACAGCAATTAGCCCTTAATGAAGAGTACACAGCTCCATAGAAGGGGGTCACTTTTCCCCACTGTTTATTTGCCAAATCACAAAAGGGGACATTTTCATTCTGCTGATTGAAAATGATTCTCAGGATTTCTCCTGAAAGCCTCTTAATTGCATTGTGAAACTTGAAAATAAATAAATGAAACAAAGGGGAAGAACATTAATTGCTTTTAATATCTCCGGTCTAATTTCAGCGAAGCTTAGCACGCCAGTAGCTGGGGATCTCAAGCCATACAACAATGGATCAAAAATAGAAGGCTCATGGTAGTTGATATATTTAGAGGCTGATGTTTTTCTTCTGAAACTTTAGGAGGGATTTGTTCCCAGGCTCATTGTTACTCCTCTCTGTGAAGTGACACGGGGGTGTTTTTATAGAGGACTCGCAGGGTGGGGTCACTCTGAAGTCGTTGCCAAAGGAAAATGACAATGATTTTCCTGAAGATGAGATGAGAAAGAGCTGCTCCACGGTCAAGGTTGTGAACGACAAAAGGAACGGTTATCCTTTTATGGTCTTCCTCCAAGCTTTTGAGGCCAATGATAAATTATTCTTAAAAAGGTAGGTGGGCTCTAGAACTATTTTCCACACCTGCAAGTATTATTTCTTATCTCTGAGACTGGATTCTCTTATCTGCACGCTCCAGGGAGGAAGGAGAGGCAGGAAATATTGACTTAGCTGGATAAATCCTATCACCTGAATTCTGCTAAGCATTCAGATTCCCAGTTTCCACTGAATTGCAATTCCCAAGGAAAGGGCTTAGGAATCCCACCCCTTGTGAAAGCATACTAAGGGGTACAGGTATCCCCCACTATTCTAAAGTTATACCACCATACCACCTCTCTTTTAGGTACTAACTACAGTAGTACCTGCTTTCACTAACCAAAAGAAATACAAAGAGGGCTTTTAGATTTACCAAAAAAAAAAAAAGTGAGACGTGAAAATAGCGGTCAGGTTTTGTTTTGCAGGAGCCTTTACAGAGGCACCCGGAATGGCAAGAGTGGTGCCACCAGGGTCCTTGCCAGGAACTGCCCTCAGCATCTCAGCCTCAAGCCGCCAGTTTGAACGGCGTCAGTGAGCATCTGCACTTTACCTTGATTTATCTTTGCATCTGTTAGCAACATGTGTCACAGCATAATTGCTTCTTCACTTTATGCCGTTTCAGCTCAAGAGAAGTTTTCATAAAAATGTGGTACTTTCGGACAGCAGGGAAATCTGTGTCTGGGAAGTTTGCTAAACACTTGCGGATCTTTGGGGCCTCCCTTCCAGCTCCGCAGCTGTTGACTCAGGGCCAGCCTCGCTGTGCAGCAGCGCGTTGCGGGAGAACACGGGGAATTCCTGCATGTGGCCACTTGAGGAATCACAGATCCTCAGCCTAAGAAAGCTCTTCCAACCAGCCGACCACAGCGTACAGGTGTTCCCTTCAAGATCACAGTTCACCCTTCATGTGATGGCAGAAGGAGCAGGCGTTATGCTGCAACCACTTTCTAGACCCAAGATGGAGCAACTCTTGCCAGTGGTGCCAGGTCGGCAGAGCGAAACTCAGACAACTTCTGTGTTCCCGTAAAACCTCTGCCTGACCAGAAGCACAAGTTATCTGGTCAGCCAGCGTCCAGATGCCAAGCCACCTCCAGCTCTATACTGAACTGCTTGTTCCTTTTCTGTTTTCTGTCTCTTCCTTGTTCCTTATTCTTTACCGTGTAAAAGCTCCCTGCCTTCCACACCATTCTGCAGTTCTCTGGACCCTTGGGAGCAGAGACGACACGCTTCATGGAGTGTTCAAGTTTGTTTGTTGCATTTAAAAGGTCTTCTTTGATCGTTTTTAACAGTTATAAGGAGCAGGACTAAAGAAAAGTAAGTTTCAACAAGGATTGGGTGGAAGGTCAGCTGAGGATGGGAGAGGCAGAGGCCCCATCAGGGGATAGATGCTGAGTTGGGGACAGTGCAAAGGCAGACAATTAGAATGTCACACGTGCACCCTTTTCTGAGTCTTAAGACCTTTCTGGGTCTCAGAGTGACCAGCTAGAGGAGGCAGTGGTTGAACTAGACACCAAAGTCCCCATCAGATTCTGATGTCACAGCTCATAACACTTGGCAGCTTTGCTGGACTGGGTCCTGACTTCTGCTTAG
This sequence comes from Catagonus wagneri, assembly GCA_004024745.2. Classification (NCBI taxonomy): domain Eukaryota; kingdom Metazoa; phylum Chordata; class Mammalia; order Artiodactyla; family Tayassuidae; genus Catagonus; species Catagonus wagneri. The sequence continues at coordinate 4,183,992 of PVHT020000180.1, forward strand.
ATAGTCTAACCAACTTCTGCTTTGCAGTAGGGGCCTGGGTAAAGCACCTTGGTTTGGCCTTCTAGTGAATTCCAGATGGGTGCAATGGGCAAGCCTCATTCAGGATGGTCAGTGCTAACTTCACTTCCAGGTTTTTTAGGACCTGGACTGTTTTGTTTTGTTTTGTTTTGGCCATGCCCAGGGCACAGGGAAGTTCCTGGGCCAGGGTCTGGTCCCGAGCCACAGCAGTGAAACTCTGGATCTTTAACCCACTGAGCCACCAGGGAACTCCCTGAACAATCTTAAAGACTGAAAAATAAAGCTGTCCTGTTTTATTTTGTTTTCAATATCCTGCTCTTTCTGGATGAGGAAAAATTAAGCATAGCTTGATATAAATGCCAGTCATCAGAAACCAGCCTATTTTTAAACATTTTATTTTGTCTTTTTGTCTTTTTAGGGCCGCACCTGCGACATATGGAGGTTCCAAGGCTACGGGTCGTATTGGAGCTGTAGCTGCTGGTCTACGCTACAGCCACAGCAATGCGGGATCCAAGCCTACACCACAGCTCACAGCAACGCCAGATCCTTAACCCACTGAGAAAGGCCAGGGATCGACCCCGAGTCCTCATGTGTCTTACTTGAGTTCATTAACCACTGAGCCACAATGGGAACTCCTATTTTTAAACATTTTAATCTTTTAGTAGCATTTAACCTTTTTCCCAGCCCCTCTTGCAAAATCATTGGTAGAACATGTAACCCAGAGCACTTAGCCCCTTTTTTGGCACACAGCAAGTTTTCAGTATGTGTTGGGAGAATTAATTGATATGTTAATAATTTATTTAGACATCACTGTGCTGAATACTTCCACGTATTTTGTCATTTAATCATCATCATCCTCAGAGGTATTTAGGTATGAGTATCTCACATTTCCCCAGTGATTAGGGACACTGAGCATCTTTCCATGTGTTTGGCCATTTGTATATCTCCGTTGGAGAAATATCTATTAATATATTTTTACCTTTTTTGAATTGACTTTTTCCTGTTGTTGAGTTGTGGGAGTTCTTTATGTATTCTGGATATTAATCCCTTATCAGGTATATTATTTGCAGTTTATGAGTTACCTTTTCACTCTGCTGATGATGTCTTTTGATTCACTGATGTTTTGATAGCTTAATGTTTCTATTTTTTTCTTTTGTTGCACTACAAGAGCTTGAGTGATTCTTATGTAGCCAAATTTGGGAACCCTAAACCTGGTCCATAGTCTAAACATTTTTTTATTTAAACCCTCACCTCCCTCTTTTTTGATTTTTCCAAACAAAAACTCACCCAGAAAAAAAAATCTATTTTTAAAAGAAAGAACTTCTTTTTTTTACTTTTTGTTTTTTATTAAAATATAGTTGATTTAGTGTTGTTCCAATTTCTGCTGTACAGCAAATTTACCCAGGCATCTGTGTGTGTGTGTGTGTGTGTATGTATATGTGTGTGTGTGTGTGTGTGTGTGTGTGTGTGTATATATATATATATATATACATTCCTTTTGTCATACAATCTTCCATCGTGTTCTATCCCAAGAGATTGGATATATTTCCCTGTGCTGTACAGTAGGATCTCATTGCTTAAACATTCTAAACATAGCAGTTTGCATCTACTAACCCCAAACTCCCAGTCCATCCCACTCCCTCCCCCCACCCTCTTGGCAACCAAGTCTGTTAAAAGAGAGAACTTCCTGTTCTCTTCCAAATGAGTACCTGATCCCCCGTCTACCAATCCCCCAGCAATATCTTCAAAAGAACCTTCACAGGTTTAAAAAGCATTGATCTAGTGATCTAACCCACCACCACCACCTTTTAAAATGGGGACACTGGGTCCTAGCAAAGGAAAATGAGTTTCCAGCTTGATTCCAGGCTGATCAAGATGACCATTTGGTGTTAAAAAACCAGCGAAGAAGATGTTTGTGTGTACAGGGAGCGTCGGGATGAAAGCACAGTGCAAAGGTAAAGTAAGGCAAGTTTTCTATCTTTTAATGCAAAAGATCACTCAAGTTTAACTAGGTAATTAATTAATGCACGAGTCAGCCCAAAGTAGGAGCGATTACTAAACAATGACAAATGATAAAGAATAAACCCTAAGGTAGGTGATGATCAAAAAGATGAAACAGTTTTAGCTTGGAATCCTATTACAATTCTATTTCAATATAAATAAGCTGACACCAGAAGCAAACGATTAACCCCAAAGCCACTGGCTGTTCATTAGCTAAGGAATAATTTTCCATTTCATTATTATTTGTGTTAGCTAAATTTCCATTAAAACCAATTTAGTAAACTGGCCTTCTGATGGGCTTGAAATTAAAAGGAGGAAGAGAAGGCAGGGAGGGGACAAAACAGAGGGCATCATTTGAGCATCTAGGGACGGGGAACTCATGGGGGCAGATTGCCACTTTAATTAAAAATAATGTCTCAATTCACTTTCAAAATGAGCCTCCGGAAAGTGCCTGGGAAATTTTCCCTGGCCAGAGTGTCTGGCTCATTCATGCAGTGGGTGATTTCTGTTGCCAGGGTTTCTGATTGAATGGAGGAATGGCCGGCTCATTCCCGGGCCAACTCCTCACATCCCCAGCTGAGCAGTCTTCAGCAGGAGAGAAAGGGCTCCTCAAATACTTGTCCCAGAGCCTGGGCAGAGAAGTTCCTGCTTCATTCTGTGGGCCATCATGCAGGCTTAAGGACTTGTATGTAACATAAAAATGTGAGGGGAGTTCCCATTGTAGCTTAGCAGTAATGAACCCAACTGGTATCCATGAGGATGCAGGTCCCATCCCCAACCTTGTCCAGTGGGTTAAGGATCCTGCATTGCCGTGAGCTGTGGTGTAGGTTGCAAAGGTGGCTCAGATTCCTTGCCTTACTGCGGTTGTGGCTGTGTCATAGGTTGGCAGCTGCAGCTCAGATTTGACCCCTAGCATGGGAACTTCCATATGCCGCAGGTGTGGCCCTACAACAAAGCAAAAGAAAAAAAAAAGTGAGCAAAAGACTAATGGCTTAGCTCACATTTAAAGAGTACTTGCTTTAGCCAAGCCCCATGCTAAGTACTTTCATGCATGAACTCATTTAATTCTCCCAGTTCCTGTAAGGAGGTAGATTCTGTTATTATTCCCATTTTACAGATGTGAAATCGGGGACACAAGATGAGTAACTGATATTACTCAGCCAAGATGGTGCAGAGCTGGGATTCAAACTCATGTCATTTATTCAAGAGCTGTGTGCTTAACCACAAGGCTGTGGAACCACTTTGTGCTGTTTAAGTACAACCACCAAGTACAGGGTGTGTAGCGCGTTGTTAGGGAAGGCAAAGCTGCAAAGCTGAGTCGTGGGCAATTTAGCGGGACTTAGAATCCCAGGCCGGGGGTTTGAACTTGATTCTTTGAGGTTTCAGAGAATGCAATGCCCAGACCACCTGGACGGAGTCCATAAACAGGTTTTAAAATAATATTTGTAATTACGTATATGTTTGAAGTTTCTTAGAAATATATTCAGTTGGCATTTACAATGGAATGGAAAAGTTAGCACATAAAGAACAAAGAAATTTTTATTTAATACTTTACATTCTCCTACTATGTGTTAGCCATTATTCTAAGTGCTTTGCATTTTAACTATTTTAATTTTTAGAACAACTCTATATGGCAGGTACTGTTATCCACCGCACTTACAAATGAGGGAACGGAGGCAAACAGAGGTTAACTTAGATCTCACAGCCAGCGGATGGTGGGAACCCCGATGTTTGTCTCCAGACTGTGCTCTTAGCAATGACGCTAAGCGATTAGGAGTAGAGGACAGTGGGCATCTGCTCCAGCTGATGTGCTCCAGAATGAACTCTTCCAGGCCTGCCGGGAGCCGGGGCGCAGAAGCTGACTCCACCCCTGTGAGAGGCGCTGGCAGCAAGCTGGCAGTTCTTAGCCAACAAGGCAGGATTCCCAGCACATTTCAAGGATCAGGTGTCCACATCAGAAACCAGCTCATCTCTAAGTGCCCAAAAATCACTTTGCGGGGAGTGGTGCTTTTGTGCTCATGTGCCCGGACCAGCTATGTACCCACTCTGGAAGCCTGAAGCCCCCAGGACCCCCCAGCTCCCTGCTTTGGGATGTGTTAGAAGAACCAGCACGAGTCTGGCTTTGGATGCTCTGAGGCAGGAAGTATTATGCATCTAGAGGAGGCCTAATCGCGCCGCCAACCCTGACCTACGAGGAGAGCTCTTGAGGCTTGGTTCGTCACTAAGCGCCAGGCGGGACCGGGGACCCTCCTCCACTGCACATCAGTGGCTTTTCTGCCCCTATGGCTGGTGAGTTCCAAGTATGCCCACTCCCACCTCGACCCACCACCTGCTTTCCCCAAAGCCTCCCTAAGCCAGAAACCGTGCCCTGCGCCTCTCTCCAGTCCTGCGTGGCCACGCTAAGCGTGTGATGCCTGATCCAGGATGGGACGGTGGTCAGCAGCCCGGCTCCCACCAACCACCCACTTTCTACCTCTAAATGGGCCTCGGCGAGCCCGGTCACCACTTTGTGTCCATTCTCTTCATCTGAAAAAGGGGAACTGAGAGCAGATCCGAGTCACATGACTGTGTTAGGGGAGGGGTTACCTAGATAATGTACCTAAAACGTTTAGCCCAGTGCTGGGCACATATTACATACTGGATAAATGAGAACCATGACTCCTAATAGTATTAGTACAAGTTTCAAGTCCGACGGCACAGACCTGGAGTTTGGAAACGTGCAAGCGTCCTTTACAAGTCCTCCAGTCATACCTGTGTTGGGTTTGGCCCCAAGGAGCCACCACAGCTTCTGAGAGCTGAGGCCGGCTTCTCTTTATAGATCCTCTGCTTTCCTTTCTGGCCTGGACAAGCCCTCCCTGCCTTACCTAATAGGAGGAGCCGGTCTTTGCCAGAAGAGGGGGAGGCGTCCTTCAAAAGGCGGCTAAAACCTTGCCATTTATGGTGCAGAGCGGAGGCCACAGCTACTCTTTCAATGACACATGCACAAAAGCTCTTGTTATGGACACAAATAAGAAAAGAGAACCCTTCGCCTGGTGTAATTCACTTCATTTATTGACCAGAGTTCTCTCCCCAACCCTTGATTCCTTTGCATTTGTCAGCCGGTTCAGAGACCCCTGGCATTCAGCATGATTTGTAATGTAAATTACATAATTGTACTTTCACATATTTTAACATCAAATGAAATGATTGACTACAGAATCGGAGCTGTCTACAGGTGGGGGTCAATTACCATCTGAATAATCACAGTGCCACACAAGAATAGCATAGCCGCTGAGCGTGACATATTTTTATCTCTATGCATTTCAATGAAGTCAGGCTGGTACATAAAAGGTTATCACCTAGGAAACATATTTTCCTAAGCACAAGTTAAACATGCAAGTGAGATCAGCAAAGATATTCAATTTAGCCAGTCAACCCTAACCTATTAATATTTTAACAAAATCCAGTGAGGATAATTTTTTTCTTTGATCCCATTTCATGTGAGCAGCCTGGAAAGGGAAGAAAAATTAAAAACAAAATAGTCAAGCATACAGAATGAGGTTATGTATTAAGTGGGCTATTTAATGTTTCTGGCATTTCATAGCCCAGGGGAAAGTCTGGATGGATTTAACCATCAAGAACTGTGTTCCCTTGGTCACAAAGTTCGAGAAACATAAAATAATCTATACTTCCAAGCTGACAAATCGTACCTGACACCCAGCTTCATCTCACCGGGACTCCAGAGATCAGCATTAATCATATGTTTCAGGGAGTAAAAAGAAAAGTAAATCATGCCATGCTGAAAAGTGAGATGGAAGGTCTTCAGGCAAGGATTTTAATCAATAATATGTGGGATGATAACCAGAAGCTATTGTTTTAATCTTCCAATATGAAAAGAAATGAATGCAAAACACAAAGCTACCCAGAGCAGAAGCGGCTTCCATGATGCCTTGTAAGAACTGAAAACAATTTGGCAGCTCGACTCTCCGGCTTGATGCATGACAACACACACACACACACACACACACACACACACACACACACACACGATTTCTTTTTAATGGAAAGGAGTCAGGTGCATCTTTGAAGTTGCTTATTTCTGGAGCCATTGCTATTGCCCAGGTCCTGGATCCCAGGCTGTGGTTTGCTCGGTTCTCCCTGTGCAGCAAATGTCTACTAGTTTTGCACTTCCAGCACCCATCTCTGCCCCTGCTAAGAGACTCCTCTCTCCCAGATTCTCAGTCCCTGTGGCTTGGGTTGTGTGGGCTTCCCCAGTGCTTCTAGGGAAAGGTGTGTTTCTGTCCTGACATCACTGATTTATAAGTTAATTAATTAATTTGTGATTAATTACTTCAGGGATGGGTGTGAGATTCATTAGAGCCCACAAAATTCAGCCTTGGGTGTTCTTGGCAGTGCTATTATGAAAGAGGCTGTTATGGGTTGAACTGTATCCTCCTCAAAAAATACATGTGCTGAAGTCCTAACTCTAACTACCAGAGAAAATGACCTTTTGGGGGCATAGGATCGTTGCAGATCTGATTAGTTAAGATGAGGTCATACTGGAGTAAGTGGGATTCCTGCTACAATGCAATTGGCATCCTCATAAAGACAGAAGATTTGAACCCAGACAGATACACACATGGGGGGTGCCATGTAAAGATGAAGAGATCTGGGTGAGAGAGCACCAGTTACGTCCAGCAAACTGCCAGAAGCTAGGGAGAGGCATGGAACAGATTCCTCATAGCCCTGGTGACATTTTGATCTCAGATTTCTAGTCTCCAGAACCATAGGACTGTTTCTATTATTTATGCCGCTCAATTTCCATCCAGACTTTTTTCAGGCAGCCCTAGCAATCTAATAGAGAGGCCCACTCTCTTTTATTCCCATCTACTGAGAACTTTGAAAATTTAAGTTTGGTCTGTGCTATTGCTCTGAATGTGTTCTCCCCAAATTCATCTGTTAGAATCCTAACCCTGACAGATGGTAGTATTAGGAGGCCTTTGGGAGGTGCTTAAGCCATAAAGGTGGAGCCCTCATGAATAGGATTAGCATCCTACAAAAGAGGCCCCTGAGAGATCCTTAGTCCCTTCCACCACGTGAGGTCACAATGAGAAGTCTGTGACCTGGAAGAGATCCCTCACCCAACTATGCTGGCTCTCTGATGTCGGCCTTACAGCCTCCAGAACTATGAGAAATGCATTCCCGTTGTTTGTAAGCTTACCCAGTCTGTGGCATTTTGTTATAGCAGCCTGAATGGACTAAGACAGCATGGTTGGTATTTATCTTACCTAGCAGTGGAGCCAACAATTGCAAAGCTGAGCGTTATAGAGAAACCCACACCTCAGGCAGCTATTTCCTGAGTCCCTGGATCCATCCATACCTGAAGTTCTATCCCTGCTTTTGTGGCTATATTTTAGCTATTAAATTCCCAGTTTTAGTTAAGCTACTTAAAATTGAATTTTCATCACTTACAGCTGAAGAAATCCTAAGTGGTTTATTCCAAAAGCAGTCGATGTGCTCTTAGGATGAATTAGTAGACATGAAGTCTTAATAACAAAGGACATATTCTTGTAAATTAGACCAAAGGAAGGTGGCATTCAGTTTGAGGCATGGCACTCTCAAGAGGGATAAATGTAGGCAGAGTGTTTGAGTGGTGAAGGACCTGGGCAGTGAATGACAGGAGGTAGAAAGGATGCTTTACGTAGGCCAAAAAAAAAAATCTTTATAGAAAACACAATAGATGCCCTCAAACATCCACAGGAATGGCCATTAAAGGAAAGATTGGGATTTAGTCCCATGTCCCCAAGGAAAGAACTAGGAAGCCATTGGAAGACAGAAATAAACAGTGATTTTCTAATTTTCTAATGCCCCCAACTACCAGGAAAAATAAAGACATGGCCCTGGAAGCAGTGAGTGCCCTGTCACAGGAGGTGGCCCAAAACAGAGGAGAACTAGCCTGATAGGCACCCAGTGAATGTATAGATCGGCTAGATGACCTTAAAGAACTTTTGACTTTGCCTTTCAGTTTTTATAATTTTTTTTACTAAAACCCAAGTGACTTGGACGTGTCCTTTCCCACTGTGGACCTCAGCTTCCCCCTCTGTACGATAAGGAAATTGGATCCGATGCACTGTAAACATTCTTTTGACTGGAGCATGCCACGGGTTCATTTTTCCAACTCAGTCCTTTTGGTCTCGACTTCCATCCAGACCCTTGGGAAGTCTTGGGCTCAGTCTGAACGCAAGATGTCAAACCACTCATCCTTTTTTTTTTTTTTGTCTTTTTAGGACCACACCCTTGGCATATGGAAGTTCCCAGGCTAGGGGTCAAATTGGAGCTATAGCTGGCAACCTACACCACAGCTCATGGCAATGCTGGATCCTTAACCCACTAAGCGAGGCCAGGGATTGAACCCTCATCCTCATGGATACCAGTCGGGTTTGTTACAACTGAGCAACAGTGGGAACTCCGCACCACTCATCTTTGATTCAAGATGGCGGACACTGTGGATGTAGGGCCATTGGTGACAAGGGGACACAGAGCATGTTTGTCTTCTCTTTGCTTGGATGAAACTGCCCACTTCACAGCTGAGAGCTGAGGGATGGTGCTAAAGTTATAATCAGCCTGGCTTGAGGTTTGTTATACTCGGTCCGTGTTAGGCACACCCTGTACTTGAAATCAATTGGCCAGTTAAGACACAAGCTGGATGAAAGCTTCAAATTGTATCATAACAAACTATTGCCTTTGGAGTGGATAAGCGAGATCCTGCTGTATAGCACAGGGGACTAACTCTAGTCACTTATGATGGAGCAAGATAATGTGAGAAAAAGTGTATACATGTATGTGTGACTGGGTCAACTTGCTGTACAGTAGAAAAGTGACAGAACCATCTATAATGGAAAAAAAAAATAAAAATCACTTTTAAAAATAAATAGATTTTCAAAAAATAAAAAAATAAATCCTGAAATATTCATACAAAAATAAATAAAAGTTAATTCCCATTATGGCAAAAAAAAAAAATTGCACGGTAAGCCCTCTCTAGTCTTGTTTTGGAAGATCCTGGGATTTTGTGCATGGGAGCAGGGAAGGTGGGAAGTCCACCTTTATCTCACAGCCCCAGGTTGCCGTCTTCACCTGGATTGTTCCCCTTTTATAGCCCTGGTCCCACTGCCAGGCAGTCAGCTGCCACTGCAGCCTAGGATTAAGTCGGATAGACAAGAAAAGCCTAGACAGTATCAGAGAGAACATTCTTGCTTTGCCCAGTATGGAGGTGGACTGGGACAACAGCAAAAAGAAATTTCTGTTCATAATCTGGAAAGAAATCCAGAGCAGACTGTGGGAGACTTTCTACCCACCGAGCTGGGGCAGAACCTTGAGACTGTGCTCAGCAAGGCAAGTCTAAAGTGACCGCACGCTGCTCTCCAGAATTTCAATATCCATTTATTGTCTTGGCCTGTTTAAGCAATTCCTGGAAGCTAAATTCAAGCAGCAATCTTTTTTTTTTTGCATATAATTTTTATTCATCAATTTCTGCCATACATACAGCAAAGTAACTTACACATACGTATGCATTTCCCTTCTTTCTTCCTTTTTTTTTTTTTTTTTGGCTTTTTAGGGTCACACAACAGCGTATGGAGCTGTAGCCGCTGGCCAATACTACCACAGCCACAACAACACCAGATCCGAGCCGCATCTGCGACCTACACCACAGCTTACAGCAACCCTGGATCCTTAACCCACTGAGTGAGGCCAGGATTCGAACCTGCAACTTCATGGTTCCTAGTCGGATTCATTCCCGCTGTGCCACAATGGGAACTCCATATATGCATGTAATTTTTAAGATGACTCCCCAGCACGAACATGAATGCTGTTTAGAATATCCTTATTTTGAAGGTGTTGCCTACTTACAGTAAGTTAACCCATTTCTCGGGTGGGAAAGTGTTCTTGGAGATGGAGGAAGTTACAGTGTTTTCTCTCAAAAGGATTAATTCTTTACGAAAATAACTTTTTGATCTCAAATTTTGAGGGTCTTTCACCTTAAAATAGTCTTACAGCTGAGAGCTCCCCAGAGTGAAAAACAAATACAGGCTGGAAAACAAATCCCTAAGGTCACACACTCTCAATACGAGTCCCTCACGCCTGAGTGCAGGGTCTGGAGCATATGAAACCCAAGGTCATTGGCACCTCCCCACACCCCTGTGAAGGATGCATGGCTGGAATTACTATTTTCAGTGTCCAGGTGGGAAAACTGAGGTTCAGAGAAATGTTTGGCCCAAGGGCACAGAGCTGATAACACAGGGTCATGCAAGGTTGGAACCCAGGTTTCCTGACTTGATTTCCACAAGGACTGGCAGTCTCTAAACACTGAAACCAGCAGGTTTTTCTTTTTTTTCCTTTTTTTCTTTTTAGGCCTGCACCTGCGGCATATGGAAGTTCCCAGGCTAGGGGTAGAATTGGAGCTGCAGCTGCCAGCCTATGCCACAGCCACAACAATGCTGGACCTTTAACCCACTGAGCGAGGCCAGAGTTCGAACCTGAGTCCTCATGGATACTAGCCAGGCTCTTATCCCACTGAGCACAACAGGAACGCCAAGACCAGCAGGTATTTTAGGGGCGAGCATTGCCTGATTTTTTAGATAGCCGTTTGCCAATTCCTTAGAGTATTGGTTCTCAAAGTGTGATCCCTGGACCAGCAACATCAGCATCAACCAGGAATTTTGCCAGAAATGCAAGTTTCTTGGTCCCTCTGCTAGACTTTTGGAAGAGGAGCTAGTGACCTGTGTTTCTAAGTCCTCCGGGTGAGCCTGCCGCACACTCAGCTTACAGAACCACCCCCAGAGAAGTCGACGATGTTCCACGAGCTTGCTGAAAGGGCTGCTTCAAAACACAAGTCAAAAAATTCAAACTCAGCACCTCCGAATTCCATTTAGTGCAGACCACAGTCCAAAGCCTTTAAAGCTTGTTATGATGCAGAGCTGCCTTCCTGGGCTCCGAGACCACGGAATAAAGACTCCCTCACACTCACCAAGAGGCCTGGCCCCAAATTCTCTGCCAGTCAGTCACTCACCATGGGTGCAAAACCGAGCCCAACTCGGCTGTGCGGCTGAGTAGATTCTGGGGCAGGGTGACCGGCGACTCTAAACCTGTAATCTTTGGGAAACAAAGAGCCAAAGTCTCCTGGATGTCTGGGGTAAGCACAGGAGGCCCGAGGGGTTCCAGTTTCATCTGTATTATGCCAGACGGACTGTGAGTGTATCTGTATGTGCCTTCCACTCCCCACGCTTGCTCCCTCCTGGATTTAAGCTTTCTTCTGAGGGATGTATTAATATGCAAAGAAAACAAACATCACCAGAAAGATGGAAAGCACAAAGAGTCCGTGATTATTAAAGTTGGGAAAGCAGGAAAGGGTTCTTTTCCCCGTGCTCAGATGGACTCCAAGGTCCACCAAAAACGCAGGCTGCCGTGGAGAGGAATCGAATGCCCCAGCTTACCAGGCTCTCTGGTGGTGCAATGATCTGGCACCAAAAAAAAAAAAAAAAAAAGGGTTTACCAGGACCGCTGCCACAGATAACGCTGGGGAAAGAGACAGACCAAAGGGAGGAAATGGCTGTGACTTCAAAAGGCAGGGCGATTTAGGGCAAAGTTGAAAATCACATGCAAGGGTACAAAGGATCTTCTCAGGCTGAACTCGGCCTTCAGAAGAGTTTTGTTTAATCCACATGTGGCCCAGATCAATGGTTTCATCTTTCTATTTTATTTTATTTTTATTTTTGTCTTTTTAGGGCCACATCCATATAGCACATGGAAGTTCCCAGGCTAGCGGTCGAATCAGAGCTGCAGCTGCCAGCCTATACCACAGCCACAGCAACACCAGATCCAAGCTATATATGAAGCCTACGCCACAGCTCATGGCAACACCGGATCATTAACCCACTGAGTGAGGCCAGGGATCAAACCCATATCCTCATGGATTCTAGTTAGGTTCTTAACCCGCTGAGCCACAAAGGGAACTCCACTGGTTTCATCTCAAAGGTGCATGTGTTATCACTAAATAAACATCAGGAAATTTCATACAAAAATTTCTGGATCTCTCCATCTCAAAAAAATATCAGAAGGTCTGGCCACACTAGGTCCACTTCTCTGTGTGACGGTGAGATCCTTGTTCCCATTCCAGCCAGCTGCTCCTTTTTTGTGACCCACCTGACCTCAGCAATAATTTAAGTTTGCAAGCCTGAATCTAAGCTCACCCTGAGTTTATACCATGTAGTATCAAAAACCCAAACTGGTTTTTGATCCAAGATACAGTTGAATTGTCTCCTACTGTTTTCTGGTGAGCAGTCAGCTATGAAACACTGGTATAAAATCGGGATCTTTAGAAGTCTAGACTCAGTGATCCAATGCATGTTCGCATGTCCCTGCCGATAAAACCGAATGAAAATGTAATAACTGGGAGAATGACAGCTATTAAGATAAGCTCGTCAATGCGACTTTGCAATGTCTGTGTCCACTGGTATCTTTCTTTTTCACCCGGTTTTGTGACTAGAAGCCCCACAAGGGCAGGAACTTGGTTCTGGTCACTGCCGTCTGCCCGGTGCCTAAAACAACACCTAGTACTCTGTACACATTGACCAAATTTGTTGGGCAAATGAAGAGTAGTAGTAATTGAGAACCAGGTTGAAGGTAGTGAGTCCTGGGTTCAAATCCTGAAACGGCCTCTTTTTGTTTTCAAATCTCGATTTCTCCCCTGGATGGCTGATTGGAGGCTGAACGCTCACAGCCCCTAATACTCACCACAGCAGCGACCGCTCTCACGGTCCCCAGGACAGGGATGTCTCCTGGACAGGGAGCCAGGAGAAGCAGGCAGAGGAGATGAGAGGCTGAGACCCCCGGCTGTGAATTCATTAGTGATGAGAAGGGTACTGTCATTCCCTGCTCCAGATTCTGAAGTACAGAATCTGGATCAGGCAGGCTGGGGGGCGGGGGCAGCAGGGGGCTTGTGGGCGGATTTGCGTTTGAGTGTTTTAAACAAAGAGTCCTCTCCGCAGACATGCACGGGGGCGGGGCCCGTAATTGGGGAAACACAGCAATGGTGTCCCTCACAAGTTGGCTGATGTATTCCACTCTTACCATCACCTTTCAAGTGTGTCTTTGAGGCTTCTCTTTCTGGATTGTTCTGGGGAAGTCTTGTGTGAATAGATAATCATCGTCCCTGCACAGTGCTGACCAGCGTAACCCTTTTGCATCTTTGGAGGCCCGGCAAAGCTGGCAAAGCAGCCTCCATAATCAGTCTTAGGTGAAAAAGCCAGTTTTATTATTATTATTTGAGAGGTATACTCTAGGAAACTGATCCATTCAAGGGGAAAGAGGCAGCTAATAGCCATTAAAGGGAAAGAAAGAAATAATTGCTTTTTAATACATTATTTATCACCAGCTCGATGTTAACATCTTTCTTTCTTTTTTTTTCTTTTTGCCTTTTCTAGGGTCACACCCGCGACATATGGAGGTTCCTTGGCTAGGGGTCTAACAGGAGCTGTAGCTGCCGGCCTTCACCACAGCTCACAGCAACGCTGGATCCTTAGCCCACTGAGCAAGGCCAGGGATCGAACTCGCAACCTCATGGTTCCTAGTCAGATTTGTTAATCACTGAGCCACGATGGGAACTCCAATGTTAACATCTTTCTTGTGGTGCTCAGAACCTCAGCCACACTGAAGGGGGCTCTTATTTACTCACCATTGTATAAAGGTAGCTAAGGAAAGTGTATTGAAGGGCAAGATGGTGATTGTCCCCATTTCATAGATGAGGAAACCGAGGCCCCCTCTGACCAAGCATCCCATGTTTACAAAGATCAGGGCTTTTCCCATTTACCATGGCAGCTGGTGTGCAACCATCACTGTGCCCCACTGGCGAGGTCGTTACTCACGGAGCTACCTGAAGAGAACACTTTTTTTGTTGTTTGCTTTTGTTTTTTGCTTTTTAAGGCCATACCCAAGGCATATGGAAGTTCCCACGCTAGGGGTCGAATTGGAGCTATAGCTGCCGGCCTACACCACAGCCGCAGCAATGCAAGACCCGAGCCTCATCTGCAATCTATACCACAGCTCATGGCAATGCCGGATCCTTAATCCACTGAGCGAGGCAGGGATCAAACCCACATCCTCATGGATCCTAGTCGGGTTCGTTAACCACTGAGCCATTACGAGAACTCCAAAATAACCCATCTTGTCCGTGCAAATATTTATGCAGCAGTTGCGGGTGTCCTGGGCAGAGGATGGTCAAAACTGAAAGGAAAATTAAAAAGCATCTAGCACAGAAATCACCAACTGGATGCCAGGAACTAGCACTGGCCCCAAACTTTTTGGACCTGTAGCATTTCGATTGTTTACAAAAATTTTTTTTGTCCACACCCATGGCATATGGAAGTTCCCAGGCCTGGGATCAAATCCAAGCCACAGCTGCAACCTATGTCACAGCTGCTGCAACATCAGATCCTTAACCCACCGCACAAGGCCAGGGATCGAACCTGTGCCTCAGCAGCAACCAAAGCCACTGCAGAGACAATGCTGATCCTTAACCCACTGTACCACAGGGGAAACTCCTATTTATAACTATTTTAACCAGTTCCCAACACTTAAGCATCAAAAGAATTCACATTAAAATGTAAATTTCTCTTTCTCCTGGGAAGTCAGTCCAGCTATACTGGTCCCCTGCTCCATAGCCTCAGTTGAGAGGAGCTGAGTGAGTGACAGCTGTCCCTTTGGGTAGACCTGAGCACACCAAGTCACCGACCTCCCCACTGTTCCCTGTAGTTTCACACTCAGCCCATTTCAGTCACTAATGTTACCTATCTGGGTTCTATAGACATGCAAGTTTTTTAAAATTTTATTTAATTCATTTATTTAATCATGCATGTGGAAAATAACTGCAAATCACACCAAGGCATACGGAAGTAAAAAGGAACCCTCCATCCCACTCTGTCCTGCTGGCTTCCATGACAACCACAGTTACCAGTCCCTTCTCTTTCTAGGGATACAATGTGCCAGGCGAGCTTATTTCATCATCACCTTTTCAAAAAACACAAATGTGCTGACATTTTGTTGCTTGACACAATGATCTATTTCAGGCACCATACGTTACCTATATAAAGAGAACCGTCGCCTTCTTTTCAAAGGCTGCGTAGCATTGCTTTGTACAGATGGACCATAGTTTATAAAACCAGTTTCCTAAGGATGGACACTTAGGTTATTCCCGATCCTTTGCATCACAAACAGTGCTAATATCCTTGTGCATGCTTATCTGTACAAATGTGGGGGCACATCTGGAAGAAAGATTCTTAATGGTGGAACTGCTAGAGCAGAGAAGAAGTGCCTTTAAAATTACGATATTGTCAGAGTTCCTGCTGCGGTGCAATGTGATTGGCA
Source organism: Catagonus wagneri (assembly GCA_004024745.2). Taxonomy (NCBI): domain Eukaryota; kingdom Metazoa; phylum Chordata; class Mammalia; order Artiodactyla; family Tayassuidae; genus Catagonus; species Catagonus wagneri. Next base: position 4,199,409 of record PVHT020000180.1, read on the forward strand.
GCATCTTGGGAGCGCTTGGGGTGCAGGTCGGGTCCCTGGCCCTGCACAGTGGGGTAAGGATCCAGCGTTGCTGCAGCTGTGACTTGGGTCGAAACTGCAGCTCAGATCTAATCCCAAGCCCAGGAACTCCATATGCTGCAAGGCAACCAAAAAAAGAAAAAAAAATTTTTTTTAAGAAAGAAAAAATTATGAAATTCTCAAAATGACTCTACAAGAAAATGTACTAGTTGGTAGTCCCAATAATGGTAAATAAAGAATGCCTTCTGGGGTCCTTGGTTTCACCTAATCCATTTGATAGGAGAGGAAACTGGGGCCCAGAGAAAGAAAGTGATGTGGTTTGTAAATACTACAGCCCAGACCCGAATTGATCCTGGACCTGGGATGCTGTTTGCCAGCCCCTCCACAAGGCCTCAGCTGTTCTGCTATCCCTCTCCAGCCTCCCCTTTGTAGGAAACTAAACTAAGGGGCCCTGGGATTAGCTCTGGGGTTTGGCAACTAGACCCTGGGCCAACTCTGGGGGAGCAGATGTTTTGCTGACAAATAATTCCATCGTGACTGGCACATGCCGTCACCTTGGTGGGCTGGCTCAGCAGCAAAGGCCAAAGAGTAAATGGACCATGGAAGCTGAATTACCAGCCCAGCCCTTGGTGGTTTTTAAATTATAGATTTTTAAACAAAGCTAAATATAGAGCAATTAAGAAATGGCTCTGCGTTCTACCCCGAAGAACAAAACAGCTGAGCTGGAGCTAACACAGCACATGCATATGCATGTGAAATGGGAGATGAACAGAGGGAGCTGCCTGGAGTCAAATCCAAACTCTTTCCCTCGGTGTCTCCAGCATAGCCCACACATTCCTGCCCCAGGGCCTTTGTACAGTCTGTTCTCACCACCTGATATGGTCCCCTCCCTTTCCATTCTTGGTTAACTCATTCTCTTTCTTATGAATAGAGACCTCTTTAAATTCTCCCCACCCCCGGTTCCCATCTCAGCCTTATTTTATCTTTCTTTATGGCTTTTATGATAAATGGATGAAGGGTTTTGTTTTTTTTTCCAGGGCTACACCTGCAGCGCATGGAAGTGCCTAGGCTAGGGGTTGAACTGGAGCTGCAGCTGCCAGCCTACACCACAGCCACAGCAACACCAGATACGAGCAGCATCTGCAGACTACGCCACAGCTCATGGCAGTACCAGATTCTTAAGCCACCGATCGAGGCCAGGGATTGAACACACATTCTCATAAATACTAGTCGGGTTCTTAGCTCATGCTGAGCTATAATGAGAACTCCGTTTTTATCATTTATTTATTTTGGGGGGTCTGATTCCCCTACTAGAGCCCGAAGGCTCCTTTTCTTCATCTGCACCATTATGATACTATTTCTACCCTGCCTGTTGCTATGGCAGTTGAGACCCGAAAGTCCAGCCACCCTCACTGGTCTCCCTTCCATTGGCTCCAAAGGATGGATGGCTAGTCTGTGGCACGAAATTCACATCTGCATATTTAAGACAGCAGTTCCCTAAGGAGAGTACATGGACCACAAGAGCATTTAAGATGCTTTAAGATGCTAGGTGGGCCGTGGAGAAACTTTTAACATATCTTTGTATTATAGCTATCCCTTTATTGTCACCCTGGTCCAAAGTGCCTTCATTTCTGAGATTTTTTTTGCATAATTTCTGTCTCCTCGTTGGCATCCCTACCTACCTATCCTGGCTTCTTACAGTCTATTGTACACTCAGGAGACTGAACGATCTTGTTCAAGAAGTCTGTTCATGCCTGCTCTGCTCAGAACTTTTGCCATGGCTCCCATCTGCCACAGAGAAAAATTCCAAGTCTTTTCAATAGTCTAGGAGACCCTGCACAGTCGGCCCCCCAATCCCACCTCTTCCCTCTTGGACCTACTCACCTACTCTTCACCCCAGGCCCACTCATCTCTAGGCCATTAATGTTTTCAACTACGCCAGACACTGCTTGCCTTGGCACCACTGCATTTTCTGTTCCCTGGAAACTTTCTCTCCCATTTCTCTGTGCGACTTGTATCCTCAGCTCCTTTCAAATCTTCACTCAGCTGTCAGCTTCTCAGAGTAGCCTTCTCTGACCACCTTACTTAAAATTGTTGCCCACCCATCACCACCGTCTGTCCTTTTTTTCTGCTCCATTTTGCCCCAAAGCACTTAGCACCTTTCAAGGTTCCAACGCTCTTCTTTATTTCTCTTCTGCACAGTCTCCCCTACTAGAAAATAAGCCCCAGGAAGGCAGGACTTGTTCGCCACCGCATTTCTTACGGCTGGAAAGGCACATTTGTAGGCACTCAGTAATTATTGGCAAATGAAAGAGGAAATCCGGATTATTGAGAGTAAACAACAGAAACTGACACTGGGAAGAGTTAACAGAGGCTGTTAATTCCCAAGTGTGTTGGCCAGGAATAGCAGACTTGGAACCAGCAAGAATGCAGCAATAGCAGCAGAGCTTGGCTGCAGAACCAAAGCAGAACTTTCTGGAAGAGCTGATAGAACAGCTCACCTCCACTGCAACTTGTGACAAATGACCTCCCTGAGTTATAGCATCACCTGCTCAAATCTAGGAAGCTATGCCCACCTGCCTATGTTTTCACGTCTGCATTCACCACTATCTTGGCCAGGGTGGGAGAAGGTGGATTTGGCCCATTCAGCCTTCAGACAATGGGACATCCCGTAAAGGGAGAGTGTGCTGCTTTTAGGAAAGGAGAAGCTGGATGCTCAGCAGAAAACATAAACAACAACAATAAATTCCTACTTTCTTTATTATTACATATTTATAGCAAGTACAGTTGTCCAGAGGGTAGTCTCTGCTTTAAAACTGAGGGAGAGGATCTCGCATTGCTGTGGCTGTGGCGTAGGCCGGCAGCTGTAGCTCCGATTGGACCCCTAGCCTGGGAACATCTACATGCTGCAGGTGCGGCCCTAAAACAACAAAAGCCAAAAAAAAAAGTAAAGAAAAAAAGAACACAGTGCTCAAAAAAATTAAAAAATAAGAAGGAGTTCCTGTTGGCTCAGTGGAAATAAATCCAGCTAGTATTCATGAGGATGTGGGTTCGATTCCTGGCCTCGCTTAGGGGATCAGTGATCCAGCGTTGTCATGAGCTGTGGTGTAGGTTGCAGATGTGGCTCGGATCCTGCATTGCTGTGGCTGTGGCTGGCAGCTGTAGCTCCAATTCGACCCCTAGCCTGGGAACTTCCATATGCCGCAGGTGTGACCCTAAAAAAAAAAAACACAGTGCTCAATAAATGTGTACCAATAGGTACAGTAACACACATCCTAGCTTCCAATTCCAATTTATGCCCATTGTACATTTTTTATTTCCCAAATTTTCCTAGTTGGGAAGAAAACTATATGGTCACCCTAGTTATTAGCCATTATGAGAGTATGTGAGAATCTGATCTGCAATGGGAAGAGAGTTTCAAAGAAATAATTTTGGCCCTTTTGACAGAATATGCCCAAGTAGGCTATTACATAGTTGTATTCAATTGGTGAACACATATAAGGAGAAAGGTATGCATTTATGATTTACAGAAAGTACTTTTCTGTATTTGTATTACACATCAAGAAATAAGTTGTTAAAATATCTAAGCCACACCACTTTTGGAGCCACAAGCACAGAAAATAGCTATTTCACTAGGGCATTCCTACTCTGTAGAAAAACCCATGGAGCTCCCATTGCAGCTCAGTGGTAATGAACCTGACTAATAACCATGAAGATTCAGGTTCGATTCCTGGCCTTGCTCAGTGGGTTAAGGATCCAGCATTGCAGTGAATTGTGTAGGTTGCAGACACGGCTCAGATCCAGTGTTGCTGTAACTGTGGCGTAGGCCGGCTCCGAGTCAGCCTGTAGCCTGGGAATCTCCCTATGCCACTGGTACAGCCCTAAAAAGCCAAACAAAAAGAAAGGGAGGAAGGAAGAGATAGAGAAAGAGAGAGGGAGGGAGAAAGAAAGAAGGGAAGGAAGGAAGGAAGCGGAGGAGAGAGAGAGAGAGAGGGAAAGAAAGAAAGGAAAAGAAAGGAAGGAAGGAAGGAAGGAAGGAAGGAAGGAAGGAAGGAAGGAAGGAAGAAAGAGAAAGGAAGAAAGAAAGAAAGGTTGGCTCTAACCAAGGAAGTGGAACAGCAAGTACACCAGGCTCACGTACAAGAAATATCACAAGGAGACTGTGAGGAGCCAGGACAGAGGTAAGTCTCTTCTGTCTCCAAAGAATCCACTACACACCGCTACCCACTTGCTTTATCTGTTTAGCAAACTCTCCCCACATCTTGCCTCCTCTTTGCGCCTGACACCTAGCAGAATCTTTGAAATTTATTTTCTCCTTTTAGCCTGCTGTATTTTTAATGTCTGAGTGAAAGAACAAAGGAAGGCGAACACCAGACAAGATCGTTTCACTCCTCCAACGAGCTGTTGTGTAGCCAGGCTCAAGCTCAGCCAACATAAATGTTTTAAAATTCCGCCTTTGCAAGGAACAAGTGCCGGTCTAGTCATCAACTCCAAAGTCAGGCCCCTGTTTCTGCCTTTCATTTGGTGACATAAAAGGCCCCCGCATCAATCATTAACAACCTATTAACACAAGCCGCCCAGAGAAGTTTTCCTGGTCTGGTCAACCGCAATGGAAGAAATTCCTGTCGCTCAGTTGGCTGGCCATTCGCGTGATGCAGGCTGTTTTCAGCTTTGAAAAGGGCCTGCTGATTCCTCTTTCATCTCTCTCCGAGTAATAGATACCTGGTAGGCCTGCTTTCCTTCTCCCCCACTGCAAATTTATCCACCTGCCTCCTCGGCTTGTGGCGTGAAGAGATGCTTGCACCAACACCGACAACATTGATTATGTGCAACCGGCGTGCCGGGCTGTTTGGACGTCTGCTCAGCATGGGGGCCAGAATCAGGTCCGTTTCATCCGTGCATGTCAGGGCGGGGAGGGTCTTGAAGGGTCCTGAGAAAGCAGTCGTCTGCCTGGTGTTTCTGACTCTTATATCTAATCGGTTTTGATTTGAAGTAAAACCAATCATCATGAACCTGGTTTTTTCAAAAGCCTGTGTGGCTTGGACAAGACACATCCTAGAATCTTGCAGACCCAGAGAATTAAAGTCTAGTCTTGATTGTGATACTGACTCCTCAGCACCTCCCTGGCATTGAGGAAGTCTCTGTTCTGTGCCACGCTGGTTTCTTTGTCTAGAAATGAGGGGGTTGGTCCCCTCTGACTCTAGAAAACCTGCTCCAAAAGTCCCCACCTCAGCTCAGACGCTGACCTTGTCTGGATGTCTTGCTCCTTCCATGCTTCTGCTTCCCAATCTTGCAAATAGAACACAACTTGCCTTTCCTCCTTCCAAGACCTTCAGCTCTGGTCCAGGCTGCAGCAGCAATTTAAAGGATTTTGGAGGAGTAAAGGGATCAAAGCTCCAAGGACATTGCAGCAAACTGCTAGGTTACTTCGTGCAGGTGCTAGGTGGGGTCCCTCTCAGCATCTTGGGCCTAGGCGTAATGGCACTTATCTGGGGCCTTTCTTCCTATGCAACCGTGAGTTTCTTAAGAGCAAAGATCACATTGTCCCCGCCTGCTACCTAACCCAGGCGCTGGCACCAAGTATTTGTGGACTCACCGCATTTGTGTACTAAACAGTGGGAGGAACCTGTGACTACTTAAGAACAGTGGGCAGCAGATAAATCAGCCCATGAGGTGAATGGACCTGGAGAATATTCTGCTTAGTGAAATAAGGCAGACAGAGAAAGACAAATACTGTATGACATCATTTCTATGTGGAATCTAAAAAAGAAAGCAAACGAATATATGTGCAAAACAGAAACAGAGTCACAGATATAGAGAAGAAACTCATGGTTGCCAATGGGGAGAAGAGAGAGGAGGGGGCAAGGCAGGGATATGAAATTAAGAGATAATAACTACTATGTATACAATAGATAGGCTACAAGAATGTATTGTACAGCACAGGGAGTTATAGACATTATTTTGTAATAACTTTTTTGGCCATGCCCATGACATGTGCAAGTTCCCAGCCTCGTGCCATAGAAGTAGCCAGAGCCAGTGATATGCCAGGTCCTTAACCCACTGAGCCACCAGGGAACTCTTTGTAATAGCTTTTAACAGAGCATAATCTGTAAAAATACGGAATCACTATGCTCTACACAGAAACTAATATAATATTGCAAATCAATTATTCTTCATTCTAAAAATAATTAATTGAAATTCTAAAAATTAAGCCATGAGAAGGAAGAAATGGGAAATTGGGGGAGGGAACAGCGAGTGGATTACTATGTACACCACCAGCTGATTCTTCTGTCTCATTTCATCTCAGCAGTCAAGTATTAATTCTTTTTTCTGCTTTAAAAAAAAAAAAAGGTTTAACTACCAAGGCACTGCTAAAGTCAATATCCTAAGAGTGAGACTTTAAACTCTAAGCCTGCCAAGGAGATGGGACTGGATGGGTGCCAGGATTCCAGTTTGAGAACCAGTCTGCCTACTCCTTCACCCAACCCACCTTTAGCATGATCTCTGCTCCCATCCTCACCCCCTTCTTACTCCGAAGACTCACATGATAAACTGCTCCTTGGGAAGGTAAGGACTCTGTCTTCATTCATTTGCTCATTTGGCAAATACTGAGGGCCCATAACATCTCAGGTACTATTCTGGATCCAGGAGCTAGAAAAGTGAATAAGTTAGGAATATCAGTCAGGAGAAGCTGGATCATGCTGCAAAAACAAGCAAGCTGAACATCTTGGAACCGGAAAACAGTGAGTGGACTTCTTGTTCCAGCAACACGTCCTTAACCAGTCAGCAGGGGGCCCAGCTCTTCCAATTCCCTCCAAGACCCAGGCTGGACAGGAGCATCTGCATTTCTGCAGGAATGGGGGAGAGATGTAGTAAATCGTGCACTCGCTCTTTAAGCTTTTTTCCATAAGTGACATGTGTCACTTCTGCTCACATGTCATTGTCATGCCTACCTTTAAGAAGGGGCCTAGAAATGCAGTCCTACTCTGTGTTGGAAAAAGAAAGAACTGGAGTGTTTGTGATCAACACTAACGTCTATCCCAGTGTAGTTCCTGCCCTTCTGCTTGTGAGAGGCTCTGCTGTGTAACCTACAAATACTAGAGTCTGACGAGTGCTGGGTCCGGCAGGAGGCCACCCAGACAGTCATGGGATGATGGGGAGGAGGGTCTGGCCCACGTCTCTGTAGCTGCGGCAGAGGCATAATCTTTACTTTCTCTGTTTAACAGAGACCTTTAAAAGCAACTGGGATAAAATCTGTAACAGTGGGTGAAAGTGAAAGGGAGTATTATTTTGGTAATGCAAGCAAAATCTTTAAATACTTTCTCTGTCTTTCGACTTTACTTTCCAACATATTTTCCCTCTTAACCCAAAGGAAGCAAAGCTAAGTTTTCTATTTTAAGATCATCAAAGCAATTAGAAATTCTGAAAGCCAACTTGAGCTATCTGTTGTTTGTTTAAGGACGATTTCATGAGCACTTATTATTTGCTAGGCACCGTGCTAGGACCATGCAGTGAGCTCGGCCAATTGTTCCATGATTTGCTCCTTGAGGATGAAGAGGAGACACAGATTTTTAATCAAACAGACATGCAAATAGCTCTATGATGATGCACCGTGACAAGTGCTATGTAGGCAAAGAATAGTTTCCTGTAAACTGTGTCAGGGAAGTAGAAGACAATCTCGCCAATTTGCAAGTTCCTGGAAAGATGATTTTCATCTAGGGCAGGTTCAGAAAGTCCAAGGAAAGGAACAAAAGAGCGAGAGCAGCAGAGGCATTCAGACTCTGTTATTCGTGTTAGATAATGTCCTTCCAAAATCCACGTCCATCCACAACCTCGGAAAGGTAAACGTAATGGGAAAATGAGGTCTGTGCAGATGTCATTAGTTAAGGAGCGCAAGGTGAAATCAGCCGGTGCCCTTTATAAGACGAGGAGACCCAGAGAGTCCCATGGAGAAGGTCATGTGAAGATGGAGGCAGAGATGCTGCCATAAACCGAGGAACATCTGGGGCCCCTGAAATTGGAAGCAGCAAGGAAGAGCCCTCTCCTAAAGCCTGCAGAGGGATGGGAGTTCCCGTTGTGGCTCCACAGGTTACAAACCTGAATAGTATCCACGAGGATGAGGGTTCAATCCCTGGCCTCATTCAGGGGGTTAAGGATCCAGCGTTGCCGTAAGCTGCAATGCAGGTTGCAGATGTGGCTCAGATCCCGCATTGCTATGACTGTGGTGCACAGTCCTGCAGCTGTAGCTCCGATTTGACCCCTAGCCTGGGAGCTTCCATATTGCCACGGGTGAATCCCTAAAAAGCAAATAAAAAAAATTTTTTTAATTGAAAAAGAAAAAAAAAGACTGCAGAGGGAGCATGACCCCGCTGACACCTTGATTTTGGACTTCTAGCCTCCAGAACAGGGACAGAATACATTTCTGTTGGGCTAAACCACCCAGTCTGTGGCTATTCGTTATAGCAGCTCTAGGAAGCCTATAAATAAACAGTATTTCAACATTTAAAGCCTCATATCAGCCCCAGTCCGGTCCAGCCTCCTCCCGTTCCTGCTACTGAGTGCTGAGCAACTGGGAAACTGGAGCCCAGGGTTAACACAGGATGCAGAGACAACTGGATACAAAAGTCAATCCTACTTTCCTTTCCTGACAGCACTCCCTGTCTGAGGGCAACTGAGAAGGAAGTGCGGGCGGCGGTCCCTTCTCTGTCCCCTGCTGTGCCCACCCCTCTGGTCGGTCTGTGCTTGCCAGGCACCCCAGGCCACCCTGCCTTATTTGACTGCCGGAACCTTTGCCAAAACCCATATTTAGTTGTTGAAAGTTCCTTGCCTGGGTGCCTCTGAAGTTAATGATGGAATCTTTGAAAATGACATTAGAAGCAAAGCATAAGCAGCAGAAGACATGAAACCACCTTGAGTCCATCTGTTCGAGCCTGATCCACCTCAGAGCTCCCGTTTCCCATGTAAAACAGAAGATATGATTTATAATTTATATCTCGCTGGTACAGGCCTGATTGAAGCAAACCGCTTTGATGAGATGTTGGTTTCATGCTAGTGGAACACCATTCCAAATCAGAGAATATTTAGAACTCTAACTCCTCTGCTGCCACTTTGAAGTGGAAAGATTTGTATTTTATATGCTTTTCTGAAAAAAGGAAAGAAAGAAAAAAAAAGAAAAATATGTACACTTCAACATGCATGTGGTGGAAATATGAAAACATTTACGTGTGAAGCGGCACCAAAATGTAATTACTGCTTTAAGCATTGAAAATATTTATAGGCTCATATCTCGTGTTGAAGACCTGGTTCCAATAATTCTCATAAAACTGCAAAATTCATACTTTGTTTTCTTGGGACTAATTTAATTTATTTGAAAATCTACAACACGTGAAGAACGAAATCAAAGAGCGTCAACTTTCCATCACCTCCACTAATGACCTAATAAAGTTTTTCTAAGTAAATGTATGTGTATATATGTATACGACTTGGACCGTGAAAGGGAGAGACAGAGTCAGAAAGACGGACAGAAGTGGAAAGGGAAATAGAATAAAACTGGGAAGACGACCCCAACTATTCTTATGGGAACAACTAGAAAATACCTATTAACATTACAACCAAAATATCAGACAATCAAGCTAAACCTCTTAATTATTTCCCCCCAGTGACAAAACTAGCCGGTTAGTTGCAATTGTAACTGATAATCATTTATTCGTTCACCGGTGTTGATTGATCTGCTCTGTGCCAAGCACCACGCCAGAGGCTGAGGATGTGCTAAGCAATGGCTCCCTACCCTCATGGGCTTCATTCCAAGGAAGGGGCAGAAAATAAATAAAAAAATATATAACCTGCCCTTATAAAATGAACAGTTTAGAAAGCAGAGAAGAAGTTACAAATAGGGAGAAAAACCTGGGGAAATCCATCCATTTGAGTGTTCATTCAATCAATCAGCTTTAAGAGAGTGCCAAGGCTACGCTACTAGTGGGAATAGACAAACACAAACAAACAAGGCCAACGACCTCGTGGATCTCAGAGTTCACGAGTCATACGTAAACACGGTCCCCGCTGCTGGGACGATTAAACCAGGGAGGCTCGTGGGGAGCTTGCCAAGGGTTATCACAGAGATACCACTGGAAAAGCGTGCCTGACGAGGAGCTGACGGATGATTACGGATGATTAGGTGGGAAGGTGATGATGAGCTCTCCAGGTGGCGAGAAAGGCAAGTACAAAGACCTGTGGTTTCAGGACTTGGAGAGTTTTAGAAGGAGAGTCATAGGAAGCTTGGCCTGAGATGAGGCTAGACGGGGGTGGTGATGGGGTCCAGCCATGGTGCACGCTGCAGGCCACGGGAAAGACTTGGGTGTGTGTGTATGTGTGTGTGTGTTTTAGGGCCGCACCCATGGCATATGTAGGTTCCCAGGCCAGGGATCAAATCGGAGCTGTAGCTGCTGCCTATGCCACAGCCACATTGACCCCAGATCTGAGCCGTGTCTGTGACCTACACCACAGCTCACAGCAACGCCGGATCCTTAACCCACCGAGCGAGGCCAGGGATCGAATCTGAGGCCTCATGGATGCCAGTCAGATTCATTTCCACTGAGCCACAATGGGGTCTCCTCGTTCTGTGTTTTAAGAGCGGTGGTAACTCCTGAGGCGATGGCAAGGCAGTAGGAGTTGCATAATGAAAAATTCACTCTGATTGGAATATGGAGTGTTGATCAGGGGAAAGAAATGAGAGTGACTTTAGGGAAATCAGGTAGGGGTTCCTGCAGAAATCTGGGCGAGGAGAGAAGCTGGTGGTGGTGGCAAGAGTAGATATGGAGAGGAAGGAAAGTGAGCAGGTTCAAGAGAGAATGTGAGGGCATCGTGACGGGCCTCAGGTTTATGACGAATGTGGCCATATGGTTGGCTCGCCAATGAACTGTGACCAGAGGTGACGTGAAAAGTGGCAAATCCAGGTAGAAGCCTTAGGAGCCAGTTAATGTCTGGTTGCCCACCCTCTCCCTTTTCCTTTGAATGACATTTGTCATTAGTTCAAATGGTGGCCTCTTATACATTCTGGGTCCCTTGTCCAGCGGAACAATGGAGCAGAGCCCCAAGTGACCCACTGGACATGTAGCATGAGTCCGAAATCAACTTCTGACATCCTAAGCCTCTGAGATCAGGGGATGGTTTGCTACTGCTGTGTAACCTACCCTATTTCGCCCTCAAAATGAAATAAGATGGCATGACTGGGACACAATCCAGAGGAACGGGGGTGGAAATGACAACTATCCTGACAGCTCTCCAGAGCCTATTTTCAGGCTGTATAGAAGCACAGCTCAGCACTCCAAGGAAGTCCCCGCCCCTCGTCCCCTCCCAGTTCAATCTGATGTGATTCCGTATGACACAAAGGAAAGCGAATCTATCTTTAGCAAATGTGGCCTTTAATGGTAGCAGAGGGCTTTGATGATGAAAAGTTCTCATACAAGTGCTAAACATTATTATTTAGCATCAGATGTGAGTATGCACTTTAAAAGGGGGGGGGGCATTCAATTAAACTGCCTTGCCATTGTTTTAGGATACGACCATCAGACATTTTCAAAGGGGTCAAATCATGACAGGAATATTTAACTCCTAGCGGGAGCAGATAGGAATTGGGAGGAACCAAAGGATGATTCAAGGACTGAAAGATCCAGTATTAATGTAGCAGTGGGATTTGTGGGCAAAGCATCCGCATAAGAGAATGATGGAGTTAGTGTACTTGTTTAAAGAGGATAAGAGTACAGATAGGAGTTTCCTGGTGGCTCAGTGGGTTGAGGATCTGGTGTGGTCGCTGCTGTGGCTCAGGTCACTACCACGGCACAGGGTCGATCCCTGGCCCCAGAACTTCCACATGCCACAGGCACAGCCCCCCCCCCCCCAAAAAAAGAGTATAGAGCCTGCAAGAAGATTGGTTGAATGGAGCCAAAGCCTAAGCATCTGTACATGGACAGGTGAGCCTGAGAGAGCCCATGCTGGACATAAGGAAGGATGGGTGGATGCAGACACACACACCCAGAGTCCCTGGTGTTTCAGTGTCTCAGGTAAAAGAGTTCAGGGGCTGGGAAGCTGAGCTGGAAAGCTAGGAAAATATCCAGCTCAGCTCCATGACCCCTACTTCATGTCGGCTTTTGGATTAGTATAGTCATTCAGTGTTGGGCATCTTCACTGCAAAAGGAACGGAAAAGAATGAAGAGGCAAAGGACAGCATGGAGAAGCAGAAGAGGCAACTGCTGGGGGGTTGGGATGGTAGCAGTGGGGGGAAACCTCTTAATGTGTAACATTGAGTCCTGGCCTAAGGTTCTCCCGTTACAGGGGGTGGAGGCCCAGGGAGGAGTTTCAGTCATTAAATGTACAAAGAAGGAGTTCCCATCGTGGCTCAGCAGAAACAAACCTGACTAGTACGCATGAGGAAACAGGTTCGATCCTTGGCCTCACTCAGTGGGTTAAGGATCCAGCGTTGCCGTGAGCCGTGGTGTAGGTCACAGACGCGGCTCAGATCTGGCATTGCTGCGGCTGTGGTGTAGGCCAGCGGCTACAGCTCTGATTCGATCTCTAGCCTGGGAACCTCCATATGCTGTGGGTGCAGCCCTAAAAAGACAAAACAAACGAACAAACAAACATAAAGACTGCACAGGTTCGGGAAGGCTGGCTGGCCCCAGACAGCAGCAGGTCAAAGGTTAAAGAGTACAGCGGACCATTCCTGCGATCGTCTCCGGAACTTACCCACCCTCCACCACAACCTCCACCCTGCCTCCCGGGATAAACCTTTTTACCAATTCAGAGAAAGAGGTCGCTTCACTAGGAAAATAATCAGCACTGTTACCCATAGCACGCACAGCTCAAGCCTCCGCAGAGGCAAGGCTGAGACTCTGAGCAGATGAACATTCTCAGGCGCAGACACAGGGCACAGTCGGGGAGTGAACACACAAAAGGCTTTGCCAGTTTCTTGAAGACCACTGCTTGCCCTTTTCAGATGACGGAGAGGGACAAGCCGGTCCCTCCAGAGACTGACAACCTCCACCAGCCCATTACCTGAAACTGGGGACCCATGACCATGGAGATGGAATAAATCATTATAAACGCAACTGCATGCTCACCTCCGTAGCCCGATGCCAACGTGTAGGCCTTTGTGCATGGATAACTTAGCTCTCTGAGCCGGGGTTAAAATCCTCAGTCATATTTTCTCCAGAGCCTCTGGGTTACTCAGTAAATCAGCTTTGCTGATTCACAGACAAAGGCTAATATGTACGGTGGTGGCCCCAAACTGGGGTGGGAGGACAATGACACGCAAAGCACATTCCTGGAGACAGGCAGCCATTGAATTCGATCTTAATATTCCAGTCCATGAGCCAGCAATTTCACTAGAGCCTGTTTTTTTTCCTTTTTTTAAGGCAGGAAAACCCCACACACATTCTTTCAATTTCTAAAGGGAAATTTGACTCGTGCTGTAGAACAAAGGATGAAGAAATAGAAGTAAAAGAAAATCAAAGAAAAAGTGATTTGGATTCAAGGGGATCAGATGTTTCATTTATTGCAGGTTGGAGACCTTCAATCAGTCAAATGAAAGGAACATTTGTATTAAAATACCTATGAGGCAGAGAGAAAGCCTTGATCGGGCGCAGGAGAGTTAAGTTACAGCAATCTTGCTGAGAGATATGAACCCACCTTCGAGGCTATCTGTTCCCAATATTGAAGGTTTTCTGTGTTACAAACCTGAGATGAAAGGTACTTGTTTTGACGTCTGGGTCTGGAAGCCAGACGCTGAAATTAGCAGCCTTCTCCAAGGGTGGGTTGCAGGGATGGGGAGCCCAGGATGGGGCAAGAATGTAGCTGCTTTATTAAAATGAAAAGCTGCTGAATGCAACACTGAGGGCCCAACGGACCCGTGCAGGCAGGGTGTGGACGGGATTCGTGAAAACACTTTCTACCCGATGGAAAGGGGCAGGGAAGGAGTGCCAGGCCAGGAATCAGGGAGCCTGGGACGGAGGCTCTCCTCTGACCAGAGGATGGTCACTCCACGGTGACCTCGATTTGGCCTCTTTGGTTCTCAGTGGCAGGCATCTAGGAGGTGTTCCGTCGATAGATGTCACACAGATGCACGCATGAATAAATGCACATAACGTGGGTGAAACCCTTCTCCTTTCTGGGCATTAAGTCCTGTAAAATGAGAGGGTTGGACTAGCTGAGGATTTCCCCAGGGAGAGGGGTACGATGATGCTTGGGTATCACATGGACGATGCTTGGGTACCACATGCCTGGGTACCACATGGATGATAAACATGAACACGATAGTAAATCATACTGAGGCAGAGAGGGGAAAAGCTCTCTTTCAAGCTTTCTGATTCCCTCCAAGAGAAACTCTCCAGTCCAAAGCTAATATGTTTTTAGCAACTGCCGGATGTTCCTAGACCTCCCTCCATAATAAGAAAGGAGTCAGACTCCCAGACCTCCACAGGTCATAACATCCAGTCAAATCTAATAACGTGATTTCTTTCTTCTGTCCCTAGTTTACAGTTACCTATTTGTGGCAAGTCATAGTAGCTTTTTCTTTACAGAAATGATTTTTTT
>PVHT020000180.1:4222548-4278675 GCA_004024745.2 Catagonus wagneri
CTTGGAAAAGAAACATTGGCCAGCCTGGGACCTCCTGAAGTGAGCTTACAGACATCTCTATAGTCAGCACAAGGGTTAAGAATGTGAACTTTGGAGACTTCAAGACTTATAGTGGCTTCCAGCTCAGGCCTGTCACTGCTTGGTGGGCTGTACTTGAGAAGGTTACTTTGGCCTTCCTAGGGCCCCATCTTTGTCTTCTATGAAATTTGCAGACTGGAAATCAGGGCTGATGTTCGACCGTATGCCGATGTGGTTAGTCATCCAGCCTGTCCTGATTTTTTAAAAATGAAAGACTGGAGTTTCTGCTGTGGCTCATTGGTAATGAACTTGACTAGTAACCATGAAGATACAGGTTTGATCCCTGAGCTCGCTCATTGGGTTAATGATCCAGTGTTGCCGTGAGCTGTGGTGTAGGTCGCAGACGTGACTTGGATTGTGTGTTGCTGTGCCTATGGCTGTGGTGTAGGCCAGCATCTGCCACTCCGATTTGACTCCTAGCCTGGGAACGTCCATATGCTGTGGGTTTGGCTCTAAAAAAAAAGAAAGAAAGCCCCTTATAGCCTCCCCCCCCATCTTTCCATCCACTCTGGCTCCCCAAACCTCCCCCAAGCCTAGTCTCATCACATCTTGCAATGAGTAGCTGGCACGGACAAGGGCTTCTGCTTGGTGTCCTTTCTGGTTGGGACGTATTGTGGAGGGTTGATAGTTTCATGGATTGACCATCACTTGTGTTGTAAAGGATGGTTGTTGTACAGATTAATTGAAATAATGTAGAACTGTGGGGTGAGGACCTGGTCCGTGGGTGACAGACACACATGAATGAATGAATGAATCCATATACTGCTTATAAGGGAAAGCCTTGATTTTGTTGGTATGTAGTTATGTTTTTCTGCTTGTACATATATATATATATATATATATATTTACATGTATATGTAATTTATATATATATCTATTTCTATTTCTATGTATATACACACGTATGTGTGTGTGTGTTTGTGTACACTAGAATCATTAACTCTACTAGGTTTAACAAATCTTAAAGCTCATTCTTGTGGCAATTCAATTCCTTCTCAATTTACACAGAGGAAAACTGAGATCTGGTTTAATTTACTGACGTCTAAACAAAGCCACCTCTATGCGTTGGAGAACTGTTTCAAGGAATCATTGGAAAGATTTTTTGTTGTTGTTCAAAAATATCTCTTTTATCCAATCGCCACAAAGCCTAAAATTTCCCCCATTAGCATTTTTGCCATCTTTTAAACACTGAGCTAAGGCTTATCGTGGTTTTCCTCAAAGCCCACTCTCTTTAAGCTGCACATGACCCAGGGTCAGTCATCCTGAGAGACTTAGGCGTGGGGCTGGCGGTTGAGAGGGGTAGAAAGGAGATTCTAAATGAAGCTGAAAGGGGGCCTAGGACTTGCCGAAGACACATGTGGCCAACTCTACAACTCTGTGACAGGCTGGCTATGCACTGAATTGTCCCCCTGTGACAGTTGTACATTTGTGCTGTTGCATAATACAGAAGGACAAAATGCATAAATACTAACTGATCGTTTCATTCAAAAGAACTCCAACAAGAAAGCTGGAGCCCTTGATGCGGTCTTATGCTAAACAAAGCTAAAAGTCTTTCTCACAGTGTTGGTCCACGGTGTTTCAACTGGATGGATGGAATGTTTTTCACAGATCTACAAAGCATGGATGGTGAAACAAAGCCTCAAAATATCCAGGGGCAAAAATGGAGCTGGGACCGTCTCAGTTCACATACACAAATTGGCTCCACCACTTGCGTTACTGCTCGCTGTTGGAGGTCAACATCCCTTGTGTTTTGGATGTGTTTTTATCTGCTGTCAGTTAAATTCCACCTACACGCTATTTTGGGGACACTTACTGGTATCAACGAGACTGTTTTCTCCAAAACATAATAAACGCAACCTCCAATCATTTGATTGACTTCACTGGATGATCAGAGTCTTAGGGAAATGAAGAGGGAAACTTCTGGAAAAACAAGGTTTCAAATTCTGACCTTTTGGAGTTCCCATTGTGGCGCAGCGGAAACGAATCCGACTGGGAACCATGAGTGTGCGGGTTCGATCCCTGGCCTCGCTCAGTAGGTCATAGATCTGGCATTGCTGTGAGCTGTGGTGCAGGTTGCCAACATTGCATCCTGCATTGCTGTGGCTGTGGTGTAGGCCAGCAGCCGTAGCTCTGATTTGATCCCTAGCCTGGGAGCCTCTATATGCCTCAGGTATGGCTCTAAAAAGCAAAAAATTAAAAAAATTAAAAAACTCTGACCTTTTCTTCCAGTATCCGTATTGGTGATTTATTTCCAATAAATGATCACAAAAACAGGAAGAATTTTTTTTTCTTCCATCCAAGTGTAGTTCCCTTGTCTTTTCTCTGAATTCTATTGTATTCCACTCTACCCATAGGCTGCCTGTTTTAATTAATTTGGCCCTCGCGTTCAAAGGTTTTGCTTTTGTGCCTCTCTGTTTGATTTAAATTCCTTTTTGCAAACAAATAAATAAATAAATATCAAAGCTAATGAGGCTCTGAAGATTTGAGATGTGAATATCATATGCAGATTCTTTTTCGGGGTCCCAGCTCAGCGGAAGACCAAAAATAACACTTGGAAGTCTGATTAGTAAATCTCAGGCTCCCCCTTCCCTGTCTCCCTCCAGACAATCTTTCTGCTGGCAAATCTCCGTTATTTGACCAAAAAAAAAATCAACGTCCCCCCACAACGCACAAAACCCCAGAAGCAAGTTTCTTTCAAGAATAGTTCAGCCGGGCACAAGATGAGGCTGAGCTATTTAACATGCATCTCCCACCGCTGGATTCATGGCTATGAGAGAGAGACTTGCTTATGTACACTTCACACACTTGTACAAATTCACACACACACACATATACACACATTCTCTCTCACACCCAATACATGTATCACGTCCAGGTTTCCCATCTCAGATGTATGCCGCATAGGCTTGAGCTGTGTCTCCAATACCTTCCCCCAAAGACACTTCCGCGAGGCATCCAGGGACCCCCTCTCCTTTCAGATGTGCCTAGGACACCCCCCCAACACCCCGCTTCATATGCGCCTAGGGGCTGGCAGCACACAGTTATTAAACTGTATCCCAAGACTTCTTATATTATGCAATCAGACTATTTGTATCCTTTACCGAGAAAGACTGATTCATTTCCCAGAAATTTTCATCTGCTATTAATCTTTCAGGATATAGTTAGTGTTGTGATATTTTCAGATATTGTTTTTGGGGGGCGGGGGGGAGGGGAGGGCGGATTTCACATGGCCGTCCCTGGCAGCTTCTGAGATTACTCAGTGCTTTAAGCAGCTCAGAATTGTGTGACAGCATTTCCATGCAAGGGACTTACAATCATGTTTCATTAATTCGACGTGAATGAAGCCTCATTTCTGGCCTTGAGGAGCTTAAGATTTATGTGAAATTAATAACAGAACAGATGTCTTCACAATTTGGTTCTTCTGGAAAGAAAAAAAAAAAAGGGACCTGATTACTTTGAAAACTTCAATGCTTGAAAATGCAGACCCAGGGAGTTTTTACTCCAGGGTAAAGAGTTACGCCTCGATATGGTCCACATCTCAGAACTAAGTGGAATTTAAATGTCAGATTTATATTAAATAGTCATATTCCCCATCATGACATATATAAACAACAGCTTATGACTTTCATTAATAAGACGTGTTGGACATTTAAACCAAAGCTTCCGAGATAAAGCTAGTGCCTCGTAAGGAGGAGAACAGGGGAGACATGGGGGAATATGCAAGCAGCCTGATTTTGAGCTTGGTTTCTGATAATTTAATCATTGATTCCTCCCAGGAAAACAAAACACATCTGTGCTCACATAAAACTCACCACTTTATAAAGGCATCCTCCCCTGCCGATGTTTGTGCTGTGGGTGAGCGCCCAGTGCTATTTCACAGGACATTTTAGGTCTTGTCTCTTTATTTTATTTTTCCCTCTTGCCTGAAATCTCTTTCCCTTTTTTTTTCTTTTTTTTAATCTACACTTCTGTCGCAGGAGGCGCCGCTCCAGCTGAATGTTAATACTCCTCCAAGCTGCCTACCGGTGGAGTGGGGACTGGAGTTTTTACTTCTCCTATGGAGGTTCCCAGGCTAAAGGTGGAATCAGAGCTGCAGCTGCCGGCCTACACCACAGCCACAGCCACAGCCACAGCCACGCGGGATCCGAGCCTCATCTGCAACCCACGCCACAGCTCACGGCAATACCGGATCCTGAACCCACTGAGCGAGGCCAGGGATCGAACCCGCCTCCTCACAGAGACAACGTCAGGTCCTTAACCGGTTGAGCCACAAAAGTGCATAGTTTTGTAAGCAAAAATGTGTGCCCAGAGGGTTGAGAAGGTTCTCCTATGAGGACGGCTCCAAGGACATGCTCTCAAGTTGAGGTTGTGCTCACGATCACGCCACTGCCTGGCCAGCCCCCACCAGAGCCCACCTCACCCTTCACAGCTTCAGTTTTAATTCCTAGGGCCTGCCTGGAGCTTGAGGTGAACCTGGGGCCTCCTTTCCACTGGGGAAGGCCTGGGTGCCCTTTAATCTTCTTAGAGCAAAATGCACTGAGCAAAATTCTAATTTGATATGGCTGCCCTTAGCCAATAGAAACTCATAAACCGTTTTAGCATCATAATGCATTGTGAAAAGGAATCGCTAAGTACCATGAAACATATGAGAACCCCAGGCTTCCATTCATCTCTAGCTTTATACCAGGGCAGCATGTTAAAGTGATTTCAACTTCAGAGCAGAGCTCCCCAAAGAGGGCTCCCGTCTTAATTAAAATGTCAATGAAATACAAAGGGGCAGAGGGGACATTTTCAGGAATCATTGCCTTTCCGTTTCCGGATGTTCCTTCGTTCAAGCCTGCCTCTTAGTCCACTCAGTGCAGATCCTCAGCCCACTCCGGGCCACAGTGGGGCCCTGGTCCTGACCCTGGACCATCCCCTTGGAGACTGGAGGGAGGTGGGTTGCAAGTGCCTAGGCAAGGCTCCCCTGTATCTCGAGCTGCCTGAGTTCGTAGGCAGGGGTCAGCCCCACAGAGCTGCGAAATGAGGGCTGTGATGGAAGACCGAGGAAAGGAAGAAGGGAAAACACCAGCCTCAGATTTTCTGGGGGCAGCACTGGCGAAACGAAGGAAACGGGAGTGACCCAGGAATGTTTTTAACTCAGGATTGGAAAATGCAAATACCTAGACAAGGGACCTAACTGGGGATGTGGGCGAGGTGCACGGCAGTGGGGAGTGGTGGGGATTGCGGTGAAATTGAAATCATTCTCCCCCCAAAAGAGGCAGCTGCTCCTCAGCTCCAGGATTGTTTGGATGCTAGCGGGTATCACTATGTCTTCTAAATTTTTTCAAGAAAATCCAGAAATCTGTATTGCTTAAGCGTGAAATCTCTTGATATTGTATGGGCTGCTTTGTATTTAAATACTTTAAATGTTTAAATATTTAAAACCCTTGTGTGAAGAGTTCCCATTGTGGGAGTTCCCGTCGTGGCGCAGTGGTTAACGAATCCGACTAGGAACCATGAGGTTGCGGGTTCGATCCCTGCCCTTGCTCAGTGGGTTAACGATCCGGCGTTGCCGTGAGCTGTAGTGTAGGTTGCAGACGTGGCTCGGATCCTGCGTTGCTGTGGCTGCGGCGCAGGCCAGTGGCCACAGCTCCGATTAGACCCCTAGCCTGGGAACCTCCACATGCCGCCGGTGCGGCCATAAAATGAAAAAAAAGGCAAAAAAAAAAAAGAGTTCCCATTGTGGCTCAGCAGTAACAAACCCAGCTAGTGTCCATGAGGATCCTGGTTTGATCCCTGGCCTCTCTCATTAGGTTAAGGATCTGGCATTGTCAGGTGCTGTGGTATAGGTCACAGATGCAGCTCAGAGCCCGTGTTGCTATGGCCGGCAGCTGTAGCTCTGATTCAACACTTTGTTAGCCTGGGAATTTCCACATGCTGTGGGTGCAGCCCTAAAAAGGAAAAAAAAAAAAAAAAACCTTGTGTGGTTCAACTCTATGACCAAAATAAAACACGTGTGGATGAACTTTGATCTTCGGTCCTGAGAGATGACTATTAAGCCTCAGGTTTGTCCCTTATTTAATTTCAATATCCATCCATTCATCTGTCCATCCATCCATCCATCCATCCATTTATTCAATGATCTATTTCTCTATTATTCATCCATCCAACCATCCATTTATTCATTCCTCTGCTCCTCTGTGCATCCATTCATCCCCTGAATATTCATTAATGCCTCCAGGTATAAGAGAATGTGAAATTCCCTTATTCATAGATGAGTCTAGGAGTTCCCACTGTGGCACAATAGGATCTGCAGAGTCTCTGGAGTGCTAGGACGCAGGTTCGATCCCCAGCCCAGTGCAGTAGGTTAAGGATCTGACCTTGCTGCAGCTATGGCGTAGACTGCAACTGGGCCTTGGATCAGATCCCTGGCCTGGGAACTCTATGTGCCGTGGGACGGCCAAAAAAGGAAAAAAAAGTTCTAACCTCCCATCCAATGCCATCTCCAGCTCCACTCTAGTCCTACCTTAACTTAAGGGGAGGCGGCCAGATAGTTTTTAAATAATAGTATAGGTGTGTATTTTAAGCACAGACCAGGGATCAAAAGTCAAGGCCTTCATTGGGACAGAAATGCTATCAAATTGAGTTGTGATGATTTTTGTACACCTATAATTGTAATCAAAATCATTATCAATGAAAAAAAAAGAAAAAGTCAAGGCCTTCAGACCTACTTTGCCTGTGACCTTGAGCTCATGCCTTCCCTTCTTTAGGCTTCTCCTTTCCTGTAACCCCAGTTGGAGAACTTTCTTTGAGACTTGAAATTGTCCCCTGTGACCATTTCTGGTCTGGTTCTTAACCTCATTTCAGGCCCAAGGCCAAGGCTAACCTCTGCTGACCTCACCTGGGTTGGGTGGGCTGGTCTTCTAGGCTCACCCGCCTGCATCTGCAGCAACTTCTTCCCTAGACCGTAACCACAAGAAACGCCTCCATAATTGCTGGAATCGCTGCATTTTATGTCAGCTGAGGGACAGCACAGGGAAGCCGCCGGCGGACGCCACAGCCACAGCACCAGATCCGAGCTGCGCCTACAACCTACACCACAGCTCATGGTAACGGCGGATCCTTAACGCACTGAGCGAGGCCAGGGATCGAACCCACATCCTCACACGCTATGTTGGATTCTTAACCCTCTGAGCCACAATGGGAACTCCCTGCCTATTCTGTTGTCTCATTTAGGATCTCTGCTGCCTTACTGATTTTCTCTCCAGAAGATCTGTCCATTGATGTTAGGCTCTTCTTTATTAAAAGCTCAAGATGGTACAACTGCATCACGAATGCCTGCTCGCTCTGTGCCTGTTTCTCTGAGTTCAAGGTTCTCACTTTCTTTATCTGCTCGTCTTTTCCTTTGTGTCTTAGGTGGTGGGTCTGTATTAGCCTCCTGCCCGTGTTCCCTGATTCGGGGCCATTTCGAGTCTGTTTTCTGATCATCCAGCCTGGAGCTTTTATTCAACTGCCTTTCAAAATTTATGGGTCTGCATGTCTCTAGTCGATAATTTGGCCATAATTTACCATTTGTGTTTTTTTCAACTCTTTCAAACATTCTTCTTTGATGGGGTTAGCAGCCCTTTAGGGAGACAAGGATGGAGAGACAGGCCTGGGTTCACTCTGCCTTCATTTGAGCCCGTTGCTGAGAAATAGTGTATATTATGCTCATCATTTTATCTTCCTAGTTTTGATCAATAGCAGAGTGAGTTTTTTATATAAGAACTAACCAAATGTATTCGACAGATTATATATTCATTTTACCATTACGACATCGTCTGAGCAGATAATCCACAGGCACAAAAAAAGCTTGGGATTTCTTAAAAGTGAATTTAATTATAAGTAGTCATGTGTGCTGGAGAATTATAATTATGAAAAGTCATGTTCTGTACGTCTGAAATGACAGATTATATTTCAAAGGCTTATTGCAGAGGAATTAAAGGACCCAATTTATTAGTTGTAAATGTATGATTATTGCAGCTTTGCCTTAAAAAAAAAAAACCCGCACGCACCCACACGATCACAGTATATTCTAGCTGGATTTACTACGTCTAATCCTTTCGACAAGAATCATATTTGGCACCCAAAGCTGCCACTTGGTTAATTTGTTTGTGAGATAGAAACAGGCAACTAATCTCCATCTTCTGATCCCTGAATGGCAATCATTTCAAATACTTTGTGGGCGTGTTTGGCCTCCCTCACCCCCACCCTTGCAAAGTGATTAAGAAGTTGATGTGGATCAAAGAACAGAAATATTGTTGCCAGGGAAGAAATGAAGACGGTCTCATGGATGCTGGTGAGGACAGCAGGAGGGAGGTGAAGAGGCTTCAAAGAGCTAAAGACTGGGCTAAACTTATTTACGCAGCACGTGTTTACAGGGCGTCTACTCTGTTCCAGGCACTGTACCAGATGCGTTCCGACGAGGAACCATGAGGTTGTGGGTTCAATCCCTGCCCTTGTTTAGTGGGTTAACGATCTGGTGTCGCCCTGAGCTGAAGTATAGGTCACAGACGCGGCTCGGATCCGGCGTTGCTGTGGCTGTGGCGTAGGCTGGCGGCTACAGCTCTGATTGGACCCCTAGCCTGGGAACCTCTACATGCCACCCATGCAGCCCTAAAAAGACAAAAGACCCCTCCAAAAAAAAATGGAAACTAGAGGCTCAGGAAGGGGACAGGCCCCCCTCACCCTTAGTCTGCACAGCTGGAGGCGATGTGCCTGGAACAGGAGCATCCGCCCAGGAGGCCGGGGTGCACCCGGGGACCCGCATCCTTTTTCCAGGCCTTCCCCCACCCCCCCAGCTGCCTGCCTGCAATTCCCATAACTGTGACCTTGACCCCTGAGTGCTGGTCACCGAGGCAGGAAGACAAGGACCAGGGGAGTTTGATGAGTGGAGACCGGACATGGAGAAAGTTCCAGAGTTGGAGACTGAGCTGGACACCACAGCCCGGACTCCCGGCGACTCCACGGGCTGCGGGTGTTTGTGCGGCTCTGGGCTACAGCTGGGAGGGCAACTGATTTTCCTATTTGAAGGGTCTCGCCGACCTGAGGGGGGAGGATGGGGTGGTACCTATGGGAAAGGGGATTGACCGGATTCTTAGAAAAACACTAGCCAGAGCTTATGGCTGCGGCAGAAGGATTGGGGTCACCAGCTGGCTGTGTGACACGGCAACTGGTTCCTGATGCTTCGGAATTCAAGGGCAGGAGGCACTTTGCAGCCCTGGCTAAACCTCGGGCTCCACACCCCTGTTCTGAGCCCCTTCCCTGGGTCCTACAATATGTAAGTTCTTTTTTGTCTTTTTAGGGCCACACCTGCAGTATATGGAGGATCCCAGGCTAGGGGTCCAATCAGAGCTGCAGCTGCCGGCCTGCACCACAGCCACGGCAACGCCAGACCCTTAACCCACTGAGCAAGGCCAGGGAATGAACCCAAGTCCTCGTGGATACTAGTTGGGTTCATTACCGCTGGGCCACAGCGGGAACTCCTGGAGGGTCTTCTGATTGTCCATTTCTCCTTCCTTCTCACTGGACTCTTCTCTCACTGGCACATGGCAGGGGATACAGTCTTAGAGGCCCTTACCTGAGCCCTGGAGGGACCTCAGGAGGAAGTACAGGAAATAGACCGATCAGCTCAAGCTCAAAGCCATTGGCTTTCTTTTGCTTGCCCAAAGGCAGCTGCTTTCTAATTACAGAGTCGGGGAGGGGACTGGCTTGGGTGGGGAAGGGAGATATTCCGGAAAGGTTATCCTTGCAGGTAAGAAGCCACCTACACAGGATCAAGAGAGCTCAGAAGGTCGGGGCCAGAAAAATCCAGAAGGTTCCCGTTGTCATTAGCACATACTCCAGCCCCTTAGCTTGGCCAAAGGGTACCACTGGGCTCCGACTTCCTTTTCCGTGCATCATCAGGGATACTGGGGTGCGAGCAACAGTAAATTCTGGTTCACTTAAAACAACTGGGCATGCATTAGAATGATAACAGGGGTGGAGGCAAAAGCTAGACTGCTAAAGCGGGTGCCAAGATGGAAACACCAGGTCCATGGGGCCCCACAACTGGCATGCTTGGGCTCCCAGCATTCTGTCTATATTTATGTCATTCAAGAGTCTGTGAGTGTCCCATTGGCTGAGCCAAGATCACAAGCCCTGCCCTGCAGGGTGGCCAGAGGAAGGGCCTGACTCTGAAGGCAGATTCCCTGATCTGCCTTCCTAGCAACATCGTCCTCGGTGGAAGAAGAGAAGTTCCTCAAAGCGGGGGGGCGGATGCTTGGGAATCATACCCACGAATGTCCCGTGTGTCCTTCCCTCACTCTGTTCCAGTCACAGCAGCCTTTCTGTTGTTCAAATACAGTGAGCTTGCTCCAAACCACAGGACCTTTGCACATGCCATCCTCTGCCTGGAACACTCTACCTCTGGTCCTGCACATGTCTATTTCCTTCGCCTCCTTCAGAGCTCACATCAACTTCTCTGAAGGGCCCTCCCCAACCACCCATTCATTCTCAGGCTTCCCCATCAGATCATCTCGAGCAGATTCATCACCAGGGAAACAAACAAACAGGGACAAAGAGACCCAGAGAGGAGGGCGCTTGGCCAGGGTCGATCAGAGAGAAGACGATGGTGTCCTCAAGGATGCAGAAGCCAACTCTGCTGGCTCGGGGGCACTGGGTGGCCCCTGGTTCAAAGCATAAGCCCACAGCAGATGGCCACGTTGATGGTTACCAACCGTGCAGCGGTTTTCTCTGTGTAAAGGGACAGCCCCATGTGTACATGACTAATCAGGATGATATATTCTCAGCAGCTTGTTTACAGGATCAGATAAATTAACACCCTGGGCTTAGGGCAGGGCCTGAAGATATCATACGTTGTTATAACTCGAGACCTTGTGTGTCCTTATTCTTGAATTTTTAGATCCGTGCCCAACCCCACCCCCACCCCAACCAGGATGAAGAACAGATAAGCAAGAGAGAGTGATAATTACACAAACAAGCAAAAACAAACAAACAAACAAAACCCTTGCTGTATCATATGACCAGCGATCAGAAGACGCTGCGAGCTCACCTTAGAGGAGCACTTCATTTGCAGAGCACAGGTAACAGATTTCAGGTGGGATCCTGAGGCGAACATGCTTCCTTCCTGCTCTCCCAAACGCCCTAGAGCTGGGAGCGAAGATGCCAGCTGGCTGGCTCTGTGGCTGTGGGTGAGTGACTGCCACTTTCTAGCCCTCACTTTCCTCCCTTTTAAATTGCAAATGCGAAGCTCAGGTGTTAAGTGGGTTGAGGATTTTATTACTGAATAGGTGGGAAACAGGTACAAATACATCGATAGAAGTCCTTTTAAGGTCCCGCTTCTCAAACTTAAACTTTCCTTGAGTCCAGAACCACCTAGGGATCTTGCCTGAAATGCAGGTTCTTAGAATTCACCCCTACTCCCAAATCTGACTCATTATTTCTAAAGTGGTGTCCTGGAATGCTTAATGAACCTCCTCTGGTGATTCCCAAGTTGAAGCTCATAGCGTGTGATTGCACATTAATACCACCAGGTGGAGCCACGAGCCAAATAAGGGTCTGACCCAGAGAGCTCCGAGCCCTGAGGCTGCTTCACCAAGAGTGGCCACCAGATGGCGCATCCCGTTTGAAGAAGGAGCCTCTCCTACGTGTGGGGCTAGGTAGAGGATAGCCCTGAGGCGGCTTTACCAAGAGTGGCCACCAGATGGCGCATCATGTTTGAAGAGGGAGCCGTTCGTTCTGCGTGCGGGGCTAGGTAGAGGATAAGCCTTGAGGCAGCTTTACCAAGAATGGCCACCAGATGACGCTGCCTGTCTGCAAAAAGAACTGCTCCCCCAACTTTTGGGGTTGGGAGGAAGATAGCCCCTTCTTATAGAATCAGCAGCTGCAGCTCCAATTGGACCCTGGGAACTTTCATACGCCGAGGGTGAGAACATAAGAAAAAAAAATCAGCAGCGGATTCTCTCATAGTTCTGGAGGCTGGAAGCCCCAAATCAAGGTGTTGTCAGAGCCATGCTCTCTGCAAAGGCGCTAGAGAAAAATGCTCCTCACCTCTCCCAACTTCTGGGGGCTCCCGACGATCCTTGTGATTCTTTGTCTTATAGCTGCATCCATGCAAACCCTGCCTCCATCACCCATCACATGGAGTTCTCACTGTGTGCAAATTTCTTCTGTTAAAAGGACAGTGGTCCTTGGATTAAGCCCTCCCTCATCCCGTATGAGGCACCTTACCTTGGGGGTATCTGCGGGGATTCTGTTTCCAAATGATGGCTCACGTACAGGTACCAGAAGTTAGGGCTTGAACATAGCTTTTGAGGGAACACAATTGATATCTGTGTTAGGATTGGCTAAGCGATGCTGCAGTAGAAACTGTCTCCCTGAATCTCAGCGGTTTCAAACATCGAAGTTTGTTTTTCTACTTATAAAATCTACAGAGGGCCTGGTTGCTTTCATTTTGTCATTCTGCCACATCAACAGCAGCTCCCGGGGTTACCACAGCTCCAGGGGGACCGTGGCAGGTTGTCATGACAGAGGGCTAGAAGGATACACAGGGGGTCTGGGAGTGGTTTATCATCACCCCTAGATACTGCCTATGAGCTCCTCGTCCCCTGGGCCTTAGTCACTGCTGAGCACTGCCACTGCTCTGCCAGGCATCTGCTTCTGCAGCTGTCACCATCTCTAAATGGGCACCAAGCACCTACACTGGACACCAGTGCCCTTGGAATGTCAAAACCACACTAGTGGTGAAAGAGGTGCAGCCAAAGCAGCCCTGTGCCAGAGGGTCCCCCAAAGCATGTCGTTTAGTCCCCAGTGTCTTACAAAGACCATGGGGATAAGGTTAAACTTCAAACGGGGCAAGTGACATCAATGAGCAAAACTGAGCCAACATGTGAGGCAATAAAGAATGGTGGGGACTGTGGCAAACCAAAGTACATGCCTCACCTAAAGGAGGCAGCTGCTCTTTAGCTCCAGCTAATTGCTGCCATGTGGAGATTGGCACCCGGGACTGCCAGAATTGGGGGGAATTTTTGAAAGCAAACCAGAAAGTCAGATTTTTACATGAGGTTTCCCAAGTTTCAAAACGCTCTTCAGGCGGGATTCAGCCCACAGGCCACGAGTTTGTAAGCCCTGCTTTAGTGAGACAACTTTTTCCGTTTTTGCTCCCAGCGCTCTGCTCTCCAACTTGGCTCTGGTTACCCGGAGGACATGGACCTGAGCCAAATGGGGCTGAGCCAGGAGGCAACCCCCTCCCCCACTGACCTTAGACTCACCCTCCAGCACACAGCCAGCCTTCTCCCCAGGTCAGGCTGATGGGCCCGGGCCCCTCCTGCAGGGCGAAGTCCCTCCCAAGGGGCGCCTTTCAGAGGGACCTCTGGCCGGCCAGCAACATATGCGTGCCAGGCAAGCCTGTATTTGTCTGAAACCCATTGAGACCCAAGCTGCAGAGGCTTTTCTGGTTCTTACCATAAAGACCAGATTCATCACCCTGACCTCCAAGGCTCTCACAGGCCGACTGTTGCTGTGACCCTTTCAGGCCATGATTTTGCTCCTCAAATTGGTCTCTGCTGACCCCCAGTCCCATCTCCTTGCCTCCCCTCCCATTTTCAGATCAAGGAAACTTCCTTCTCCAGTGCATCTTGCTGTGCTTCAA
The DNA here is from genome assembly GCA_004024745.2 of Catagonus wagneri. Taxonomy (NCBI): domain Eukaryota; kingdom Metazoa; phylum Chordata; class Mammalia; order Artiodactyla; family Tayassuidae; genus Catagonus; species Catagonus wagneri. The sequence goes on from PVHT020000180.1 coordinate 4,236,299, forward strand.
TCCTGGACCTTTCTTTGTCAATGCTGTTCCTTAGATAGTGACTCCAGCATCCCTGCCGCCCCCACCTCCCTCTCCAGCACTCCTGTCTTATACCTCTTCAGGTTTCAGCGCAGTAGTCACTTTTCCAAGAAACCTTCCAGAACCACCTGTACTAGTTTAGGGGCGAGGTCAGGTGTGCTCGCAGCCTGTTGGGGTTCCCCTCTCACAGCTTAACATCTAATGAATTCTCTGCCCCAGAAGGAAGGAAAGGGACATTCCCCTGGAACACGGACCTATGGGACTGCTGTGTTTGCAAGTGAATATTTAGTACCTAGCGTTATGCCCGAGGCCAAGTAAATGCTTAAGCATCTTCAGAAGGAAGAAAGCAGAGGAAGAAGGAAGGAAGGAGGGAAGGAGGGTGGGGTGGAGGGAAGGAGGGTGGGGTGGGGGGAAGGAGGGTGGGGTGGGGGGAAGGAGGGACCCTCCATTTGGTTTCCACCTCTGTCTCCATTTCTGTCCACCTCATCTCTCGTCTCCATCTCTAATTATCTAAAAATCTCGTTCTCCGACAATCCGCCGGTGCAGCTGGGCACCTATGTCTGACCCTCCCGCCCCATCTTGGACCAACGCCCCTGGGAGTGCGGGCCGTCCTGCCCTGGCTTGTGCCTCCCAGTCCCGCTGCTCTCCAGCCTCGGGACATCCAGAGTCTAGAGTAGTCGCGCCAGATGTTTCCCCACAAGGGGTCCTTAGGTTTTACGCCGGGATTGGGGGACAGAGGTCGGGAGGTCGCGCACTGATGGTGCTCGCAAAGGGACAAAGCGGCTGGCCGATGAAGGGGAAAAAAAAAAAAAAGGCAGAGAAAGGAAAAGAGAAGAAAAGGGGAGGAGGGCGAGAGAGGGAAAGGGGCGGAGCGGGGCGGGCCCTGACCACCCTCCCGCCCCGCCGCACTGCCAGCGCCCTCCCAGCCCGACCGGCCACATCTGGCGGCTGCCCTCCCTGTTTCCGCTGCATCCAGACTTCCTCCGGCGGTGGCTGGAGGCTGCGCATCTGGGGCTTTAAACATACAAAGGCTTTGCCAGGAGCGGCGAGAGCAGGCGGCGGCGGCGCGGGCCGGGGGGCCGGACCATGCGCTGCTGAGCCGACCAAAGCCGAGGCGACCGAGTCGAATATCGCTCGGAGCGCGGCGCAGCGCGGTGCGGGAGGAGCAGGCGCCAGTCAGGCGGCGACGCGGCCACACGCCTCGAGCCAGCCACCCCCCGGGCGACGCGCGGGGCCCGGGAGCGCAATGACCGAGGCGCGAATGGCCCGGGGCGCGCTCGCCGGCCCCCTGCGGGCGCTCTGCGTCCTGAGCTGCTTGTTGGGCCGCGCCGCCGCCGCGCCGTCGCCCATCATCAAGTTTCCTGGAGATGTCGCCCCCAAAACGGACAAAGAGTTGGCTGTGGTGAGTTGCGACGCCCTCCTCACCCAGCCGAGTTTAGACAAACTTCGGAGGTGGAGGATGGGGGGACTCCCGGCCACCCAGGGTGGGCGCTCGGTGTGGGGGAGGGGTCTCAGTAAACAGCCTGAGGTGGTCTTCGGCCCGCCGGAGAAGGGGTCGGGGAGCCGTGGTGAGAGGAGGAGGCCTTTGATAAACTACTTGGTCATTTTCAGGACACAAGAGGGGGGCGAGCCACCGGAGGGGGGGGGCCGAGGCACCGGGGGGGGGCGGGGACGAGGGGGGTGCTTTGGCAAACCGCTGGAAAGAGCCCCTTTTGCAAATAACAGGGACATTGTCTACTATCTGGGATTTGGCAAAGGGGGCGGCTTTGTAAACAACTTTTGGACACATCTGGGGGGTTGGCCAACAGGGCGGTTGCCCGGCACCCTGGTAGGCTTTTGGCAAAAAGCCTCGAGGGGTCTCTTTTGCACAAGGTGGAGGAGCCTTGACACAAACCCTAGTGGAATCTAGGAAAGAGGGATCCTTCGCACACGATTTGGATCAGTTTTTGCACACGGGAGGGTGGGAGCTCTGGGTAGAGCAGAACTTTGGCAAACGTCCGGGAAACTTCGGCACACATCTGGAGAGGGGCCTTGGGCACAGCGTTCGAGGGGACCTTTTGGCAGATATTTGGGGCAGGAGGGAAGCGGACAACGCACCTTTTTCGAATGGCTCAATGAACAAGTTGGTCGAGGAGGATCAAGTGTTGCATCTCGGAAAGTTTCCTCGAACTTCTCTGAAGAGGTCGGAGGACGGGAGGCGAGGATTGGTGGGCAAGGCCGAGGGAGGGGCGGCACGGGGCCGCCGGCGCGTGAGGCGTGGGCGGACTGAGGCCGGCTGGGGTCGGAAAGCGGCCAGGGAGCCCTCCCTCCTGGCGGGGCTCCGAGCTGCGGCTCAGATGTTGTTTTGCGAGCGCGCGCCTGGCCTGAGGGGCATCCTGGCCACGGAGCTTGCACAAGCAGGGGTGGGGGCATCTGAAGGGCTGGGGACCTTGTAAGCGCTGGGGCTGGGGACCTTGTAAGCGCTGGGGCTGGGGAACAGTCAAGGCGTCCCTTCCAGCCCTCAAGACATCTGCCCCCGTTTTCCATTTAGCCACCTTAGAAAGTCCCTATTCTCCAGCCTGGTCCCCACACTGCCTAGGACAGAACCCTCATGGCCTCTGCTCACCTGGGGAACCCCTTCTCATTATGTGACACCACCTCTGAGGCTTTTCCCGCATCTAGGTCTCGGCCTTCTCTGGACAAATGAGTTAGGACACCTTATTTTATTTATTTATTTATTTATTTATTTATTTTTGCCGTGCCAGAGTCATGTGGAAGTTCCTGAGCCAGGGACAGAACCCGAACCACAGCCGTGACCTGAGCCACGACAGTGACAAAGCCAGATCCTTAAGCTGCTAGGCTATCAGGGAACTCCGGAGATCTAATGATTTTAGGGGGCTATTTTTCTCGAGCTCTAGAGCTGGTCTGTGTAATGATGGGGTGATTTGGAGCATGGACAAAGCCGCCTGGGTTCCCACACCTTCTGCAGCATATCAACCCTCCATGTGGCCCAGAGGCAGTGCGGTAAGGAGGTTTGAGAAGCTAGGTTTTGAACTTAGACTGCCTGGCTTCAAATCCGGGGTGGCACTAACCAACTAGGCTAGTAAATCTTGGATAAGTGTCTTAACTTCTCACTCTCAGCTTCTTCTGAAAACTGAGAGTAATAAAGGCATCTGACTTGGGGTTAAAGGGGAGGTAATTCTAGTCACTTTGCGGTTATTATTATCACTATTATTATTATACCCTCTATTTCCCCTTTCTTAACTACCTGGTAATAAGGCCTCCCAGCTCCTTCCATCATCCCGGGCACATATTTAATTTTCAGTTATTTGTAGTCTTCAGCCTCCCCACACTAGGATTTGAACCCTAGAGACTAGAAATATCTGTCTTGTTCACCACCTGACCGCCAGCACCAGCAACAGGGCTGGGCACCTGGTAAGTGTCAAAAAAGTATTTTTTGGACAAATAAATGAACTGATTGGTCCCTGACCTGCAAGGCCTGTTTGGTTTTGGCCTCCGTCTGGACAGACTGGAGGATAGGTTTTCATTTGGGAAATGGCAGATGCAGGATTTGAACTCAGGTCTGGCTGCTGCTGGAGCCCAGGCACATAGCCTTTGACTCTATGAGAAAAATAAGTCCTATATCATCAGCAGTTTGGTGGGTCAAAAGGGATGATGGAAGCGTAGAGGGGTGGTAGAGAGAAGTACAGCTCCAAGCCTGGACCCTGGAGCCAGATCGCTTGGGTCTGAATTCAGTTCTGCCACTTGTGAGCTGTGTGACCTTAGGCAACTTTCTCGGCCTCTCTGTTTCTCGGCTTTAGTTTCCTCCTCTGTATGATGGAGATAGTTGTAATGTCTACCTGATAAGTTGCTGTGAGTATAAAATGAGTTAATACCTGCTGAGGTCAGTGCCTGGGCATATAGTGAGCACACAAGTGCTCCCAAGTCATGCTCTCTACAGCTTTTATGTCACCGGGCTAGTGGGTGAGACAGCTGGTTTGGGAACCCAGACCTCCATCCAGTGCCCTCGGGCCCCTGACTCCTTCGGTCATCGTATGCCATCCTAACGTGGCTGCTTGCCTCTGGACGCCCATTTCTTCCAGCAATACCTGAACACCTTCTACGGCTGCCCCAAAGAGAGTTGTAACCTGTTTGTGCTGAAGGACACGCTAAAGAAGATGCAGAAGTTCTTCGGGCTCCCCCAGACAGGTGAACTCGACCAGAGCACCATCGAGACCATGAGGAAGCCGCGCTGCGGCAACCCCGACGTGGCCAATTACAACTTCTTCCCCCGCAAGCCCAAGTGGGACAAGACCCAGATCACCTACAGGTGCCAGGGCAGGGCGGTGGGAGCCCGGGCTGCTGCGTCTCGTTGGGTGGTGCCTTCTCTCCGCTCCAGGGACCCAGGAAGTTTCTTGGGAGGGGTTTGGCATCTTAAGGAGTTTGCATACAAAGTTCTTAGGAACTGGTATCCAACAGACCAGGACTTGAATCTCACACTTGCTAGAACTGGGCCATTGGGCTCCTTCCTCTTCTGTGCTCTGCGCCTCGGCTTTCCAATCTTCAGAATGGGGTGAAAGCGAAACCTTGCCTGTGGGTTGGTTGGGAAATAGATCATGTATATTCAGGGCTTTCAAGGTGTCCAGCCTATAGTAAGAGGGTAATAAACGCTAGTCACTGACGGTATTAGATGGGGTCATTGGGGCAGGTAGAGGGAACTTGATGATTAGTTGTGAATTGGGTTTTACTTTATAGAGTTGTTACAGTTGACTGTTAATTGAGAGCTCTGGTCTGAACCCTTGTGCTGGGTTCCAAGGATGAGATCTGCGCTGTGTCCCATGATGCACTGTTTCTACCCCCACTCTCCTCCTGCTGCTGAAAGGAGGGAGAGACCCCCGAGACGGGGCCTGAAGATAGGGGCCAGTCGAAGATTCTGGGACCTCAGGGCATTCTGGGCAGGTTTCCCTCCCAGGGAGCTCTGCTCAGCGGGTACCCACCTGTACCTGCGTGTGCAGCCACACAGGTGCACACACTCATGAACACACACACCCATGTGTGTGCACACACTCACACACCAGTGCACATGCACCCACCTTGGCTCAACACATGTGCACACCAGCCGGCACAGCCACGCTCCTGTTCCTTAGCACACCCGTATCCACCCGCATGCATTTCTGCCCTCTCCAGGATCATTGGCTACACGCCTGATCTGGACCCCGAGACAGTAGATGATGCCTTCGCCCGGGCCTTCCAAGTCTGGAGTGATGTGACCCCGTTACGGTTTTCCCGGATCCATGACGGAGAAGCTGACATCATGATCAACTTCGGCCGCTGGGGTAGGCAGGAGGGCCCGCCGGAGGGCTGGTGGAGAGACACGGGCGTGATCTGGGCTTTAGGGAGGCCCGAGCGGCTCCTTTCCAGCTTAGCTGGGAAGGCAGAAGATGCAGACACTGGAGTGACATGGATGGGAGCAGACCCCGGAGAGCCGCGGTGGTGGGAAGGTGATGGCGTGACCCGGGCACTCCCTGGAGGCCGTGTGAACCTGAAGGCCGTCCCCACACCATCCAGTATGGTAGCCCCTGGATTCACAGGGCTACTTACTTTTATTTTATTTTGTTTTAATTAATTAATTAATTTTTTTTAAATTTGCTTTTGCTTTTTAGGGCCACACCTGTGGCATATGGAGGTTCCTAGGCTAGGGGTCCAGTCGGAGCTACAGCTGCGACCTACACCACAGCTGACAGCAATGCTAGATCCTTAACCCACTGAGCGAGGCCAGGGATCGAACCCGAAACCTCATGATTCCGAGTTGGATCTGTTTCCGCTGCCCCACAATGGGAACTCCGGGCTACTTACTTTTAAATGAATTAAAATTAAATAAAATTTAAAATTCAGCTTCTCAGTCCCACTAGCCGGATTCCAAGTGCTCAGTAGCCGCATGAGGCTGGTGGCTATTAAGTGGGACAGAAGACATTCCCCTCATCGCAGGATGACCTCCATAGACACTGAGGGACTCTGGATATGAGAGTGGGTCAGATACCACAGAGCAGTGTAGACATGAGAGTAAGTGGACTAGACCCTGGGGATCAAGGGCGCCTTGTGGGTTGGTAGTGGGAACACGGCAGTAGTATAGACATGAAGGTAGGTGGTGTAGACATCGTGAGTGGTATGTGATGAGGGTAAGTGGCACAGGCATGGCAGACAAGGCAGCCACGTGGGTAGGGGGTGGGGCCCTAGGTGGCAAGGCGGTTATGAAGGTCGGTGTTGTGGCTGTTGGTGATGGCCATATGACATGTGACATGAAGGTGGGTGATACAGCTAAGAGCAGGGTGGACATGAGGGTAGTTGTTATAGACGCTGGGAACGGTGAGGGTGGGTGGTGAGGAGGTGGAGGTGGCGTTGTAGGTTTGCGGTTAGCTACAGTGTTGTCAGCTAAAGTGTAGACGATGGAGGTTGGTGGTAGAGATCCAGGGGGGCTGTCTACACGGCTAGTGTAGACCATAGGATGGTGACGGTTGAGTTGGCCACACTCTAGTGATTCTGTGTCCCCAGTTCTTGATAACTCACTGGGACAGGGGAAGGGGATGGATGCCAGGGGGGCCAAAGGGCCCCAGCCATGGATGGAACGTGGCTGGGTTTCAGTGCCCAGGCAGCTAGAAGCTGAGACCCGGTATGTTTCAGAGCACGGAGATGGGTACCCCTTTGATGGCAAGGACGGGCTCCTGGCTCACGCCTTCGCCCCGGGCCCTGGCGTCGGGGGAGACTCCCATTTTGACGACGATGAGCTGTGGACTCTGGGAGAAGGGCAAGGTAAGGAAGTGACGGTCCGCTTGCCCAAGCCTCCCCGCTGGTCCCCTGCACGCCTCCCGTCACCTGGCAACAAGGACTCTGGCCTCCCTGGCAACCTTGTGCCCCTCCATCAGCTCTGATGGGACCAGAGAGACAGAAGGGGGATGGAGATCACAGGCTGGGGGAGTCAGACTCCTGGTCTCCAAGAAAGGCCTGGAGGGATTCACCTCCTGCCCGGTGTGTGGTCCCTCAGTGGTCCGTGTGAAGTATGGGAACGCCGACGGGGAGTACTGCAAGTTCCCCTTCCTGTTCAACGGCAAGGAGTATAACAGCTGCACCGACACCGGCCGCAGCGATGGCTTCCTCTGGTGTTCCACCACCTACAACTTTGACAAGGAGGGCAAGTACGGCTTCTGCCCCCACGAAGGTGAGCGTGCCCTTGGCCCCAGGCTCTGCTCCTCAGTCCTCCACCTTCCCAGCTTCCACACTCCCCAGGCCTGGCATTGCCAGGCTACCGCTGTCCCTCTGACTTCCTTCGGGCCCTGCATTCCGATTTGAGCCATCACTGTCATCCTCTCATCTGTACAGTTATTCACTTAATACTTTCATCATTTAATCAGTTCCTTTTTTTTTTTCTTTGCTTTTTAGGGCTTCACCTGCAGCATATGGAAGTTTCCGGGCTAGGGGTCGAATCAGAGCTGCAACTTCAGCCTACGCCACAGCCACAGCAATGCCAGATGCGAGCCACATCTGCGACCTACACCACAGCTTACGGCAATGCTGGATCCTTAACCCACTGAGCGAGGCCAGGGCTCAAACCTGAATCCTCATGCATCCTAGTTGGGTTCATTACTGCTGAGCCATGACGGGAACTCCCAGAATTTGAAATCACCAGTGTGATATGCTAATTATTTTTTTTCTAGCATACGTTAGGGTGAACTTGGAATGTTTAAAATGCCCAGTGGTTCTATCCTCCAGCAGGATTGGGGTTTCAAGTTTGTGAGGAGAAGCTTGGAGATGGATCAGAAGCCTAGCAAGTGGGATTGGGAGACTAGACTCAGACTCTGAGGCCGGTAACCAGCCTGGCTTTGGGACATGGACCCCAGGAATTTCAGCCATTGCTTCTGGTTCTGATGCTGACTCTGTGTGTGTGTGTGTGTGTGTGTGTGTGTGTGTGTGTGTGTACACGGGGACTGTTCCTTCTGCCTTCCTTGGTCTCCATCCACATCTCTGTGGCTGCGTCTCTGTGTCTTGGCAGAGTGAGGCATTAGGTTTGACTCAGTATTGGCGAGTGTGTGTTTTGTCAGTGTTTGAGACATAAAATCTTCAGATATTTTGAAGCCACAGAGAGGGGAAAGTTTTTGAACAGCTATTGACATACACACTCAATCCTTTCCATCTTTGGCACTTCAGAAATCGTAAAAAGACATACATAACTTCTTACTTGATCACGTCATCATATTTAATGATGCTAGAGATGGAAAGCCCAGGAAATTGGGGGGAAGTGAGAGAAAATGCAAAACCTTTGAAAATACTTTTTTCTTCCCCACCCCAGAAAGACTGCGTGATCTGCAGATGCCTCAGTCTTCTTGGCTGTAGTTTTTACGTGTTTGTGAGTCTCTGACCCTATGGCAGTTGAACGCTCATCACCAGCCATTGTTGATAGAAAAAACAAGGAGCTAGTTAACTGTGTTCCTGTTTACGCTTTGAGTACCAGAGCTCATGCAATACTTTGTATTAAGTAAGAGTTCAAGGCATTGACCATCAATAAGTCAGAAGTATTTCAAACCAAAAATATGTATTGTGTCTTGCATTCCCCAGTAGGGTTTCAGATGGCGTTAACCCTCCCAATGTGTCAACCCCCGTGATTAGAACAGAATGTCTTGATAATAGAAGTGGAAACAGCTGTGATTTCTAAGTTCGGGAAGGGTTTTTCCCTGCCCTGGACACTAGCCATTTACTTGGTCTTTAGCCAGATGCAAGTACGTACAACACGCACGTGTTCGGGTCTCTGGGCAGAGGTTCTGGTTACTCAGCCCCTCCTGACTGCTGAGTCAGCGTCTGCTTCCTTCCATCCCTTTGGGGGCAGGCTCTGAGAGGAGGTGGGGTCTTCTTGGGTGGTGGAAAGGCAGCCGATGGGAGGCCAGAGGCGGAGGCCGGCCTCCACAGAGGTTAACGCTTAGCCTCCCCCACTTTTCCAGGCCGCCGAGGCATCTGGCCTCAGTGTTGACTCCTCCCTGAGTCCCATCGTTTCTGGAGTGACACGGGGTCTCTTGGTTGGGAAGAGGCGAGCCGTGAGGGTCCGGGGCCCCAGACCTGCTGTGGGGGCGGGGGCAGGGTCCAGGCTCCGTTCTGGCCCTGGTGGCGTTAACAGGGGCTGGTGAGGTCACCTCTGGCGTTCTTGTGCACAGATGGTCCTTGTTATACACTTGTGGTTTCGCTCGCTGGCAAATCCAGAGACACACCATTTTGTAGCTTTGGGGTGGATGAGGGTACACGTACAAGCGGGGAGAACCCAACACAGACAAGCCAGTCTCCTAATCCCACTCTCTCCCCTGAACGCACCAGGCATGGCTCCTGTCTTTGGAGGTCAGAGTGGGATCCTGGGGTGTATGTTAAAAGGTTCCCCCAAATCACTGCCCCTCCCTCCTCCTCCTCCTCCCCCCTCCCCCTCCCCCCCTCCTGCAAGCAAGGGACCACAGCATCCGGGAAAGTGCCTGGGGCTGAAGGGAGGTGACGTTTGCTCTGTTTGCTCTGTGCGTGCGCTTGTGTGATGAAGAGAATGAGCAAGGAAGAGCCTGGGATTAGTGTGTTTTGTAGTTTTTGGTTACAAACCTCATCTGGTGTTTTTCACTTCCGTGACCCTGAGCAGTTCCCGCACCAGCTTCCTCCAAACCTGCGTCCCGATCTAGCCAGTGGAGAGGCTCTTGCCCACGGTGGCTGTGGGCATCCGCCAGGCAGAGTGGACTGGGGGGTCCCCTGCTGTGGGCCACATAGCAGCTATTTTGTGGCTGGTGGTGGCCCCAGAGGAAGGAGGGGGCTGGCCAGGGGGAGGCGAGGCTAGTTATTCCGGCGGCTCAGAGAAGCAGCAATTTACCAACCAGGACAGACTTTTAAAATATTTTACCAGTGCTGCAGCGTCCCTGGCGTGAGCCAGCAGGTGGGCCGCCGGCCGACTCCATCTGCCTGTGCTGATGCCTGGCGGGTGGGCGTCTCCCTCACAGTCGCACCCTCCTCCTCTCTCCTGCACCCCAGCCCTGTTCACCATGGGTGGCAACGCCGACGGACAGCCCTGCAAGTTCCCGTTCCGCTTCCAGGGCACGTCCTACAACAGCTGCACCACGGAGGGCCGTACAGACGGCTACCGATGGTGCGGCACCACCGAGGACTACGACCGCGACAAGAAGTACGGCTTCTGCCCCGAGACCGGTGGGTGTCACGCCTCTTGCTCCCTCTGGTAGAAAACCCCACGAGAGAGACTTTCCCTGGGACGGGGGAATTCTTGGCAGATGCTTAGCAGCTGGTCCAGCACAGACACCAAAATCAGGGCAGACCTGGGCACCAAGAGCCAGCGCAGCCACTTAGCGATGCCCAGCGTCAGGCCCGCCCAGGGCCCTCTCGGAATGACCCGCACACTCTCAGCCTCCCTGCAGCTGTCTTCCTTCTTGAAGTCTCTCTTCCCCGCCTTTCTTTGTCCTAATCTTCATCTCTTCTGGTCCGTTTTTCAGTAGGGATTCCTGCTCTCCCTCCCTTCCTCGCTTCTTTCCTTCCTCCCTCCCTCCCTCCAGCAGGTGTTTACTGAGCACCTGCCTTCTGCAGGAGACACAGGTGGGTTCTTCCGCAGGACCGTGGGTGATGGAGCTCCCGGTCTAGGGAAGTGTGTTGGCTCCCTCAGCTCTGCCCACTCCCCTCCTTGCCTGGGCCCCTGGGGCCCCACCCATGGGAGGCTAATTAAATCGCTGGCATCTGGCTGCCTGGGTTTGAATCCCAGCCCTGCCACTTCTTAGCAGCATCTGCTCAGGCAAGGTACTTCATCTCTCAGAGCTCCAGTCTCCCCATCCATGAAATGGGGAGTGAGATAGAGTCCCTCCGGCTCCGGGGTTGTTGCAGGGGGCTGGAGGGGGTGAACCGTGTAGAAAGCCCTTGATCCAGTGCCCCAGACTGAACGAGTACCCAGCCTGGTTTGTTTGTGTCCACATCATGTCGTTGGTCCCTGGCGGTGGCCTCTGACCCCTGGCTGCCCCCCTGACCCGTGTCCCTAACCCCACAGCCATGTCCACTGTGGGCGGGAACTCGGAAGGTGCCCCCTGTGTCTTCCCCTTCACCTTCCTGGGCAACAAGCACGAGAGCTGCACCAGCGCCGGCCGCAGTGATGGGAAGTTGTGGTGCGCGACCACCGCCAACTACGATGATGACCGCAAGTGGGGCTTCTGCCCTGATCAAGGTACGGGCCCTGGCCATTGGGTGGACACCCCGTCCCACCCACATCCGGGCTGGAAGTCTTTCGGAGTCCCCACCCACCTCAGGCATAGACAGCACCCCCCAGACGCCCACCTGTCCCGATGGCGATGCTGCCCACTGCCGAGCTGCCTGCCGGGCAGAGACGCTGCTCATTCCCAGACCTGCCCTCAGCCGAAGCCTCGCTTCTCCGGGCAGAGACATGACCTCTAAAATAACACCCCGTCCATCCCAGTCCCCACTTCCCGGGTGGGAACCAGCTTTCCCAAGGAGATGCTGCCTTTCCGTCCCACCCCCACGCTCCTCCAGGTGGGCTGTCCCTACCCAGAGTGTCTCGGTGCCCTTCCCCAGAAAGATGCTCTCCTGTGAGGCGTTTCCGCTCCAATGGAGAGTTGCCTTCAGGAAGCCGGGTGGGCAGGAGAGGAGAGGAAAGTGGGAGGAGCCTCGTTCTTGCTCCTCCCACATTCTTCGTGTTTGGCTAGGGGGAACCCCCACAGCCCTCCCTGCTCTGTTGGCATCATCCTTTCCCACGAGGGGTCCTTGTCAGCGCTGGGTGCTGAGAACGCAGCTGCCTGGAACGGCTCCTTGCCGTCCGGCACTCATGGGCTGGAGGGAGAGAGTGACCAGGAGACAGGCTGTGACCTTACTGTGTGGTCAGTGCACTGAAACAAGTTCCCTGGAGGCACAGTGCCCACTCTAGGCTGCAGGGCCCAGTGTCATTGGGCTCAAAGTTCCTTTCTGGCCCCAGAAAGCCAGGTAAGAGTGCTGGTCACAGGCTGGCCAGAATTAGGTCAGCCTTTCTTTAAGTTACTTTTCTTTTTTTATATATATAGCTATGTACCTATACAAGCCCCTAGGTGGCATTATTTTGCTTATACTTCTGCAACTAGTTTTTTTACCCAGCATTATTTGAGACATACTCATATTGATACTCCACAGTTATTTTTTAGGGCCATACCCATGGCATATGGAGGTTCCCAGGCTAGGGGCTGAATCGGAGCCACAGCTGCCAGCCACAGCCACAGCCACAGCCACAACAACGCAGGATCTGAGCCACGTCTGTGACCTACACCACAGCTCACGGCAATGCTGGATCCTTAACCCACTGAGCAAGGCCAGGGATCAAACCTACAACCTCATGGTTCCTAGTCAGGTTCCTTTCTGCTGCGCAACAACGGGAACTCCTAAGTTACTTTTCTTTTTTACTCTCAATGAAATGGAACTTGGAGGATACCAGCTGACAGAGGCTGACCAAAGGAGTCTTTCTTATCCTTCGCCAAATGCTCTGCTAGGGTATGGCCTGATTTACCTGCTCTGCCACAGCCTCTCCTTAAGGGGGGGATTCTACACTTGGGAATAAGTTAGGGCTCCTGGGCTGGTGTGGGCACCTGGGGGATAAATTAATGTCCCGGGGCTTCCATAATAGTACCATGGACCAAATGGCCTAAATGCCAAATTTACGTAGTTCCCGCTGTGGTGCAGGGGGTTAAGAATCTGCAGAGACGTGCATCCCCAGCTTGGCACAGTGGGTTAGGGATCTGGTGTTGCCGCAGCTGTGGTGCAGGTCACAGTTGCAGCTCAGATTTGATCCCTGGCCCAGGAACTTCCATATGCCACTTGTGTGGCTGAAAAAAAAAAAAAAAAACAGTTATTCTCATATTCTCATGCATTTCTGGAGTTGTCTAAAATCAAGGGTCGGTAAGACCATGTTCCCTCTGAAAGCTGTATCTCTTCAAACTCTGCCTCTGTTGCTATTTGGCATGCTTATGTATATATGTTTATCCTTATGTATCTTCTCTTCTTATGAGGACATGCGTCAAGTTCCCATTGTGGTTCAGTGGTAACAAACCTGACTAGGATCCATGAGGACTTGGGTTCGATCCCTGGCCTCGCTCAGTGGGTTAAGGATCCGGCGTTGCCATGAGCTGTGGTGTAGATTTTAGATGCAGCTCGGATCCTGCGTTGCTGTGGCTGTGGCGTACGCCGGCGGCTGTAGCTCCGATTCGACCCCTAGCCTGAGAACCTCCATATGCCTCATGTGTGACCCTAAAAAACAAAAGAAGACATGTGTTACACTGGATTAAGGGTCCCCCACACACACTCCAGCATGGCTTCTTTTCAACTCTCTTCATCTTCTGCCCTGCTCCCCTGCCTGTGCCCTTCAGGGTACAGCCTGTTCCTGGTGGCAGCCCACGAGTTTGGCCACGCCATGGGCCTGGAGCACTCAGAGGACCCCGGAGCCCTGATGGCCCCCATTTACACCTATACCAAGAACTTCCGCCTGTCCCATGATGATGTCAAGGGCATTCAGGAGCTCTACGGTAAGCGTCAGCTTGGGGTTCCCCCAGGCAGGGGTCTGGGCAGGTCACGCTGCTGGGCGTGGAGGTGGGGAGGTGGGGGTGGAACCATCCAGGTCCCATCCATTCAGGACCACAGGAAGCGAGGGCGGGAGGCAGGAGTGTTGACCTGGTCTGGGGGTGTCAGAGCCACCCTCCTCAAGGAGCCCTTTATTTCCCCAAATAACGCCAGTGTCTGGGCCTCCCTTGGCTCCCCAGAGCCACGCTGTGAGGCTGGCGGGACAGAAATGCCCTCTCCTTTTTCTAGACGGGTCAACTGAGGTTCAGGAAGAGTAACTTTCTGGCCCAAGGGCAATCAAGTTTAAGTGTACACGTGAGGCTTAGAACCCAGGAGAATTGGCTAAATACAGGGTAGAATTTCCCAGCACTCGGAATGACCTTAATACATACAGGGGTGCAGGTTTCTAGTTTTTAAAGTGTAAGAGGACTGATATAACTAGTCCCTGGTACTCTTGATTAATTTATATTGATGCTTTCAATGAGGCCAGGGTTTACAAAGTGACTCCGTTATTAAAATAAGTAACTATAGAATAGCACTGGTGGTACCGGGACAAAGCCAAAACCGTAAAGGTGATTCTGGAGTGGTGAAGTATGGGGAACACAGGACCTGGGAAGGAGCTGCGGGAGAGTGAGAGGCTCTGGGTTCGAGTGCTGCCTCTGCCACTCACCAGCTGCACCAGAGGGAGCTGGTCTTTGCCTCTCTGGACTGTTTCCGACTGAGGCTTGGGAGTTCCCGTTGTGGCTCAGCGGTAATGAGCCCGACTAGTATCCATGAGAATGGAGGTTTGATCCCTGGCCTCGCTCAGTGGGTTAAGGATGTGGCGTTTCTGTGGCTGTGGTGTGGGCCAGCAGCTGCAGCTCCAATTCGACCCTTAGCCTGGGAACTTCCATGGGCTGTGGGTGTGGCCCTAAAAAGACAAAGCAAACAAACTGAGACTAGTTACCCCAAAGGAGTGAATGGACACAGAGGGTCCCCTCTGGCTGTCCTGCCTCTCTTGTGGCCTCAGGAACCTTAGCTTTGGGTTTGAATCCTTGGGCAAGTCATATACACCCTTTCTGGGCGTCAGTTTCCTCATCTGTAGGATGGGGGTGAGAACACTGCCTGCCTCTTAAGGATATAGAGAGGACTGGTTCAGGACATGTCGAGGAAGAGCATTTATAAGAAGCAAAGGGCCACAGGCTTTGGTGTCTGTCCAGTCTCCTGTCTCTAAGCCCAGGCCTACCCGGGCTGACAACGAGGCCAGAACACTTTTTTCTGACCCTTGGGGGCTCAGCCTGGTGGGGAGAACCCCTGAGAGCTGGGGAGATCCTGAGGCCGGGTGTCCTCCCGCAGGGGCCTCCCCTGACATTGACACTGGCACTGGCCCCACCCCCACGCTGGGCCCCGTCACTCCCGAGATCTGCAAACAGGACATCGTCTTTGATGGCATCTCTCAGATCCGTGGCGAGATCTTCTTCTTCAAGGATCGGTGAGTGCGGGCTCTTGCTTCTTGTTCTCCTGGCCCTCCGCCCCAGCTCTATCACTCTCATGACCCTACCGCTTGCTCAGCGACCCTGCTGGGGCCCTCACAGAGGGGCCTGTGTGAAAGCATTTTTGCTGCGGGTCAGATCTCAGTGCTCCCACAACAGGCATTTTTGGTGCCCTCTCCTAGTCTCTGGGTCTCCTAGGTGTCTTGGCTTCGGGTGGCCGTTTGGGTGCAGGTATGCTCTGCAGGTCACTCATTCTCCTGGGATTAGCGGCTACTCCTGGCAGGTGGCGGGGGCACAAGAGGCCCAGTCAGACCACACAAGCACATTTAAAGCCTCCACTTTCAGCACGTTTGAGGACAGTCCATTGGCAGAAGCAAATCGCACGGCCAAGCCCAGCACTCTACTCTAGGAACTGGTACTGCAGAGTCATGAGACAACACACATAGGAGTATATTTCTAAAATAGGGATGGAAGGGGAGTTCCCGTCGTGGCTCAGTGGTTAATGAATCCGACTAGGAACCATGAGGTTGCAGGTTCTATCCCTGGCCTTGCTCAGTGGGTTAAGGATCCAGCGTTGCCGTGAGCTGCAGTGTAGGTTGCAGATGCAGATCCCGCATTGCTCTGGCTGTGGTGTAGGCCAGCAGCTGCAGCTCCGGTTTGACACCTAGCCCTGGAACTTCCATGTGCCACAGGTGCAGCTGTAAAAAGAAGAAAAAAATAAAATAAAATAGGGATGGAGGGAAGAATGGGGAACAATGATCCAGTCCTTCTCCACAGGCCTTTCCCTGGAATGGGCTTGACCTCACGTTCTGTGTATGGGGAACAAGTAACCACAGGGTTCAGAGAGGTGGTGTCCTTCATGCTGTAAGTAAAGGCCCCCAGTCCATCCACGAGGGCTGAGACTCACCCAGCAGTCCTAGAGGCAGGCAGAATCTAGGACCACATTAAAGAGTCCACCCATCATCTGTTATCCATATCTGTCATCAGTGCAGTCATTCATCATCCATCCATCCGTCCATCCATAGAACATAGTAGTTGAGAGAATGCATCTGGAGGTTAGAATCCTGGACCTGCCGCTAACTGGTTACATGGTTGTAGACAAGTTAATTGTGTATCTTCTTTTTACTTCAATTTCCTCATCTTTATGGGACTAATAGGAGTTCCCGTCGTGGCTTAGTGGTTAGTGAACCCGACTAGTATCTATGAAGACACAGGTTCGATGCCTGGCCTCGATCGATGGCTTAAGGATCTGGCATTGCCCTGAGCTGTGGTGTAGATCGCAGATGTGGCTCGGATCCTGCGATGCTGTGGCTGTGGTGTAGGCCGACCGCTGCAGCTCCGATTGGACCCCTAGTCTGGGAACCTCCATATGCTGGGGGTGCAGCCCTAGAAAGACCGAAAATAAAGAAAAAAGTCAGGTGCATCAGGTCACGAATGCCCCAACTAGGCCGTGTAACAAACTGGGACATTTAACCGCGGATGTCAGTGCTGTCCTGCAGCCCCTGTTCCAGGGATGGGGCAGAGGTGGACCTGGGGGACCCGCTCCCCAGCACCGCCCTTGCTCTGGGGCACATCCCCCCCCAGAAAGCCCTGACCACGTGCCCGGATCTGAGTGTAGAGCTAGGAAAGGGTGCAGAGCCCAGGTCGATGCGTGTTTAATGGGCTCCTTGAATTAATCCGTAAATACTTCAGCACTGACCATGTGCAAAAAAATAGCGCTAGGCATCTGGGGAAAGAGAAGGGCAGTACTGCAGGATAATTAAACTCAGACTTGGGAGTCAGAGCCGGATTTGAATCCTGGTCGTGTTGTTATCTCTCTTATTTGCCAGATACGCATTGTGATACTTTCCTGTATGAGGACATTCTGGCCGCAAGTAACAGAGGACCCCCCCCCCACTCAAACCAGTTTGAACAGTGGGGAGAAATTACTCCCACGTGGTACAAAGTCCAGGGGTAGGGCTGCCTCCAGGGGCAGAACGAGGGTCATCGGCTCAGTGACGTTTGTCCACCGCCATCCTCGGCGTTGACTGCATCCTAAGGCTGGGTCCCTCGGCGCCACACAGTGGCTCTCAGGGGTACCTGGGGCCGTCAGCTTCTTTGCCCACATCCAGCAGAAGAGAGCGAGAGCGATCTCCAGATATGAAACGCGTATCTATCTCATCAGTCTTATTGTGTCAACAGAGGTCGTATAGCGACTGCTGAATCAATAACAGGTGCCAGGGAATCCTAAGCTCTGATGGGCTTGGATCAGTGGTTCTCTGACTTTGGCATGCAGTAGAATCATCTGGAAGGCTTGTTAAAACACGGATTATCGGTCCCCAAGCCCAGAGGGTCTCATTCATAGGTTTGAGTGGGACCCAATAATTTGCATTTCTAATGAGTTCCAGGTTTTGTTCTGGAGACCCCATTTTGAGAACCTGAGAACTGGTGGCTTAAAATGCATCGGAATAGAGATTGAGTCCATGTGGGGGAAAGAAGGGATCATAAATCTGGGAGTTTTGTTGAGGAAAGCTGATAGGGAAATAGGTCGTAAATGATGGATAGATCCCCCAAGAGTGTGTATTGTCTCATAATACTGTGAGGTTTACATTTTACAAGCCACATAAAGTGCCTGGCACTTAGTAGGCCTTCAATAAGCGATGGCTCGTACTACTCTTGCCAGAGCGCACAAAGAGGTCATTTCGCTTCAGGAAAGACTTTTGAGTAACATCAGCCCCTGCCGCAGTTGGCTTGGAATCTGGCCAAAAAGTTAAGACACTTAGAAAAACCAATCAAACCACTGCTCCGGGCACTCAGTGTTAATGGTTTTGAGAGGCTCAGAGGAGGGAGAACACAGTAAGGGACAGAGGTAGTTAGGGAAGGCTTCCTGGAGGAGGGAGCAGGAGGGGCAGCAGAGAGGTAGCTTTGCAGCTCTGGCATCTTGCAGAGGGGGCGCTGCCCATTTCCCGGTCCTCCTCCAGTCTCGCCTTGATCTTGCTTCCCCTCCCAGGGAACCATCCTGGGATTTTCTGAGTGGGCTTAGGGCGGCCTGTGTGGTTACAGCCGCAGAGTGGCTGAAGGTGTGGTTTCCTGTGTCCGCCCCCCCAGGTTCATCTGGCGGACAGTGACGCCACGTGACAAGCCCATGGGGCCCCTGCTGGTGGCCACATTCTGGCCGGAGCTCCCGGAAAAGATCGATGCTGTGTATGAGGCCCCACAGGAGGAGAAGGCTGTGTTCTTTGCAGGTGGGTGGGAGGGGTGCTGCCTGGCCCTTGGCTCCAGGGGGCGCTGCACCCCCTTTCCTGGGCACCTGTGGGTGCTTTCTCTCCTTTAGGGATCCCCTCTTGCAACTATCACCCCCAAAAGCGTGGGATCCATCTGGGAGATTGGCTCAGACACCCAGCATCCCTAGCAGTGGCTCAGCAAGCAAACATTTCATTAACCCTTTCATTCTTTTTCAACCCTCCTGATGCCTTTTCTAGAGGGAAAATGACAGTTTAATGATGGTGACTTTAACCACTTGCTAATGCTAGAGCCTTTGGCCAGATGATAATTTTAATTAGGATTTTTTTAAACACCGATTTGCTTTCATTTTTAATGTTTCAATTGATTTCTATAGACTTCCAAATGAATTCTTTAAAAGCAAAATGTTAAAGAGTTAAGTAATAGTAGGAGGGGTCTCTACAAGTGGCAAAAAAAAAAATCGAGGTGGGGGCGTTCCCGTCGTGGCGCAGCGGTTAACGAATCCGACTAGGAACCATGAGGTTGCGGGTTCGGTCCCTGGCCTTGCTCAGTGGGTTAAGGATCCGGTGTTGCCGTGAGCTGTGGTGTGGATCACAGACGCGGCTCGGATCCTGCGTTGCTGTGACTGCAGTGTAGGCCAGCAGCTACAGCTCTAATTAGACCCCTAGCCTGGGAACCTCCATATGCCGCGGGTGCGGCCCTAAAATGACAAAAAGGCAAAAAAAAAATCGAGGTAGGGTCATACGGGTAACATTTGGGGAGCCCTGCTCATTTAATCTTTATTCGAGCACCTGCCATGTGCCAGGGAGTCCCCTACATTAGTGTAGGGGCTCCCTGAATGCAGTCTCCCCTGCATTCAGGCAGCCCCTAGACTAATGGGGAGAAGGAAAACTGGGCTGTCATGAGGGAACCCAGGAGGGGCTGTGATGGGAGAGGGAGTCAGAGGTGGGGGCATAGGGACAGCTTCCTGGAGGCAGCACTGTGGGTGCAGGTCCCACCAGCCAGCATCCCAGCTCTTCCATCCCAGAGCGATCAGGGCAGCTGCTGGCCACAGGGCACCTTTGTGCAAATTAGAAAAAGATGGAAGTTCCCACTGTGGCTCAGGGGGTTACGAACCCAGCTAGTATCCATGAGGATGTGGGTTCGATCCCTGACCTCACTCAGTGGGTTAAGGATCTGGTGTTGCCATGAGCCGTGGTGTAGGTTGTAGATGCGGCTTGGATCCTTCATTGCTGTGGCTGTGGTGTAGGCTGACAGCTAAAGCTCCAATTTGACCCCTAGCCTGGGAATTTCCATATGCTGCAAGTGCAGCCCTAAAAAGCAAAAAGAAAAAAAGAAAAGGAAGAAAGAAAGAAAAAGGTGCCTCCTCACAGCAGGTGTGGCACTTAGACTTTCTGGCTTGCTGAGTGGCACCAGGGTGGGACACCCCTCACCTGCCTGGTCAGGGACTTTCCATAATCAATTTGTACACCCTTACGTGTGAGCTCTGATTCTGGGCACGGAACCCAGAAGACAGCAGAACCTGTCCCCATTGAGAAAGGCCACAGTGGCGTCCCTGGCAGATAGATGGTGGGAGGGACAGGCTCCAGCACCTGCCACCAACTCGCCCTTTGCTTCCACCCCAGGGAATGAGTACTGGGTCTATTCAGCCAGCACCCTGGAGAGAGGGTACCCCAAGCCGCTGACCAGCCTGGGGCTTCCGCCTGATGTCCAGAAAGTGGATGCCGCCTTTAACTGGAGCAAGAACAAGAAGACATACATCTTTGCTGGAGACAAGTTCTGGAGGTAAGGGCACCGAGAAGGACAGCAGCACTGCTGCCTGCTGCTCACAGAGAAGACACCATGGCTCTGAGCCTCCTGGGTCAAGTTCAGAGCTTGGTGGGCCATGGATGCCGCCTCTCTGGTCTCTCATCTGCCAGGGCTCTGGGCCCTCTGAGAAGTCACCAAAGGGTGAACCTTGGGCTCATTACTGGTACAATTCTGGTTAAGCCCACCTTTCCCTTCTCGAAAGTCTTTTTTTTTTTTTTTTTTTTTTTTGTCTTTTTAGGGCCACACCCGCAGGACATGGAGGTTCCCAGGCTAGGGGTCGAATTGCAGCTGTAGCTGCTGGTGTACGCCACAGACAGCAATGCTGGATCCAGGCCGCATCTGCAACCTACGCTGCAGCTCAGGGCAACACTGGATCCTTAACCCACTGAATGAGGCCAGGGATCGAACCCGCATCCTCATGGATACTAGTCGGGTTCGTTAACCACTGAGCCAGAATGGGAATTCCCTCAGAAGTCTTCTGATTGGGCCATGTCTGCAGACCAGATCTGGCACCTCAGATTTTAAGGTGACTCACAGAAGAAAGGTTGATTTAAAAAAAAAAAGATAGTAGCTCTACTCTGACACTGTGTGCCAGCCACTATTCCAAAGGGCTTTATGAGGTGGGTATTATTATTATTGTCATGATCATTCCAATTTTACAGGTGAGGAAACAGGTTCAGAGAGGTTAAGTATCTAGCTTAAAGTCACACAGCCAGATAGTGGCAGGCTGGGATTTGAACTCTGCAATTCTGGCTCCCAGAGAACCAGCTGTTCCTCGCCATTCTACACTGTGCCTGAGATAGTGGGGTCCCAAGAGATGGAGGTGGTAAAGGCACAGGTGGCAGAGGGCAAATATAAGATGAAGACTGAGATGGGTGCACCAACTGCCCACAGGATTCAAATCTGACTCCAGTGCAAACAGCAGTACCCACGGGCCCACCTGCCGCAGGCCCGGTGGCAGTGGGTGCCGGCTGGCGGGGGGCTGATTTGGAAGCAGGGAGCTCTCGTTCCAGCTCATCCAAAGGGAAGAGTGTGGTTCTGAGGTCAGGGCTGAGGGTCAGGGAGCCGGACATCCAGGAAAGATTAGTGAGAGGCGGTCTGGACCTCGGGAGTTTAATTATAAATCTTCACATTTCCTACATGAGGAAATAAGGTCCAAAGAAATTAAATAACTTGCCTAAGTTATTTATAGGCAAGTGTGTTGTTGGCTGCAGAGCTAGGATTACAACTGCTCCTCTCTCGTGACCCCGGCCCCTTGCACTGTGCCCTCGTGGTCATTCAGTCAGCGGGGAAGGGTTGGGCTTCCTCCTTGCCTCCCAGGGTCCCCACGTTTCCTCCTGTGGCTCCATCTGGACCTTTGTCTGCGCCCTGGAAGAATCCCGCCTCCCTCCCCAGGGCTCCCTCCACCCTCCCCGGCTGCCCTGCATTCAGAAGCTGTTTACGTCCCAAGCTGCCCTGTTGGGCGCAATTCCAGGCCTATTGCTAAGATACTTAGCCACTTAAGCTGATTGATATCTCAAGCAAGAAAACAGTCGGCCAGGAAACCACGGAGCGGACGCTCTGCCCACAGGCCCCGGAACACTCCCGGCTCACACTGCAAGTGGGCATCTCGGTCTGATAGGCACTTCCCGGGTCTCCAAATCTTAGAATCGTGCACAGCGAGAGGCCCAGCCTCACAGGGACTGGGGAATCGGAGGTTGGTGGGCCCTGGATACCCCGTCTCTGGTCAAAGAACCCTGGTGTTTTTGGAATCATGATGTTGGAAGGACCCTGATAATCCGCCTTCAGCACACACTGTGAATGTAAACCTGTGGGAACGGAACAGATGTGTCCATGTGTGATCATGAGTGTGTGTGTCCATGTACACACACATGCCCACTGATACTCAGGCTGTGGTGGTACCTTGCCAGGTTTTGGGCAGAGTTCCCCACTTCCCAGTCCTTTCCCACAACAAGCCCAACTCTCAAAGCCTGGGTCTGGGAAGGACAGCCTGCTCTACAGAGGAAGCTCTGGGAATCTTCCTTCAAAGCAGCAAAACTGAGGGAGTTCCCGTCGTGGCTCAGTGGAAACGTATCCGACTAGTATCCTGCGGGTTCGATCCCTGGCCTTGCTCAGTGGGTTAAGGATCTAGCATTGCCGTGAGCTGTGGTGCAGGTCACAGACGTGGCTCGGATCCGGTGTTGCTGTGGCTGTGGTGTAGGCTGGCAGCTATAGCTCCGATTCGACCCCTAGCCTGGGAACTCCCATATGCCACGGGTGTGACCCTAAAAAGAAAAAAAAAAGGGGGGGACAGCAAAACTGAAATATCTATTGAAGGCTCTGGTTGGGGTTTCCAGAGGAGAGAGCGCTTTTTCGCAGGAGAGGTGGTGAATGAGCTCAAGACGCTGGTCCCAGTGCAGAGTCGGCAAAGGCCCAGGTCCCCTTGCTGGAGAAGGAGAGAAAGCCCAGAACGATGGAGGACAAGCAGCTGCTTCCAGCATGAGCAACCCGTACTTCATGCCAGGAGGTGCTCAGCCCTCACTTCTGGAAGCTTCCATTAAGCCCACAAAATTATTTTCAATATCTCTGTGTGCCAGGCACTTACCTAGGTGCTGGAAGACAGTGGTTAAAAAAAAAAAAATAGTCACTCTCAGAGTTTCCACTGTGTCACCTTGGGTTAAGAATCTGACCGCAGCGGCAAGGGTCACTGTGGAGGCGCATGTTCAATCCCTAGCCCAGCACAGTGAGTTCAAGGATCGATCCAGCTTTGCTATAGCGGCAGTGTAGGTTGCAGCTATGGCTCAGATTCTGTCCCTGACTCGGGAACTTCCATATGCCATGCGTGTGCCGCCCCCCACCCCGAAAAAAAAGAAAGAAAAAGAAATAGTCACTCTCTTGGAGTTCCTGGGTGACTCAGCAGGTTGCTGCTGTGATACAGGTTCCATCCCAGGCTTGCCCCAGGCGTGGCAAAAAAAAGAAAAGAAAAAGTCACTCCCTGCCTTGTGGAACTTACGGTGTCATGAGGGAAAGAGACAAACACAAGTAAAATAGTGACGGCTCTCATGATGGGCACTGCACTGTGTCCCAGGCCCGAGGCTCTGCATTTCCCCCGTAGTTCTCATTTAAGGTAGATGCTATTACTAGTCCCATTTTCTAGGTGCAAAAACTGAGGCTGAAGTGCCTCAAGGATACACCTGTGGCAGAGCTCGGACACAGATGCCTGTGTCCTTAACACCCACCCTGCCCTGCAGGTCTACAACCAGAAAGGAGAAGTTCAGAGGGTCACAGAGAAAACTTCTAAAAATGTATCAGCGAGCAGGAAGCACTGTAGGGGGCTCTGGGGACAGAGAGGAATATGAAGAGACGCGGTCCCCTTCAGAGTCAAGGTCTTCTGATGCCACCACATTGTATTCTTCCTGGAAGAAAAGAACTTGGCTGCAGATTGGTTCAGTTCTCTGAGCCTCGGTTTCCTCCTCATCAAATGGAGTTGATTCCTGCCCTCCCTACCATCTGTGGGTAGAGTGAAAAAGAAACGAGGGCAAGTTCAAGGACACATAGCTCTGAGCCGTCATCACTCTGGAGCATGTAGTTTGAGGGCTGAGCAGAGGTGATGTGGAATTTTGAGCTAGGAAACTTGGTTTTCTCAGGTCCCGAGGAAGTACGTTAGGTTTTGTAAGAAGAAGTCTTGTGTTGGAGCTGGGATCGAGGAAGGTTTTTCTGGCAGTTCTGGGGATGGTGGGCAGAGGGGGAGGCCCCTGTGGAAGGGCGCTCTCGAAGCTATTGTCGGCATCTGGGGTGGAGGAGGTAAGGCTGGCTGTGGAGAAGTCAGCTGTGGGGACACCGCAGAGGAGCGCAGGGCTGTCACCAGGATGGCCTTCAAACACAGATCTGTCCAGAAAACAAGCACCATGAGGGCAAGGCTCTACTCTTGTTTACTGCGATATCTGCAGCCACACGTGGGAGCTCATTCAATATTTACGGAATAATGAAGAAGTTGAATGGAAGTGGGGAAGCAACGGAATCAAAATGATCCCAGCCTTTAAAAAGTTTTCCAACAGAATTAAAAGGACACAGATGTTGCTCGCCGGGAAGAAGAATATGCCAACACCCAGAGTATTTGCACAAATGGAAGGCAGGGCCCAGGATAACCACCTGCCCTGAGAGCTGCCTCTGGAATTGCAGTGGCAGCAGGTCCGCCCTGTGACTAACAGGGCCTGGGCTCCGCACCACCTTGTATTGTAACCTCACCGCCCCGGCTGAGATCATCGCCCCAAATGTGGGCAGTCGGCTCATCTCACAGATGAAGAAGCAGCATTTGTCCGAGCTGCCTGGTGAAGGGCAGTGATGAGGCAGGACCCTGACCCTGGGCTCCTGGTCAGTGCTCTTGGTACTGCAGCAGGGAGCAAAGATTATAAGGGAACCCACATTTCCCAGACACGTGCCCAGCACCAGACACGAGGACAGACACTTTGCATGTGTTATTTCCTTTATATATATGGTAATTAAATACATTAAGTGAATTAGAACTCATTTTATAGCCGGTAAAATTGAGGCTCAACTTGCAGCCCTGGAGCCAGATAGGCGTGGGTTGGACTCCCACTTAGAAACTAGATACCCATGGAGTTTCCCTCGTGGTGCAGTGGAAATGAATCCGACTAGGAACCATGAGGTTGCGGGTTCAATCCCTGGCATCGCTCAGTGGGTTAAGGATTCAGCGTTTCCGTGAGCTGTAGTGTAGGTCGCAGACTCGGCTCGGATCTGGCATAGCTTGGCTGTGGCCTGCAGCTGTAGCTCCGATTACGACCCCTAGCCTGGGAGCCTCCATATGCCGCGGGTGCTGCCCTAAAAAGCAAAAAAAAAAACGAGAAAGAAACTAGATGCTTTTTAAGCTTCTGGTCTGTAAAATGGGCATTATGGTAGCAACTGTGTCACAGAATTGTCTTTTAAGGATTGACTGAGAAAGTATATGGAAGGTGGTTAACCCAACGCTTAAACATTAGCAGTGATCACAAGACCATTTTTATGCGACCATCCAAGGCCACCTAACGAGTGAGTCGTGGAGTTAGGATTTACCCAGGTCTGACCCCCTGTCCCTTGGCTCCAGTGGGTGGCCTCCCTGAAGCTCTAGGTCTGGCTTCCCAGGCTCACCCAGGAGCCATCAACTGGGCTCTTCCATCCAGGGTCGGGGAAGGGCTGGCCTTGAGGGCGGGCCGCTGGTTCACGATGGCTGTGCCTTTGCAGGTACAATGAAGTGAAGAAGAAAATGGATCCCGGCTTCCCCAAGCTCATCGCAGACGCCTGGAACGCTATCCCGGATAACCTGGACGCCGTGGTGGACCTGCAGGGCGGGGGTGAGTGGCCCAGGCCTCTGTCCGCTTTCTAGGAGTCCCCGCCCCCGGCCAGGGCCCCCCTGCTCCTCCTCGCAGGCGCACACACTCCCTCATTGTGCTGGGAGGCAGCGGCTCCGGGGAGAAAACAAACCAGTCCCTTCAGCCCAGAGCTGGGAAGGCATCCAGACCCCCCGACCTCTGCTCACTCAGCCGCCTCCAGGCCGTAAGACCCAGAAAGGCCCCTCACAGCTGCAGGGCCTGGAGCCAGGGAGCGGCGAGGGCGGGAGGCCTGCCGGGGGCGAGAAACACAGGCTCGCTGCCCTGGATTCATTCTGAGGTTTGATCCAGGCCCTTTTAGCTCCAGCAAGAGGCCTTGTGACCGCCTCCCAGTAGCAGAAGGATGGCTCCATCTGATGAGACAGGACGAACTCTGTTGTGCTCTGCTTGCTGATGTGGCAGAGATCTCCCCCCAGCTCAGTTTGTCCCCGGTCCCCTGCTGAATGAACCCACCGGTACCAGCAAAGGATAGAATTTGGAGTTTGGAATCCATATCCTGAGGAGGCTTCCGGGAGGTCTCTAGGGCCATGGAGACGAGTCCATTTTGGCTTTTTAGAGGTGATTTCAATTAAATTCCACAAAGATGCTTTTTGAGCTCCTAGCATACTATATGCTAAGCACATGGCCCTGACCTCCAGGAGCTAAAGGTCTTACATGTCCAAGAAAAAGCAGGGTACAATCAGGTGTTAGGTTATGGATTATCTTTAGAAATAAATATCTGTTGAGCAGCTGCTATATGCCAGGTTTTAAAGAAAGCAAATGAGATCATATATGTCAGGAGTAAGAAACTCCAAAGCCCGTAGGCGCCAAGGTGGTAGCATTAATGAGTGAAGCAGGCAGGGAAGACAGTAGGGAGTGGTGGGGTCTGTGGTGAAGAGAGCCCATGACTCCTAATCAGGGGACAATTGCTTCTCTGCTTCTGAAAATTGCTGCCCTGCGAGAACAGGGGAACAGTGTCATTAGATATTCTAGGTCTTTTAAAAGAAAGTGAGAAATCTGTATTTTCATATGAAATTTCCAGATGTTTACATGTTGGCAACTTATTCAGAATTCCTAACAAAACAACAACTTGTGTGAGCTAAGTAAAACCCATCTATGGGCCTGATGAGGCTAACCACTCCTGATGTGCCACCTCTGGAAATGGAAAGTACCCAGTTTGGTGCTTGGGCTCGGTGGACTACTGTTATCTGTATTAACAATAGCAAATGTATCATCTCATTTAATCCTCACAAACCCTAAGAGGTGTTCTGTTTTGATTTGGGCCGCACCTGCAGCATATGGAAGTTCCCAGGCCAGGGGTCAAATCGGAGCTGCAGCTGCCAACCTACACCACAGCCACATCAATGCCGGATCCGAGCCACATCTGTGACCTACCCCACAGCTCATGGCAATGCCAGATTCTTAACCCACTGAGGGAGGCCAGGAATCAAACCCATAGCCTCATGGGTACTAGTCGGGTTCTTAACCCACTGAGCCACAACGGGAGCTCCGTGGGTTAGTATCTTTTAATCACACCTTAAAGATGAAGAAAGAGGACCCACAGAGCATAATTCATAGCCGTTTCCCATCCTCCAGCCTCAGAGGGTCTTCTGTGATTTAAAAGCCTCTTCCCTGCGGCAGCAGACTTGTAAAGCTCTCAGGAACCTTTTGTGCGCGGTAATGTCTGAGGATGGGTTGGTCACAGCCTCTTCTCTTTCTCATCCCAGGTCACAGCTACTTCTTCAAGGGCGCATATTACCTGAAGTTGGAGAACCAAAGTCTGAAGAGTGTGAAGTTCGGAAGCATCAAATCCGACTGGCTGGGCTGCTGAGCTGGCTCCACCTCCCCTAGCGCCCGGCCCTCCATCACCTTCTGCACACCGGCCCCAAGTGCCAGGGAAGGACCCGGATGGGCCTGGCAGCCCTCAGCTCTGTAGTTAATCAGCCTTCTCACCCCCACCTGGTAATTTAAGGAACCACCAGTGGCTCTGCCCTGTGCTCAAGGAAAGGTGCTGATCGTACCCCTCCCAGGTGCCCCTCCCCCCTCTGTACCTCACCAGCCCTCCAGAGCACCCCCAAAATGATGCTTTCATATTCTCTATGCAGCCCTGCCTTGGGCTGCCCTGGTGCTGCCACACTTCAGGCTCTTCTCCTTCCACAACCTTCTGTGGTTTACAGCACCCTCGGAGCCAACAGAGACTGTCTCGGGAGGGCACTGGTGGCCCGACAGCCTGACCTGGCCTGGGGGTAGGCGGAGAGGGGCACGGCTGGGTGGCTGCCCCAGACACCTGGCCTTCTCACTGCTGGCCGCCTTAGAACTGTCCCTACATTAGCAGTTTGCTTCCTGTGCACTTTGTTCTTGTCTTTTGATCTTTCTTTATTTTTCCACATCGAAATTGCATTTCCCGACAGAAGGACTCAGGTTGTCTGAAGTCACTGCACGATGCATCTCAGCCCACGTAGCGATGTTCCCCTTGTCCACTCTACTTAGTATGTCCCTACTCTGTCACTTCCTCCACTGGATGGAGGAAAACCAAGCCATGGCTCCCTGCCCAGCCCTCCCCTTCTCTCCCTTCAACAGTTCCCCATGGGAAACATCAACGAGTATGAATAAAGACACCAATTGAGTGGCCCTGTTTGCCGGCTGTTTTAGCAGCGCCTAGAGTGGGGCCCCAGCCCCAGCTAGAAGAAGAAACTTAAAAAGTCTAAATCTCTGCTCCCTGCAGGGCAAGGTGACATCTGCTGGAAAGGTCAGAGCTGCTAAAATAAGCAGTAAGAGTCTCTGGGGGCGGGGGGTGGTGGTGGTGGTGGTGGTGGTGAGAGAGCCTTGGAATTGCAGCATTTCTGTTAATTTAATTGCAGGGCTTTGTTAAAGGTTTCCTTCCTTTTTTTTTTTTGTTTTGGTTATTGTTGCTTTTTAGGGCTGCACCCATGGCATATGGAAGTTCTCAGGCTAGTGGTTGAATCAGAGCTGCAGCTGAGGCCACAGCCACAGCCATGCCAGATCTGAGCCACATCTGCGACCTGTACCACAGCTTGTGGCCATGCTGGATCCTTAACCCACTAAACGGGGCCAGGGATCAAACCTACATCCTCATCGATACTAGTCAGGTTCGTTACCACGGAGCCACGATGGGAACTTGCTTCCTTCTTGAGTCTCAGCTTCTTTATTGACAATAATACCAATTCTAGTACTGTTAGTAGTAACAGTGAACCGCATTAATACTCCCTCTACGAACAGAGTGCTTACTGTGTGTCAGGCACTTCACGTGCATCCGTTCATTTAACCTTTACAACAACCTAAAGAAGGGAGGCTACTATTAGTCAAATTTTATTAACCAGGAAACTAAGGCTTGGAGAAAAGTGATTTTTCCCCAGGGTACCATAGATACTGGGTAACATCCCAAGTCAAGGCCAAAGATGACCTAGAGAAGGAGCTTTAGCCGGAAGCTGAGTCTCCACCATTAGCATTACCCTCCACCTCCTCCAAATCCCTCTAAACACAGAGGAGAAATGTGTGTTCTTTCTAAAGGCAGCTTCTGTTAATGGGTAAGCTCTTTACCCCTCCTTCCTAGTGGATCGTCCATCCTTAATCTCCTCATATAGAAATCCTGGAACTGCTGCACAACAGAAATTTAAAGCTTGGGATTGTTTCAGAGGCCCTTTCTAGCTCTGATAGACTATTGGTTCAGGCCCCTTATGGTGGGGCTGGTGGGGAAGGGGATGAAGGGTGGACGGGTCTTTCTGGAGGTGACCTTGGGGTCCTCGTCTCCTGTGGCCTGCCCAATGGCTCAAGTCCTGAGGGCTCTGGAGAGACTGTCTTCTGTGCTAAAGAACCACGAGGGCCTGCCAACCTCTACCTGAACACCTCCAGGCTAGGGAAGCTTATATCATGGCTGTAATACATTATTATTAAGGTTCTCTATTATATTGAGAAAATTCATCAACTCCACAACATAATACCTGAAAGGTGCCATTTCTTGAGCTCTTTTCTATGAACACTATGTGTATTATATTACCTAACTGTTACTACAACCGTATGGGGTAGGGATTAAATCTTTTCTCATTCTGAGATGAGTATTCAAGCTCAGGTTAGGTGACTAGCGGAAGGCTCCATCTATAGGGTAGCCTATCTGTAGGGCAGGGTTGGAAGATTCTGAGATTCTACAGTGGATTCCTTGAAAGCTGCTGTCCCAGCGCCTAGAGTCGGATTCTTGTGCGCTCAGCAAGTTGTGAGCACTTGGTAAAGACAAGTCATTCACCATCTCCACCCGATTCTCAGCCACTCAGGACTTGACCAACTGGTCTCAGGTCCTAGGAAAATTCACCCCCTTCCCCCCATCAGCCAGAGGTTCAGACGGGCCCTTAAACTTCCTTCCTCAGGGTGAAGTGGAGCCACAGCCCACATCACTTCCCTTTTTGAGGCCGGGTTCCTCATCTAATGTGAAGGGCAGTAGCGGTTTTTATCTTTTTCGAGTCATCACAGCTCAATTTTCCCTTGGAGAACTGTCTTCCCACTGTCAGTCCATATTTTGAGTGGGAGAGATTCTACTCCTGGTACCCAAACTTCCATATTAGGACTCTTTTGAGTTGTAACTGATAACACCTTACTCAAACAGGTTTAAGCAAAAACAAAATATACACCAGAAATCAAACCCACCCTGGATAATTAACCCACTTAATGGAACAGCCCAGGGGCTGCGCCTCCAATTGTTGGATCGGGGTTCTGTTTTATCTGTTCACCCTTATTTTACAGAAGGGGACAACGGCGGCCCATGGTGACTGTCATTTGGCCAACTGTCAAAGAGCCAGTAAAAGCGAAAGGAAATCCAAGCCTGACCCTAAAACAGAACACTCAGCCTAAGCTGTCATAGGGGGTGCCTCTCTCTGAAGGCAAAACCTTCACCTCCAAAGGCGTGGAGCTATTAATCCCAAGAGGAAGAGCCAGGCACCTAAAAGGGAGGGGCTGCACGCAGGGGGCGGGGCCAGAGCCTGGGCGTGCTCCGAGCCGGCGGGAGGGGCCGATACCGGATGGCATCTAGGTAACTTTGGCGCCTGCGCAGTGGTCCCCAAGTGCCTTGCGGTTTCCACTCAGTCTCGGCGGCGGCGCTGGTCCGCGCTCTCGGAGTAGGTCGCTTCGCTGCGGCCCGACGCCCGGCTGCGCCATGAACAGGTGCGCGGAGGCGGCGGCGGTGGCGGCCTCGGTGCCCGGCGCGGGCGTCGGGAACGCGGGGCTGCGGCCGCCCATGGTGCCCCGTCAGGCGTCCTTCTTCCCGCCGCCGGTGCTCAATCCCTTCGTGCAGCAGACGCGTCTGGGCGCCGCGAGGCGCATCCAGGTGAGGAGCGATCCGCGGAGGGGTGAGGGTCTTACGGGGCGTCAGATTCAGGCGAGGGGAGTGGGTCCGAGGGCAGATCCAGGATCTAAAGGAGGAAGAAGAACCCAGTGAGGGACGTGAATCTGACAGGGGAGGCAGGTCCAGGGGAGGGAAGTCCGACAGGAGCGGCACATCCAGGGAAGGGGCGTGGGGCAGAGGGAGAAGGCGCGTCCGGGTGAGGCAGGTGGGTCTGAGGGAGGAGGCAGGCCAAGGGGAGGGCTGTTGGGTCTGACAGGCGAGGCGGCTCCGGAGGAGGGATGTCGGTCTGAGAGAGGAGGCAGTTTGAGGGTGTCATGAATCCATCGGGGCTTGTTGTCAGGGGAGAGTGTGGGTGTGACAGGGCAGTGGCTGAGGGGGGCGTGGGTCTGGGAAGCAAGGCTTTGGGAAGAGGTAACAGACCTGAGGGGGGAGGGCTTTTGAAGGGGCCATGAGTCTGAGGGGCAGAAATGTGGGGCTGAGAACTGACGGTCCTTGGAGGATGATATGGGGACGTGTGTGAGAAAAGATGCAAAGAACCTGTGGGTCTGCAAGGAAGGTCCTTAACAGGAGGATGCTGAGCAGACCTGTGGCAGAGGAAAGGTGCCAGGCTGGCAGTGGGGAATGACGCTGTGAGAAGAACTTCAACTTGAGTGTGTAAGAGTGTAGTGGAGCTCTCCTACAGGGGAGCAGATTTGGGGAAGTTTTTGTTTTTGCCTTAAGGAAGGAGAGGAATCAGTTGGGAATGGGAAAAGTGAGGAAGAAGGCAGAAAACCCAAGGCTGGAATTAGAACCAGAAGAAAAGCTGGGATGGTCTAGCTGAGCAGGGGCATCAAGGGTGGGAAATCAGAATCTCAGAAAAGGGATGATGTGGGTCAGCTTGAGGTGTTCAGGAGTTTTTGGTCTTGAATCAGTTTTCACCCAGACACTTCTCAACGATGAGATTCAATGAAAGCTCAGACTTTCTTTCATTGTTAAAAATGGCTATATATAAAAAAGGAAGTTTCCTGCCCCTTTTCTTGTAAAGTGTTGCAGTTACCATTAGCAGTCACACTCATTCTTTGGACTTCCTCCTCAGTGAAGTTAGTGATCAGAGAACAAGATAGACTATGCAAGCTACGTTTGTCCTCGGTGTTCTGCATGAAAAAAAAATGGTTTTAATGTTTTTCCTATCCATCTCACACATTTATTTACTTTGGATTTGAAAGAGTGTAATTTTTGCACAGCCTACTTGTATGCACTGAGACCCTTGTATGCAATTGAGACAGGTTAAGTGCTGAGCTGAGCAGCATGTGGTGGTGGTTAGAATAATGGTAAATGGGTGTCTGGCTGAAGAAGCTTGTGAGAGAGGAAGATAGTGACAGTTTCTTTGTAAAGAAACTAAAGGTTTAAAAATTTGATCTTCGGGAATTCCCGTCATGGCTCAGTGGTTAACGGATCCGACTAGAAACCATGAGGTTGCGAGTTCGATCCCTGGCTTTGCTCAGTGGGTTAAGGATCCGGCGTTGCCAGGAGCTGTGGTGTAGGTTGCAGACGCGGCTTGGATCCAGCTTGCTGTGGCTGTGGTGCAGGCCGGCAGCTACAGCTCCTGTTAGACCCCTAGCCTGGGAACCTCCATATGCCGCGGGTATGGTCCAAATAAGGCAAAAAGACAAAAAAAAAAAAAAATTGATCTTCGTGTCTTTAAATGGATAGATGTTCCCTTTATAGCTTAACTTCTGAAA
Organism: Catagonus wagneri; assembly: GCA_004024745.2. Lineage (NCBI taxonomy): Eukaryota > Metazoa > Chordata > Mammalia > Artiodactyla > Tayassuidae > Catagonus > Catagonus wagneri. The sequence goes on from PVHT020000180.1 coordinate 4,268,820, forward strand.
ACACTAAATACATTGACTGTCATTCAAGATCCACTTTAGTCTGATTTAGTCAAATCTGTCACACTTAAAAGTGTGTCCATCTATATGGCTTCATATTTTGGAAAGAGAATCAAAGTGGCATATTTATAAGTATTTATATTGCACCTAAATTATTAAGCTTTTTTAAAAAAAACAAAACCATGTCTGTTCCTGTTTAGAGAGCATTTCCAAATAACTCTATAAGAGCTATAATGAAAAGGTATAATGAAAAGATCACTAGTCTTAGGAAGCCTGCTCAGGCCCTGCCATTTATTAGTTGTGTGACTTTGGCCAAGTCACTTAACCTCTCTGAACTTCACTTTCTTCATCTACTAAATTGGCATAATAATACATCAAAGGAGGGTTACAACTGAAATAATGTGTGAAAGAATCTGGTGTTGTTTGCTGATTTTTTTGTGTGTGTGTGTCTTTTTCCCTTTTCTAGGGCTGCATCCGCGGCATATGGAGGTTCCCAGGCTAGGGGTCCAATCAGAGCTGTAGCCACCGGCCTACGCCACAGCCACAGCAACATAGGATCCGAGCAGCGTCTGCAACCTACACCACAGCTCACGGCAACACCGGATCCTTAATTCACTGAGGGAGGCCAGGGATCGAACCCGCAACCTCACGGTTCCTAGTCGGATTCGTTAACCACTGAGCCATGATGGGAACTCCTTTTTCTTTTTCTTTTCTTTTTTTTTGATTTTAATATTAATAGCTATCATAGGCAATGTGTTGTCTACAAATTATATACCATATTTAACTTTTACCACTTGGATTGGATGTAATTGAATATAATCTCAGTATTTTTTTAAAAACTAAAAATTCCATTATTTTTGTACACCTATAATTGAAATAAAATTCATTAAGAAAAAAAAAATTCCATCTAGACCAGAGATGCCAGAATGTTCTCAATGGCCTGAACAATCTGGGCAAAAGGAAGATTTAAATAGATGTGACTGAAATACAATGTTGTCTATATTATCGGGTTTAAAAAACTGATATACTTGCATTTAAGTGTGACTCAATGTGATCAATTTAAACTAAATTTAATCTTAAATGATCATCAGTGTCTGGGTTAAGGACTGTTGTCACTTTTCCCTCTCATTATGGGGCTTAGCTTTACTGTTCCCCTCCTCTTTTTGACCATGTAAAGGTCTGCTACAGAGTGGTGCTGGAAAAAATTAGCCTAGCTTTTATTTCCTCAATAGAATATGGATTTTTTTTTTTTTTTGTCTTTTTGCCTTTTCCAGGGTCACACCCGCAGCATATGGAGGTTCCCAGGCTGGGCGTCTAATCGGAACTGTAGCCGCTGGCCGATGCCACAGCAACGCGGGATCTGAGCCACGTCTGCAGCCTACACCACAGCTCATGGCAACGCCGGATCCTTAACCCACTGAGCAAAGTCAGAGATCGAACCCACAACCTTATGGTTCCTAGTCGGATTTGTTAACCACTGAGCCACGACAGGAACTCCAGAACATGGAATTTAAATGAGTGTTTGATTCTACTTGTAGGGTCATTTACCATACCAAAAATATTTGTTGAACGCCTCCTTTGTGCCAGGTACAATGCTAATCACTAGAGATACAGCAGTGAACAAGAGAAAGTAGGACCCTGCCTATTTAAGGCTTATATTTCACTGAAAGAGTTAAACAGGCAAATACAGAAGTGTATAATGAAATATGTAATTCCATGTTTTAGTAAGTCCTATATAGAAAATCTAGAAAGGAAAATAATCCCAGTGGAGCGTTGAAAGAAGGCCTTCCTACAGAGGTGACATATTACCTAATGGAATATGATGGATAATCATCTTGATTTGACAAAGAGTTATTCAAAATTGATTTACAGTTAACTACTATTATTTGTTGCAAACCTGGAAATAACTGAAAAAATGTTGCCCAATATTTGACAACTTAGTTAAAATCCATTGCTGCTCATTGTGAATGTAAATCTTACATGAATATGCTATAACCTCATTCCAACTCTATCATCAGGATCTATGTTATGGTCTTTTTTTGTAGTCAGAATTATTTCTCAGTCATTTGTCTTTATTTGACCTGCCTTAGAGCTTACCCACTGCAAATAGTTTTCTCCAAGAGTGTTGGTCAAAAACAGAGGTGATTGCTTAAAAATCACAGCTGCCGAGTTCCCGTCATGGCGCAGCAGAAATGAATCCGACTAGGAACCATGAGGTTGCAGGTTCGATCCCTGGCCTTGCTCAGTGGGTTGAGGATCCGGCATGGCCATAAGCTGTGGTGTAGTTTCCAGATACTGCTCAGATCTGGCGTTGCTGTGGCTCTGGCATAGGCTGGTAGCTACAGCTCCAGTTGGACCCCTAGCCTGGGAACCTCCATATGCCATGGGTGTGGCCCCAAAAGGACAAAAGATGAAACAAAAAATCACAACTGCAGTGGCTTGAGTTGCTGCTGTGGATTTGATCCCTGTCCTGGGAACTTCCAGATGCCAGCAGCATAGCAAAAAAAAAAAAAAAAAAGGACACTGTAAATATAATTTTTACTTGCAAATCTTTGTCTGATTTAAAAGACAGCTACTCAAAGCAATATTTATAAATCTGTGTTGATAGACATACAGTACGTATAAAGAGGTAATTTACATGACAGTAATAGCAAACAGGATGAAGGAGGGAATGGAGTTATAGGAGCATATTTATCAGAACTCATTGAATTATATATATGTATATATATCTAGAGAGAGATTTGTATATTTTCTTGTATGTAACTTTTACTTCAAACACAGACAAGTAATTGATATGCACAAATAATTTGATAGAGATCCGATAACCAGAATATTTTTGGAATTTCTTCTAAATTTTTCCTTTTTTTTTTTTTTGGTCTTTTTTGTCATTTTAGGGCCACACCTGCGGCATGTGGAGGTTCCCAGCCTAGGGGTCTAATCGAAGCTGTAGCCACTGACCTACGCCGCGTCTGCGACCTACACCACAGCTCACTGCAACGCCGGATCCTTAACACATTGAACAAGGCCAAGGATCAAACCCGCAACCTCATGGTTCCTAGTCCAATTCGTTAACCACTGTGTCACGACGGGAACTCCTTCATCTAAATTTTGCGATGATGCTCAGATTCACATTAAAAGCCAATAGAGACAAGAAGGGCAGCACTGTTCGGATAGTGTAATTGGCTAAAAGAAAAAAAAAAAGAATTTTTTATATATGTGTTTCTGTTTGATAACTACAGCATTCAAATACTATCATCTACTATTTATCAACTTTGACTTTCAGATTTTCTTTCTTGGAATTATCCTGCTTCCAATTCGTGCCCTGTTGGTTGCATTAGTTTTATTACTGGCATGGCCATTTGCTGCAATTTCAACAGCATGCTGTCCTGAAAAGCTGACCCACCCAATGACTGGTTGGAGGAGGTAAGAAATAACTCTAAATATTAGATAAATCAGGCTAAAGAAGAATTTATCAAAGTTTAGTCAGTGATCAGAGATTATGGCTCTGAATAGAGGATGTTTTGAAATGTTGTTGTTAGAGGCTATATCATTATGAATCAAAAATAGGAGGTATGGAAATTCTGTGAAAGGGTGAGCTCTTTATCTTTACCTGGAGATCTCATCCCTAAACTACAGGGCGAGGAGTTTGCCCTCTGGAAAAGTGCTTTGGCTTTCTTTGTCTCACTTCTCTTTACTGTGAAATAAAAGAGAAACTTCCTCAGGAGTTAGTTGCTTAATAACTCCTCACTACATATATATGTTATAAGGATGTTGAGAGAATTCAAGAGGAAGCTCATTTTTTTAAAAACTCACATTAGACGTCCTATGGGAGAAACATACGTTTTTCATGAAAACTATGTGCTTGTCCATGGATTGCGATGTCTATCATGTGTTTGCATTTCTAGGACTATGTTTTCGTTTCTCTACTTGATTGAGTTTATCAAAGACAACGATTGGATCTTGTGTATCCACACAGTTCCTGGTACAATTTGATAAATTAACTCATCTTTAATGACAAATTCTTTTTAAGAGTAAATAATTAGGAGCTCCCTGGTAGCTCCCTGGGTTAAGGAGCCAACGTTGTCCCTGCAAAAAAATAAAGAGAAACACCTAGATGTCTGGAATTAAATACATCTCTGTCCCAGGGAAGTGAGATGGTAAATTTACTTCTTAAGATTCTTTTTTTTTTTTTTTTGTCTTTTTGCCTTTTATCTAGAGCCGCACTCGCGGCATATGGAGGTTCCCAGGCCAGGGGTCTAACAGGAGCTGTAACTGTCGGCCTTCGCCACAGCCACAGCAACGCGGGATCCAAGCCGCATCTGCAACCTACACCACAGCTCACGGCAACTCCAGATCCTTAACCCACTGAGCAAGGCCAGGGATCAAACCCGCAACCTCATGGTTCCTAGTCAGATTCGTTAACCACTGTTCCACGACAGGAACTCCTACTTCTTAAGATTCTTGATGATGGCTCAGAGTTCCCTTCATGGCTCAGCGGTTAATGAACCCAACTAGTATCCATGAGGACGCGGGTTCAGTCCTTGGCCTCACTCAGTGGGTTAAGGATCCAGCATTGCCATGATCTGTGGTGTGGGTTGCAGATGTGGCTTGGATCTGGAATTGCTGTGGCTGTGGTTGTGGTGTAGTCCGGCAGCTACAGCTCCGATTGGACCCCTACCCTGGGAACTTCCAAATGCTGCTGGTGTGGCCCGTAAGAGTGGAAAAAAAAAAAAAAACCCACGAGATTCTTGATGATGGCTAAGGGCTATAGTGATCTGGGTAACAAGGCTTGCTTTTAAAATTTTATTCCTAAAGTAATTGTGAGGAGTCGCAGCGTCCAGGTTCCAAAAGTGTTTTAGGAGATAGCAGTGTCTTTGTTACCTAAATGTAGATTTCCAAGATGACTCCTTTGAAGGACAGTACTGATTTGGATTTCTCAGTGGGGGATGTGTATTGAAAATTCATTCTAATTACTTTATAGTCACAGAATCATGGAGCCATTTATTAGCCACATTTATTAGCTTGGGAAAATTACTTCCCTGTGCCTCAGTTTTCTCCTCTGTGAAATGGGGATAATAATAAATGCTATCTAGTTTGTAATGTTGGACGAAGAATTAAAGAAAATAATATATGTACTGTACTTAGAATCTTAGAACAGTACCTGTCAGAAGGAGCTCTGAGGAAGCATTGGCTATTCTTCCATGTTTTAAAATGAGATTCTCAGACATGTTTTGGATTTTGCTTTGTGCTCTAGAGTAAAACCCTGCTTTTAGCTGCAGTGGGCAAAGCTAATTATATCTTTTAAAATATTTATTTCCAAAGGAAAATTACTCATCCAGTCTTGAAGTTTCTAGGCCGTGCCCTGTTCTTTTCAATGGGATTTATTGTTACTGTGAAAGGAAAGATCGCAAGTCCCGTGGAAGCACCAATTTTTGTTGTTGCCCCTCATTCGACATTCTTTGACGGAATTGCCTGCGTCATAGCTGGGTTACCTTCTATAGTTTCTCGAAATGAGAATGTGCAGGTGCCTCTGATTGGCAGTAAGTACTTTGTAAGGTAACAGAGCTAAAATATTTTCATGCTCATCTTTAAATTTAGAAAATCGTATATAGTTTATTGGTAGACGTTAAAAAACTTAAAAAAATAAAACACTGTCAATGTATTTCTTTGCCTTTAATGAGGTGATATATCAAAAGAATTAACTTATGAAAAAAGATTAAAGACTTCCATCTGTACGCTTGTTTTTCTTTTTAAAATCTTATCTGTCACTGCACCGTCGTCTCTTTCTGCTAGCTAGTTATTGATTGATTGATTGATTGATTGATTGTCATTTTAGAGCTGCACTGGCAGCATATGGAGGTTCTCAGGCTAGGGGCTGAATTGGAGCTATAGCTGCCGGCCTACACCACAGCCACAGCAAAGCTAGGTCCAAGCCACATCTGCAATCCTACACAACAGCTCACGTCAATGCCAGATCCTTAACCCACTGTGTGAGGCCTGCGTCCTTATGGATGCTAGTCAGATTCATTTCCGCCGAGCCACGATGGGAACTCCACTTTGTGCTCTTTAAATAGTGAGAAAGAACAGTTTTTAAGTACCAAACATGTAGATATTTTTGAAAGAGAATTTAATTGAAGTATTGGTGAAAGCACCTGTTACATGCTGTTTGAATGAATTTCTCTTCAGGGTATTAGACTGATAAATGTACTATGTCTTTTCTCCCAACTCTGTTTTCTTCATTATTGCCCCCAAATCTCCATGAGGGGCCGATGTGTAACTCTTTGGAAATTATGATATGGAACAGTAAATGCTTCCTGCCATAAAAGATAATGAAGCAAGTGAAATGTTTTTCCCACCAGATGCTTTGCTCTCTCCCCAGGGGGTTAGTCTCCAAGTAACTGTTCCCTGTTGTCCCAAGGTTATTGTCAAGCATCAGGTGGTAACAAAGTGGATGTAAAAACTCCCTGATGTTGCCTTAGTACTTTGGAGAAATTTAGTAGTTCTTACAGCTTTGTCATTCAGCTAAGACTCTCTCCGCCCCCCCTTTTAAGGTAAACACCTTGCTTTGTGTAATAGGACATTTCCCCAGAAAGTTGTTAGCAATAGTCTTTTGGTAAATTGAAGTTTCTTTTGCATATGCCGGGAAGCTACCTACTTAGAAGACTATCGCACTGAAAATTTTAGTAATATGAGTAATAACTGCACCCTAACCACATGTGCTATGACTTCATATAATCAATTTGCAGGATATTCCCAAAACAAAACAAGATCTATTCCACATGTTTAAGGTCATTTGAGGAAGAAGTCTTTTAGGAGAAATTTACATTTGCTTCTTTTCATATTCCTGCTGCTAACTTCTGTTAAATCCATGACTTATTTTTAGGTGTAAATATCCACCTGTCCTTTTAAAACTGGAAGCTAAGTTCTAATAAACTTTGGGGACTTTTTTGGATGTGATCTTTTTATTTATTTATTTGCTTATTTTTAAATTTTTATTGGAGTATAATTGATTTACAATGTTGTGTTGGTTTCACGTGTACAGCAAAGTGATTCAGCTATACGTATACATATACCCATTCTTTTTCAGATTCTTTTCCCATATAGGTTATTAGAGAATATTGAGTAGAATTCTCTTTGTTATACAGTAGGTCCTTGTTTATCTATTTTATATATAGTAGGGTGTATATGTTAATCCCCAACTCCTAATTTATCTCTCTAACAAACTTTGAATTAGAGGTTTTTTAAGTTGTTCTCTTTGATTTGCAGTCATTTTAATTTTCCATACAGTTTGACTTTATGACTTATCTGGTATCAGCTTCAGCCAAAAAAATAACTTGACTATGACTTCTCATTTGTCTTAAAGGAATATCGCGGGCCGTACAACCAGTGTTGGTGTCTCGTGTAGACCCGGATTCTAGAAAGAACACAATAAATGAAATAATAAGGCGGGCCACATCAGGAGGGGAGTGGCCCCAGGTAAGACACAGTGGATGCATATTTAAACATATTGAGAGTTCATTTACTGGACACTTGTATACATACTTGTTTGGATCCACAGATAGCAATATTGGGGGACACCTTATGCTGGATGTTGTTAGCATAGTAGAAGCAGAGTAAACGAATGAGGATTAAAACATTCTCTTCCCCCCATGAATTAACTCCACAGAATCCCTTGTTTTTTATTCTCCAAATTATCTGAGCCAGTTTTTACTTTGTGTTATAAAAAGTAATTCTCTACCTCTGAATTTATTTACCATTTCAAGGATGAGATACTCAATTATACTCAATAATATGGTGCATTCATTTTGAAAGTGATTTAGATCTTTAGATTATCTGGAATATATTTAGATAGTGCTTTGAAGACTGTTGCACTGAGAAGTTCAGGGGGTTATCAGAATCACCTGTAGGACTTTTCTCACACTTTACTGTATCACCACCTCTTCCCCCTGGAATGCTTTTTGATGGTATGGAAGGACAACGTTTATTGCAAAAAGAGAGCCCCGTGGGTGCGTCTGCTAAGTATCCCTCTACCTCAGCCCAGGTGGAAACAAATGATCTCTAGCAGAACTATGGTCCTGCGTGATCTGGCCACTCATGATGATGGGTAGATGTGAAAATACCAAAAAGAGTATGGAGTTCCATCCTGGCACAGCGGAAACGAAGCTGACTAGGAATCATGAGGTTGCAGGTTCGATCCCTGACCTCGCTCAGTGGGTTAAGGATCCAGCATGGCCGTGAGCTGTGGTGTAGGTCACAGACGTGGCTTGGATCTGGCGTTTCTGTGGCGTAGGCTGGCAGCCGTAGCTCCAATTGGACCCCTAGCTTGGGAACCTCCATGTGCCACGGGTTCAGCCCTAAAAGGCAAAAGACAAAAAAAAAAAAAAAAAAAAAAAAAAAAAAAAAAAAAAAAGAGGAGTGTGACCAACCAGGAAGTTTTAGAAAACAAAGAACATGAGGAACGATTTAAAAAGTGACTGGGAAGAAATGACGTTTGGAATAAGGGTTTGATTTTGCTCTTTGGCTCCAAGGCATTTATCTAGGACTGGTGGGTGGAAGTTAACAAGTAGGTAGATTTCAGTTCATGTTGCTCATCTCAAGGAACTTTCTGTCCAGAATGAGAATGGTCTGACTTATGGAATGTTCAGGCATTGGCTAAGCAACCACTTGGTGGGGATACTGTAGAAAGAATTAAGTATTAGAGGTGTTACGTATCTTTTAATGCCCCTTCCAGCTGTTGAGATTCTATGCTTTACTCTATTTATTGTTTATGATATAGCTGGTATAGCTGTTGAATATCCACTGCATGAATCATATTTGATACTGTATCCAATTGAAATAGGAAACCTGTTTTGGGTTTTTTTGTTTGTTTCAGTGGGAGGACGGAATTGCAGCTATTCACAATTTTGATGTTACAGATAACTTGCTATTGTGGGGCAATTTAGCTTAATAATATTTTCCCTCTCTAATTATTATAAAATACTCATTACACCCACTGCTGTGATTGCAGGGATTTCTCTTTTGTTTTATGTGCTTAGCAATTTACTCAATGCTAAATTCTAAAAGCTTCAGAAAATCAAGCTGCTATTTTATTCAGTTAATGGGGAACTGTATCACATATCTTTTGTGTGGAAAACATAAAGAAGTATATTAAAAGCTAAACACACTTCCTCAAAAAGAGGATATTACGTTGTATTCCATATGTCAACAAATTCAAATAAGCATAAAGCATATTGTAGGCATTTTCTCCTTTTTCCTCAGTACATCTGGGAACTGTGTATTATATAAGAGGGAATATCATTTAATGGGAAAAGTGAAACAAAGAACTAGGAAATGATTTGGTTAAGGATGTAATAGAAGAAAGAACTTAATATTGCCTAAAATGTATACTTTGGCCATAACTGAGAGTCTGCATCTTACTTGAAGCCTATTCAGATCATTAGCATCATCATTAAGAAACATTTGCTATGTGTATTCTTTCTTCAAGGCTTTAATTCATTTTCTAGTCATCTTAATGGTCAGACTACACTTCTTTTAGAGGAAAACCGAATAACCTGATTCTAGCTTTCATGAGAATAGAGTGTTAGCCTTTTGTTTTATCTTTGCTTTGTAAAAATTGGCAACTGTGAAGTCATAAGAAAGCAAGTAAAGAGGTAATATATATTTTTTTATTTTTTTATTTTTGCATTATAGCTGGTTTACAGATTTCTGTCAGATTTTCCAACTGCACCATGTGGTGACCCGATTACATGTACATATATGGATTTGTCACATGTAATTAGATATAGTTCCCCGTGCATTACAGTTGGAGCTCCTTGCTATTCCATCATTAAAGCAGTAGGTATCCCCACTCCCTCCCACC